>CM034701.1:178422609-178441408 GCA_020142125.1 Phrynosoma platyrhinos | reverse complement strand
TCCACGGCAATAAAAAGGTTGGGGACCACTGATGTAGTGTGAAAAGGGCTAATTCTGGTCCAAAAGACACTGCAGAAATAATCCACTTTGAGACCGCTTTAACTGCCCTGGCTCAATTCTAGGGAATCCTGGGAGTTGTACTTTTGAGAGACATTTAGCCTTCTCTGTCAAAGAGCTCTGGTGCCACAATAAACTTTAATTCCCAGAATTCCCTAGCACTGAGCTAAAGAGGGCTCAAACTGGATTATTTCTGCCTTGTGTTTTGAACCACTGATTTTAATTGACTTTATTCCAATCAGGATGTGTTAAAGGTGCTGAGAAAGTAACGAGTTAAATCATTTAGTGTTTTAAGCTTGGTACTGAAACAGAAAAGCCAAATTGGAGTGCCAGTATCACTTGCAAATGACATTTTTCCTAGTGTGGAGGACAAAACAAAAAACTTCTCTTGTGCATATATTGGTCTTTAAAGGCTCGACTGCTTGTGTTAGTGAAGTTTTTATTTAAATTAAATTAACCTGGTCTGAGTGACTTCAGAAGGGTTCATTTATATTATAAATTCTATAGTAGCATCTGTGTGTCTATATCTCACCTTTCTTCCAATAATGGATTTGTGAACTGCTTACAAAATGTTATTTAAAAATCAATTGTAAATCAAAATAACTCTTGGGAGCATTTAAAGGGGAGATAGATGCATGTGTTTAGACACCTGGAACAGGTTTAGCTATCCAAGAGCTGCTGTTGGCAGAGATTGTGGGGGTTGCAGACTGCCAGAAATAGTGCAAATTGAGTCCACTTTTAGGGTTAGGGTTAGTGCTAGGGAATCATGGGAATTGTTGTTGTTTTTTTCTGAGACATTGAGCCTTCTTTGTCAGAGAGCTCTGGTGCCACAATAAAATACAATTCCCATGATTCCCTAACACTAACCCTAAAAGTGGACTCAATTTGCACTATTTCTGGCAGTCTGCAACCCCCCTGTAATGCTCTTAGGATAATTTTCAGGTTGGCTTGTGTTGGTTTTTATACACTTGTGGGTTTGTTTCTTTCTTCCCATCTTTCCCATGTTTTTTTCTAGTTAGTTTCCTCCTATAATATTTTATAATCTTATGAAATCTCAGCTGCAAAATAAAATTGGCCTATCTTCTGAGGGCTGTCTTTGTAATTTATTTTTTAAACCTATACATGCAACACCCCTGCATCTGACATGCTTCCTTATCCAGCTAGTTCTTCCAGTTTTGCTTCTTCCATTCATGAAGGGCCTCTTTCCCAGCTTTGAATAAAATCCTGCAACATGCCTTGAGGGGAGGAAAAGTTTAATTTTCTGCTTATGCTGTTTCTTTGCCTTTGTGTTGATGGTACGTAGTAGCATTTCCTTTCAAGGGCATTATCGCACCAGCCTTTTTCGTGCTGCAGTCACGCCAGAAAAAAGTGGTAACATACCGATTTTACAGCAGCCATCATCACATTCTTTTCCCGATTTAACTTTTAAAAAGTTTTTTTAAAACTTAGAGACTGCAGAGCTCCAGAATTGCATGAAAAACTGAGGGGGAGGAAATTAAAAATAGTGAAGGGGGGACAGTGACACCACATGACTGTCAATCACACAAGTGTCCCGGGAATGGCTTTCGCACCCAGGGCATTGCACGATTGGCAGTTCATTCATGGTATTCCCCCATGAATGAAAAGAGATAGAGCAGCTACAGGAGGGAAGTGGCATTGTGCGATCAGCATCACTGACACCACTTCTTTCCCAGGGGAATCGTGGTTTAAAAGCCATGTGTGGTAATCTCCCAAGAAAGAAAATCTTTATGAGCCTTTGCACTGCAGGTTAAGTCTCCCTTATCCAAAATGCTTGGGACCAGGACCAGGAACTTTTTGGATTTCAGATTTTGGAATATTTGCATATACATAATGAAGTATCTTAGCAATGGGAGGCAAGTCTAAACATAAAATTCATTTACCATATATACTTGACTATAAGTTGACTCCCATGTATAACTTGGGGACGGGTTTGGGGGCCAAAATTATGGATTTTGATATGACTCATTGATAAGTCAAGGGTAAAACTTATGGGCATGTAACAAAGGATCTAAAGGATGAAGCAAAGGAAAACAATGCCAAAGAAGTTACAAATCCCAGGAGGCATGACTATTTGTTCATGTACTAAAGGGTAGATGGATGACAGAGTAGAGGAGGGTCAGTGCTTCCAGGACAGATCTTAATCACTGAATTGTGTGAACTGAAAATACTGCATGATTCTTTCTAAAACAGAAATGTAACCTTTGCTTAGGAAAATTGATTTAATTCTTTCTCAAATATTAATATAATTATTATTCAACTTTATGAACAGCTTGGAGGAAACTGTTGCAGCCAAACAAGGGAAAACACCAATTCAGCTGTTACATGAATATGGCACAAAGGCTAACCTCAATCCAGTATATGAATGTGAAAAGGCTGAGGGACAAGTCCATATGCCGGTCTTCACCTATAAAGTCACCATAGGAGATGTAACTGGAACAGGTTTGTAACAGTGTTCATTTGGATAAGACATGGATAAGATGTTGATGTTTTAATACTTAAAAGAAAGAAATATTAATTCTCCACTCCCTCTGTTCATAAAGTCTCTACCTTGAATTTGTGCTGGGCATAAAAATGATCAGAAAAAAGGACATAATTGAGCCCTGTTAATTGAGAAAAGCCCCACAAAGGATGCAGGAAACATGGTTTTTCAAGATGGGAAATATATCAATGTAGCAGTGATAAAATGCTGTATAGATACAAAGCCCATTTTTTCTTCAACAGAGTTTGCTTGCACTGACAAAACACTCTAAGACTGATAATTTCACTTTGTTGGAAGAAAATTCAGATGTCTGTTGAAGGATGATAGTGATTTTATTTTTCAAATATTTGGAAAGGAGGCTTGGAAGTAAACACTTAAATGATATCCGAAAACTCCTAAAACTCAGTTACTTTGAAACAGAAAAGTATTATTTCAAAATCACATATTAAGAATATTAGCTGTTTTGTATCTCATTTTGCCATTAAAAACACATGCAACATATATGTTTTTATTTGTATGAATTCAGGAGAGGGTCCCAGCAAGAAAGTTGCAAAGCATAGAGCTGCTGAAGCTGTACTGAACATTTTGAAAGGCAACTCAAATATCTGGTGAGTTTTGGTCTTGAACATTGTAACCCAGTAACTATGCAGGTAGTCTCCTTGCTTACATAAGAGCAGTGGTGTCCCACATTGGGGTGTCACCTGGTGCAGGGGGTGGGGCTTGGGGGCAGAGCCAAAAGAGGCCCCTCCCTCTGGCTTTATTTTAGAGTAAAGCTGTAGGAGGGGGACAGAGAGGGAAAGGGCCCAGTATCCCCCTTCCCTGTTCTGCGTGGCTTTATCATAAAGCAAAGCTGTGCAGGGCAGGGATGGGTGGCACTGGGCCTTTCCCTTCCCTGCCAAGCTTGAAACTCAAGCCTTGCAGGGAAGGGATGGGGGGTGCTGGGTCTTCTCCCTTCCCTGTCATGTACCATGGGGGATGTTCACGGGTGTCACCCGGTGCGGTCCGCACCCCCGCAACCCCCTAGGGACGCTACTGCATAAGGGAGAGAGAATATGTATGTATTTTTAAGCAGCCACCTTTCAAAGAAAGTATAGTCCTTAAGCACCTGACCAGCCTAAAAATATTCCTCAGCCCAACAGCAGCTTCCTACACCTGGTCTACATCCCCCTCCTACCTCCAGGCCTGATGAACAAGCTGATTGTTTGAATAAGGCTAGAATTATTACTCTGTTCTATAAGAATTGCTGGAAGATGAAATACAATAGGAACCTGTCAGTGATTTAAGATCATCAGAGGAAGGATTTCTCTTGGTCCCACCACCATCACAGGCTCACTTGAGAGAGAGACTTCTCAGTGGCTGCTCCCACCCTCTGGATATCTCTTCCACAGCAGGCTAGGTAGCCCCCTCCTTTCCTTTTGCCAGCAAACTAAAACATTGTTTTTTAAACAAGCTTTTAATGCTTTACCAGGAAAGGTTATTAATATAAATGTATATTTTATCTGTTTTTAACTTTTCTATGTTTTTAAATATCAGTTTTATAGTGTTTTAGTGTGATTTTTTAAAAATTGGGTTTAAGCCTTTTGTAAACATTTTTAATTTGTTGTGGAAACCACTTTGGGTCCCGTCCTAGAAGAAAGGCAGCATATAAATAAAGTAAATAATTAAATAATTTTTTTTAAAAAATGGAAAAACTCCACAAGTATTAGAAAAAATAAAGGCTGTGGCAATAAGCACAATTACCTTGGAGATATACAAGTTCCACTAAAATTAAAGGGAAATGGGGCCATAACACATGGCTACTTTCCCTCTCAGTATTCACATACTAAGGGGGTGCTGTTGCATTTGCAAGATTAGCATCTCTTGGGGGAGGAAATGCTGCTTTTCTGGAATTTTTGAGGATGTCATAAACATAGTTCTGCCACAACCACAACCTTTCACATGTGGCAATTTCTGTGACTTTTCATGATCGTGTTACTATTCAGTTAAAATTTCATTAGAAGTGGTAATTTCCAAGAGTATGAGATGCTTAGCCATCTCTTTATTTAACCAGCTGTATGTTAGTCTATGTATGCAAATAGACTAAATACCCTAAAGGCACCAGATCTTGACTGCTCTTGGAATCTAACTAGGGCCAGCCCTGGTTAATACTTGGATGGGAAGCTGCCAACAAATACCCAGTGCTGTTGGCTATATTTCAGGGGTGGGAACTGACAAAGCCAACTCTGAACATTCCTTGCCTGCGAAAACCCCATGAAACTCAGGGGGTTGCCATAAATCAACAGGCAACTTGAAAGCACATACAAACATCTATTTTTATTCTAGCAGAATCACAAATATATTAGGCTTAATTCTTGAATAGAATCCACTGGTTTAGTCAGTTTTGCTGTCTGTCTAACCTTCCTTTTTTAAAAAAGTTTTTAACAGATTTTATAAATAGCTTTGCAAACAATTAATATAATCAACACAAAATACATTCTGTGAGCCTTGGGGGTCAACAAAAGGAGTTTTACAGGAATGGCAGCTAGTGGAACCAAGCCCAGAGTGTCTCTCCAAAAGATAGTTTGATGGGTTGGAGGTCCAGTATTGTTCATGTTGTTATTAATATATTCAATAAAAACAGACCAATCCTCAAAAAATGTGTGTGCCCTCTTTTGTCCATTGCAAAACCTGAAGGTGTAGGAGAGCTTTTCTGACAACCATGTTTCCCAAATCCTCTTCCACTAGTTGCTCATTTGAACATCACCTGTTTTCCAACATCTCACGAATTCAGCTCTGGCCGCTGAGATGAGGAATGTGACAAGTTTTCGATTTTTAAAATGGCTATTGTCCTTGCTGTAAATCGATAGCATTAGAAGACTTGGGCAAAATGTATAGGTTGATTCACAATATCAGAAATTTAGGTTAAAACAGCATTCCAGAAAGCTCTTACCTTGGGATAATCCAACCACATGTGTAAATAGGAACCAAGAGTCTTACAACCTCTCCAGTATTTTGGGGAGGCGTTTTTTGCCATTTTTGATAATCTTATGGGTGTTAAATACCATCTGTGTATGGCCTTTAAGGTTCCCTTCCTCATCAGTGCTGATCGTTATTTATATGGCAGGGGAGTCCAAATGCGTGACCAGGTGGTTTCAGAGATATCCATGTTTGGATCAGATTACCAAATTATCCTGGCAGGTTGACTCTTGCCATAGCTGTATTGTATTAGATGTTTATATATAATGGCTGCCCCATCTTTAGATCTTTGTCCTTTTGCTATACAAATGTGTTCGTAAAAGGACAAGAGATGGGGGCAATAATCTCTTATCAATTTGCTTTTTGCAAAGGAGACCACTTGCAGTATTTCCAACCAGGAAGATTTGGTGTGTCTCAAGGCATTGAGCAAATTATCTGTTGTTTTGAGCTTTCCATGTTCAAATAAATCCATAATTCTGTATAGGCCATTCTCTTTCCAACATTTGAATTGAATTAATTTATCCACTTCATAAAAATTGGGTTGTAATAGGAATGGGCAAATAGGGTGTCTAATTTTCCTATCACTTGGTCTTTGCTTGTCAAAAGGTCCCTCTGCTCATATTTTAAGGATTCCTCTTTATGTTCTTTCTGCACCACATCCTAACAATTTATTAGAGACTTCTTATGGGAAGGAGAGGGTTGGAAAATCTGCATATAACCAGCCCAGTTACATGGAGTTAAATCTGATTGAAACCTGCCTTGGCTGATGCAAACATTAACAATATACAGTTTCCATATAATCTTGATTGTAACAAACATCATTCCTCCCATGCAGCTTTTCAAAATTCGCTGAGTTTCAAAAGCTGCCTGTAAAGCAGCACAAGAAACTGAAATCAGGATAGAAGGGAAGACACCTCTAGATGAACATACATTAGCATAGAAAAGCACATGCTTTGAATTATATTTTAAAGTTACTATCTTGGTCTGCAGCCAAAAGGAGAGCCATGTTAGTCTGCTGAAGCAGAAATGGCAAAGATACCTGTGGTACCTTAAAAGACTAACCCACTTGGTGTGTTTTCAGCACTGATTTTGTAAATGGCTAGTATTAATAATCACTGTCAAGCTCTGCACGTAATTTCCTTCTGCATCTTTGTCTATTACCTCTCTGTTGATTCATTAATCAACAATTGGGCCTACTCTAGTTGAAATTTACTCATAGGATTCTGGCCTTTATATTTTTTACTTGAGATCTTGGTTATCATTTTATGCATCCAATGAAGAGAGCTAAAATAAACTTGGTTAGTCTGTAACAAATTTACAGACTCTTGTTGTCTCACTCTGTGGAGTAATCTTGCATGAAATGTAATATGCATATTGGATTGGGTCCTAATTAATTAGTGAAATGTAGCTTAAAATGATTTCTAACTCATCAACTTAAGTCTACTCTGTTCATTCTAGTATTTCTATGCCAGACCACTTAGTCCCTGAACCTGTCAGTCAACCACGGAGTCAGACCAATCCCATAGGACTACTCCAGGTATGCTACAGCTCCATTTCAAAACATGCTATGCTTTTACGTTTTTATTGTACGTATTGGCTGAATATGGTATCTTGTTCTCTTACAAGGGCAGTTGGACATTTTTGACCCTTGCAGAATGTCTGCATTCAATTCAGGCTTGTGGATGTGGAGTTGCGCTTGCAGTGGCATTGCATGTGGACATGCATTGTGCATGGGTGCACATACACATTTGAGTATGCATTCAGTTGCACAATTGGTGTCCTTGTTTAGTTGCTCAGTTTTGTCACTCAACAGTGGTGGTATAGTAGCCCAGTTAATGCCTAAGTCCACATGTGGAGGTTTATGTTACAAGACCCTGATACAGGATCTGAATCAATATGTAGTGGAGTTTTAAAGCTCAAAGTTGCTGTTATCCTAAATAACAAATCCATTTTAGTGCCGTATATACCAAACCAACTTCTTTTTCCTTTCTTATATTCTGATGACAGAAAGCAAGACAAGCAGACAAGAGCAGGGAGCACAAATGAACAAAGAGGACGTAACAGTTCATGTTGCCAGTCAGGAGAGAATGTAGAGAGTAAGCCACGTAATGCCAAGTGTAGTGATTGTGATATATGGTTAAAGGGCCTGGGGGGCCTGGGAAATGGCTGATGCATTGGTTAGGAACTCTTGTTTACTTCCACAGTGTGCAGGTAAACAGCAAAAACCTTTCTACTAGCTGTAGAGTTTTGATCAATGAGCACAAGACATGTTCTCCTATCTTCCATTTGGTTGCCCTTCCATCTTGTTCTTCTAGGCTCCTTTAGGCTGCTGGACTGAGATCCAGGAGGTCATGTGTGTGAAGATTTTGCCACATAGGATTTGTCTGCCATCTACCCTCCCCCCCCCCCCACAGCTACAGTCTGAAGTCTCTCTTCAAGACCTACCTTCAGACATTATTATTTCATACCTCTACTCCCATTTTACTATTTTATGTTCCTTTCCTTCCTGCCCTTTCATTATATTAACTGATCAGATTGTAACCTTTGTGAAAGGAAGAGCCTTCAAGAGGAACTAAAATTTTTAGTTAGTTCTTCCAAAAGAGCTGTTTCAAAGTAAATTCTGAATACCATTGAGATGTGGGCTTTTTTTAAGATAATAGGTTTGGATCCAGTATTTCCTTCCATTGGTTGTACAGTAATAGGTTCTGAGGGACATTGCGCTCACAGTGTTCCTGCCATCCCAAACAAGGGATTATTTTTGCTGATCCCTTTGTATCTCACCTTCCCCACTCTCCTGGAGAGTCTCCCAAATGTCCATAATGGATTTTGGTAGGGTGTAGGAGACCACAGGAAAGGAGGACATCCACAGAAATGAACACTCCCCATTCTGCCGGTAGGATTCCTTTTACAAGAGGAAGTTCCTGGATTCAACTCAATGAGTACCGTAAACAAAGTTGTTGATTATGCTGTTATTTCATGATAACTTTTTTTTAAAAAAAACATAGATGATATTTACAAAAACTAGCTATTCATCCATCCTGGGTAGTTTTATAATATTGTATTTGTTATCTCATTTTGCACAACTAGTAAGAAGACATAATTGCTAGTCATAACATGTATAATAAAAAGAAATCCAGTTCTGAAAGGACACACAGCTCACTAATGGGGGCTTCTCTCTATCAAGACTTTTCTTTTGGTTGTTTCCTTATTTATTTATTTATTTTACTTAACTTCAGGTATAAATATTTCTACATCATGTTTTGCAAAGTACTGCTGAATTTTAAATAATTGTGTTTAAGAAATATATTCTAAATCAGGCTTCTCCAACCTGTTGCCCTCCAGAAATTAGCCCTATAGGTTCCCTAGCCATTGTCTCTGCAGGTTGGACTGCGTGGGAGTTAAACTCCAAAACAGCCATAGGTAGAAGAAGGAGACCAGTTTGGGAATGGCTGTTCTAACTTAATATGTGACTGTTGCTTTAAAGTCACACCAAATACCCATTCTGACTGTCATATTTTTTTTTTAAATCCAGGAGCTGGCTATTCAGAAAGGTTGGAGACTTCCAGAGTATTCACTGGCACAGGAGACAGGCCCAGCTCATAAGAGAGAGTTTACAATTACTTGCAGAATGGAAGCCTTTGTGGAAACAGGTGCTGATTTTTTTCTCTCCCCCTCTCCCCCCGCCCCCGTACAAAATGTAGCAAAGGATTAATAATCCATGCCAGTTGGATGAGCTTTTTATTTATGATACATATTTCTTCAGTTTTGAATAACTATGTTTTAAGCTGCCTTGGAGCTGTTTAATTTTCAAGTTTAAACTAAATTATCACCAATACAGGTCAGAATTGCATATTATTAAAAAAAATCCCTCAGTCCAGATTGTGAAAGATAAACAGCATTGTGCTCTAGTGAACCTGCTCCCTGTTGGGTTCTGCTTTAGCATCTTTTTTTCCTTTATACCAGAGTGGGCAACTGAGATCTGGAGGCCAATCCTGCTGCTTTATGGGCTTCAAAGAGCTACATTCCCTCCAAGTCTCAAAAAAAAAAAAAGTTTTAGTTGAAAGGGCCCCCATGCTCTCTGAAAGTGGTGGAGAAAGCATTTTTGTAAGCTTGCCTCCTCTCAATCTGTTTCATTTAATTCTGGATTTGATTTAAAAAAAAAAAAAAAGGTAAGAAATAAGGGAACTTGGTGAGTTTGCCCTTCATATCCCCGGGGAGTGCAGTTTACCGTTAAAACCATTCTACAAAAACATGGAGGTGTGCCGAGGGGTCCAAAGGCCTTTTAAGGTACTTTTTGTAATGGAGGTTGTCATAGGGGGATGCATTCAGCCCACGGATTGCACTTTGCCACATTAGCAAGCATGCAAGGAGTAAGTTGGAGTGCATATAAACTGAGACTATAGCTGCATCAGCACTACTGAAATAATCCAGGTTGACACCATTTTAACTGCCATGGCCCAATGCTAGGGAATTCTGGGAACTGTAGTTTCATGAGACATTTAGTCTTCTCTGTCAGAGAGCTTTGGTGCCACATGAAACTACAGATCCCAGAATCCCAACGTGGATTATTTCTGCAGTGCAGATGCAGTCTATGATGCTTGCTACTTTATTCAGGAGCCTGGTTGCCTAGGAAAAGTGTATCCTAATCTGACTTTGCTTATTTTAACTTTTTTGTGCTTTTTTAAAATACAGGGATGGGGACATCCAAAAAACTAGCTAAACGAAATGCTGCTGAGAAATTACTTGACAAATTCCAGAGTTTTTCTGGGGATAATATCACTGTTTCTTTAGTAAGTAACATATTATGTTTCATGTAAGCTATTTAGTTTTTCAGATGTATATAAAAACATATTTTTCCCTTTTCATTAATATTGCTCCCTTCATTCCCAAGGGACAGTATTCAGTATCCACTGAGAAGGTAGACATCTTGCCTTGATTGGCTCACTATTTTCCTGTCACCTCGCACTTTCTTTTGTCTAGCTAACAAATTTCTTCCTGCCCCTCCCTGACTTTTCCAATTTGCCCATTCTCACAGTTACTTGGGGAAACAATCTAATGAATTTAATTGGTAATCTAATTTAGTTCCCAAGCTAAAACTGAACTGGGCTACACAGCTGCTTCTGAAACTCACACATTTTCAAATAGCTTCTCCAATTGCTATTTGCCATACTCCCAGTTACCAGTTACAGCATTCTCCTGTGAAACACGAAAGAAAACTAGAAGAAAGCATGAAGGAATTAAGTGACAATGATGAGACTAATACATCATCTAAGAAATTCCATTTACCCACTAAGACATCAGTGCAGCCATATACTTTTAACAATTAGGGTGGTCAGATGCAAAAGTGGATGGGGCTCTTGCACCTTTAATAGCTGTGTAGAAAAAGGAACATCAGTTGGTGTAACTTTCATGTCAAATTACACTTGGCTGGAATCCCATCTTCTGCTAAGCTATTAAACCTGCAGGAACCCAATCTGTTTTTATGTGTGACCACCCTGTTTAAAGTTATGAAGAAAGTTTGCAGTGTATCCTTCTGAGGTAAGAAATTGCTTTAATTATTCAAATAAAACTTAGTTGCAGCTTGCTCCCTTCAGAAGAGATTTCAGAACCATCACTTCAGGTGGTATTTTTCATTAGTAATCTTTGAAAACTGTGAGAAGTTTGGGACTTCAGTTGAGATTTTGACTAAAATTTCTAGACTTATGTATGAGTATATACAGTGAATCATCTTAATTTGTTTTAGGCAAATGAACAGAGTCATCATTTGGGATGCACATGGGATACCTTAAGGAACTCCTCTGGAGAAAAAATTAGTTTGCTGAAAATGAGCCCCCTCAGTATTCCGAACACAGATTATGTCCACCTCCTTGGAGAAATTGCAGAAGAACAAGGTTTTAATACAACTTATTTGAATATAGGTAAGGACAGTCGTGGTGGGCGAGATGCATTATCTTCCTTAGTATCTTTTCTTCCAACAGTCCAGAAAGAACTAATAGTTCAGGTGAAGTATGCCAAAAATTTGGGAATGATTCTTCTTTTCCAGCTTTAGCATGAACTTAATGCATGGGATCCTGTGAGCAACATATAGGTATGTAAGTGTGGCTTATGTGTGTGTGATGATGATGATATTTTTTGATGGCGCACAGAAGCCATTCTGTAGCCCTTTGCCCCTTGCTATTAGCTGCCAAGCCCTAGGAGGCATGCCACCAGCTGCTGTTTACTGCTGGGGAGAGGGCAGAGAGGGAAAGCAGTTTGGATGATGAACATGCAACTGGTCTGGGCTCTTGAGGGGAAGGAAAAGGAGGTTGCTCTCTATCTGTGAGTGAATCTTTGTATCTCTCACCCTCCCAGGCAAGACCAGATGCTTCTTGGAATTGCCTCCCCACTCTATCTCCTAGCCTTTGGTCAGCAACAGCAGCAGCAATAGTGGCCCCTCCTTGTTTTAGAGGTACGAGAACATAAGGAAGACATGGAACTGTGTGGCTGGAATTATAAATGCTTTGCCTGGTTGATCCCCAGAAATCTAGTGCTGGTAGCAGAAACCATTTTTCCACATTTTGTCTATGTTTTGAAAACACCCAAACACTATTCAACAGGTAGCTTTCGGACTATTAAATGAGTTAAAAGGTGCAGTATTTATAGAAGAATTACACAGTGCTCAGTGTGCAGGAATGTGGCGTGCTGACTTGCTGTTTTACTAAAGCATTTTGACAACTGTTTGGAGGTGCCATACCAAATAAATTTAGCTCTGCACTGAAAGGAATTACTGTTATTATTCAACTGTTTTAATCCCCTATAGAGCTATAAAATTCTGGCATAGATTCTGGCATAGTCCAGATCAGCAGTGCTATGCAAGTCTACTCAGAATTAAGGCCTGCCAATTTCATCCTGATAAGTGTGTATAGAATTAGAGCCCATGTCTGTTAAAGCTAGGTTCCATTTTAATCAATTTAGGGCCTTTACAGACTGCCAGAAATAATGCAGCTTGAGGCCACTTTAACTGTCCTGGCTCAGTGCTAGGGAATCATGGGAATTGTAGTTTATTGTGGCACCAGAGCTCTCTGACAGAGAAGGCTTAATGTCCAAGAAAGTAAACAATTCCCATGATTCCTTAGCACTGAGCCAGGACAGTTAAAGTGGCCTCAAGCTGCATTATTTCTGGCAGTCTGTAAAGGCCCTTAGTCAATGACTTCAGCCCTTTTGGTTTCATAGGCAACAAAGTGCAAATAGATTGGGATAGCTTCCCAAATAGGTTGGTGGCCAAGAATCAGAGAATTGTAGAGTTACAAGGTATATAAAGGGTCATCTACCCAACACTTGCCAATGCAGAAACCCCATCTAAAATATCCTTGACAGATGGCATAGGTAGAGTATCTGGAAAAGAACTTTTGTATAAATACTGCTTAAAAGAAAGGGATAAATAAAACACTACTAATCCACATTTGTGTTTGCAATTTCAGTGGAACTGAGTGTGAATGGACAATTCCAATGTCTTGCAGAACTTTCAACCAATCCAATCACAGTTTGCCATGGGACTGGAATCTCCTGGGGTAATGCCCACAACGATGCTGCTCATAATGCACTACAATATTTAAAAATCATGGCTGGAAGGCAATAAGCTTCAAGCAAAAGGAAATATGTAGAGACATACATAATTTAAATGGATATATCTCTCCAAGCTCAACAGTTTCCAAATTACTGGGACTGTTTTTTTAAAGTCACATCACAAAATCCATGTAATTATGCATTAGAATGAAATAATAATTTAAATCTGTTATTGCAGGGTTTTCATTTTGGATTACTAGACTCAGGAAGTGCAGATACTTGCATAGCTGCAGACATGGAGAAAGACCTTGGCAAATTACAATGGCACAAGTCAGACTTTCATCATTGCAACTCACTTTTTTGCTCATTGCAGAGGTCAGAATTTTCCACCAACTGTGCTATGACCAATCCACCACCTCAGCAGTCAAGTGTCCAGCCCAGAGCTGGGTGCAGAGCAATGTATCATCCATAGAGACCTTTGGAAGACCCCCAGTTGGCTGCTGCTATACCTCCAAGCTGTAGGAAAACAGCAGAGCACTCATCTTCTGCTCCCCATCCTGTACAACTAGAAATAAGTGGGTTCAGGGGGCAAGGCTGCAGCTGAGAAGAGGTGGGTTTTGTGGGGAAGGATTTGTACAGGCAAGTATCTTAATTGTGTCTTGTAGCTACATCGCCCAGTGCAGAATTGCAGCCATAGTATTCAGTTTCCCAGGGTTGTTGGATTAGAATTCTCAGGGCCAAGATAGGCATTTCTTCAAACCAGAGATGCAAAGAAGATAGACTTGCTCATAGATTTCCCAAGCAAGATCAGTAAGGGACTTGATTCTTGTTTAAGAACTGTGGTGAGGAAAATCTCCTTTTCTCTTCTAAACTGAGTTGCTGAAATGAAGATAGGGAGAAAACAAGAGATTTTGGTGTGAAAATATTTGTGTGCAGTTTCTGGTAGTGAAAACAAATTACCAGTGATGTAGACTCAAATCCAGACTCAAGTTGGACTCAAGTCACTTCAGTGACTCGACTTGGACTTGACTCGGCAATAAATGATAGTGATTCCGCTCATAACTTGTATACTTTTAGTGACTGATTTGCTGGCCTAACTTCATAAACTACAAAATGAAAAATGGTTTTCCTCCTTTGAACAAAGCTTCTATCTCACTGCTTGTCACCTACTGGTTACAAAATGGAAGCAGTACTTTATGTTTGGCGTTTAGGAAGACCCCACTTCTGGTAGACCCCCCACCTCAAACCCATTGCCTAATGCATTTGCTGTTCCCCTCTGAGAAATGTGCCCCACATTATGGAGGGTGAGTCTTGCCTAATTTTCCTTGAAAAAGGTTGGATGTGCAGCGGAAACAGGCTACATTTTTCTAAAATGCAATCTTGATTTTTAAAAAATTACATGACTTTTTGCAAATCTTGATTTTCTAGTTATTGAAACTCCATACAAACCCACACATACCTCATCACCATGTCCTTTTTCTTCTGTTAAAGTTGGCTCCCAGGTTTGAGACTTGACTTGAAAGTATCTTGCAAGGACTTGAGACTTGAACATAGCAACCTGAGACTTGTGACTTGGGAGTAAAAGACTTGAATACATCACTGTAAAATTCTGGGCTGATCATATGCTTGGTCAGCAGTTCTGTGTTTATCTTCCTCACTGGCTCTAGTTGGTGGACCTCAAGGGTCTAGTGAAATACAAAACAGATCCCACAACTCTGCTGGCCCTCCTCAGGACGGCTGGTAGTTTCCATATCAGTGAGGTGGTGAACCTATGCTCAGTTTTAGAATGTACTTTATGGGGGCTATTCTGGGTTCTGGACCCTATTTCCAAAATAGGCCCATCACCTTGGGTAACTCCTTTGAAGCTGTGACTAAAACATGGAGCAGATTCACTGTCCCACTATCCCTGCTGTAAACAAGGAGTTCCCCTTGTTCCAAAGCAAATGTGTGCTGCCCTCTCTTCAGTATCTTCCACGATATCACAGTGAAAAACAGGAATGTTGTGACATTCTTGAGGCAAGTTATACTAGTTGCTATGGGGGAAGCAGCCACTAAAGCAGCTCCAATTTAGACAGGCAATAAATAACTTGATCGTGGTTAGAATAATGTCTGCTGTGGTACTCGGCATAGCTTCCAATGGCCAGGAGCCGGATTTCTGATCTCTACCTGCTCTGGTCCCTACTTGCTGACTTGCCTCTAACACAGGGGTAGGACTGATGCCCTGCAGGTACTGGTGGACTGCAACTCCCAGCATTCCTCAATATTGCCTATGCTATCTAGGGGCTACAGGATCATTTCCTTGAAGGCTGGATCATTTCCATCCCTGCCTTACACTACATCACCTTTCTACTTGTATTTAATGACTGAATTAAAGCCTAGGAGGAAAAGGAAATGTTGGAATTAGATTAAACTGCACAGAGGAAAATGTGTGGCTGAAATGGTTCGTCTTTGGGATTTACACTGATAGTAACTGAACTTGGGCAGCACTTAGGACAAAATTATGGAACTGTCTTGACTATATTAAGCATTAGGATAATAAAGTAGCATTGACCCTCCACCACGCACATGCTAGAGCTTACAGGCTGCTTCATGAAAAGTATGGGATCTATGTATGGGATCTTGAAACCAAAGTTGCTAGTATCTGATACTCCCGAAGAAAATTATTGTTTTGAAAAGCTTTATGTGAGGGCAATAGCATATTATCAATTTTCTTGTATTGGGATTTCTTTCTCATTGTGTGCACTGTGGCCTTTTTAAATGTATGGTTTGAAGAGTGAATTTTTATAGAAATAATGCCTTTCTTAACATCACTGCCCTTTTTCATAAGATACCTATGTCATTAGACATTCTTTAATAAATTAATTGTTTTAAAGAATAACTGCACTAATTCTTTTTTTAAAAAGTTTTCTATATAGAATAGACACTGATCATGTTACAAATTTGTGTCACATGAAAACAATGCAAATAGAGCTGTCTTTTTTGGATGTGACTACACTTCTCTATGGCATTGACACCCAGCTGAGATCCCACATCACTTCAGTGCAGTGTAAATATCCTACAATACGCAGTCCCTACACTGAATGCCAGTGTAGTGCAATGTATGTAGATCAATGGTCAATGCGCATGGCTGATAACCATTGGGCACAATGCACTAAAGCAATGTGTAGAGGCAATTTGGAATCACATGCTACTTGGCATACCTTAATATGCAACTACATGCACAATGGTCCTACATGCATAAGTCCACTTACATCACCATCAGCTGGATACAGCCACTGTACATTGTACAAAAACATCACTGCACATGTGTAGGTCAACTTATACCTGTGTATGTTACTAACAGGAGGCCAGTCCAGGTTTCCCATCCTGCCATGTATGTGGGAACAAGCTTATATCCACAATCTTCTCACTGAAAACAAAGTTTCTGGAAAGCACCATAGGAATGTTCATTATGCAGTGTGGTACTCACCAGATGCTACATTTGTCCATAGATATTTGCTAGTGCCAAAATGTTGCAATTTGAGGAATATACTCAGCTGAAGGGGTTGTATACTCAGCTTGCAACAAATCTTCCCATAGTCCTGTGTCTCTGCAGGCTAATAGGCTTCTCAGATTTCCTCTACTCCCCAGTGATTCAAGTCACTGGGAAATGGGGTGGCCCTAATTTGCCCCATGGGAATTACAGAAGCTGTGGAATCCCAGACGCGTGTGCAGAAAACCCAAGGACTCAAGCCTGCACGCGTCCAGCGCACAAGTGTTTCACCTTTGAAGAGTTGGGGTGAACATCCCAGCAGTCTTAAATGTATGCATAACTATGACATTTTTTTAAAAAATTACATTGGCTATTTGTGCAACAACTGCATCTTTTTTGTTCATACAATCACAACTGTCCTTGAGGGATTCCTGGGTAACATGTTGCGCTAGTCACTCATGCCAGCCCAGCACAACATGCTACACGGCTGAACAATTACAGTCAGGCCTCCATATCCACGGATTTTTTTATTCACAGATTAAAGCATCCGCAGTTTGAGAATATTGCAAGATATAATTTTACAAAGTAAACCTTGATTTTGTCATTTTATATAAGGGACACCATTTTACTATGCCATTGTATTTAATGGCACTTGAGTATCCATGAATTTTGTTATCCATGGGGGTCCTGGAGCCAAACCTCATCGTATACCAAGGGGCCACTGTACTTGCACAGATAAAGTCAGTAGCAATAATGTCAGCCCCAGCTTTTTGTGAGGGGGAGGCACTCCATCATTGAATACAAGCATGGAGTGCACCTGTCTTGACCACCTGTAGGTGTCTGGATCCAAGCCAGTGTTTCTAATTCCTTAAAACGGCTCATCACCACGGATATCCACATGCAGGCCAAAAAGCTACTGGATCAAATCATATCTGATTTGATGTAATATATCTTACACAGAACGATGGGTCTGGAGTGGAGAGATGAGGACTGAAATCCCTCCATGGCCATTGTCACTATCTTTCTTTCTAACTTCTTTTCAGGACAAACTGGAGGAGGCCACTGTGAGCTCCTTTGGAGGAAAGCTAGGACAGAGATAGAATGAAGGAAACTAATAAAGTAAACTACAACACTCTTCCAAATAAATCAAAGTGACTTTACAAAGTAATTGCTGTGAATTTATTGAGGCTTGTTTTCTTACAAGTGTAACATTCTTCTGTACAACATTCATTTGAAGAGGCACAGTTTTCCTGCTTTTTGGTAGCACAACATAACAAACAATCCAAATAAGTGATACACGCATGTTGAAAAGAACCATGTGTTACCAGAGCAGCAGATTTAGCTTGCTGCCAAAACAGTTTCCACTGACAGAGAGGGAAAGCAAGACAGTTTTACAAGTGAGCAGTGGCTTCTTTCTTTGGCAGTGGAACCATTGTAAATGGTGTTTCAGATTCACAGGCAATCCTTTCTGCTTTGAATATTACTTTTCAATTACAGTCACAGGAGACAATCTAATAAGCTGTGGTTAATTTTTATGGAACTTGTTAAAGATAGAAAATTGAACATTTACTGAACTCTGCTCATAGTTTGTTTAGCTGTAAAGACAATTCAGCTTGCACCATGGTTCTTTAGGTACACACTTCCAGTGTTAGTAAAAGAAGATACTGCACAAAGTGTACTGCATCATTTGAGGATGTTTTTTCTCTTAGAATAAGCATAGTTTCAAAACCAAACCAACAACTGTCTTCACATGAGTTTACTGGCAAACAAACTAACCAACAAAAATATTATTTTGCAGGAAAGCAATTGAGTGGTTAATTTGTGTGGGAAACAGGAACTGTTGAACAAAGAATTGAGAATATGATTCATTTTCCACTGAAGGAAATACAAGAACATCAGTTCTTTTTAATAATTGTTGGTTCACTTAAGAGTCCCACGTGCCAGAAAGATAACCACATTATTTTAGTCTCTGGATTGGCACCATTCTGAGAAAACTCATGATGGCTGAAAGGAAATTTATTCATCTAAAAGGTGTGGATTTACCCAGTACAGAATCATAGACTTGGAAGAGATACAAAGATCCAGTCCAACTGCCCGCAATGCAGAAATACACAATCAAAAACTGACAGATGGCTATCTTTAAAAACTTTCAAAGGAGACTCTAACACACTCCAGGGCACCATATTCCGCGATCACGAGAAAGTTCTTCCTATTTTTAGGTAGAATCTCTTTTCCTGTAGCTTGCATCCATTGTTTCAGGTCCTAGTCTC
>CM034701.1:178411218-178422509 GCA_020142125.1 Phrynosoma platyrhinos | reverse complement strand
CCTTTTCCAGGGCTAAACTCCTGCTTCTCCCAAAATCTGCAGAGATGAACCTGTTTCCCAGCTCTGTCACTGAAATTTAGTAGATTTTTGAGGATACAAGTGTCACTAATAGAAGGGAAAATCTACTTTTTAAAAAAGCAAGAACATGCAATATAACTGAGGTCAATAAGGAGACTTGATCATAGCATTGCTTGATACAGTGCCTGTCAGTGAATAAGTAGCATTTTAACAAAGATGCCGATCATACAAACTAGATCTTCTTGAGATTTTGCTGAAGCTTGAAGGAGAGGGAAGAGGCTCAGAGTAGAGAAGAGCTCAATTTTCCAATCTGGAAATTTAATAAAGAAAAGTCTCTATCATATGAGTTCAGTCATTTGCAGAAATACACTATATTTGCATTTCTGCCTGATAGGATGTGTATTGCCCTCTTAAAGTGAATTCTCTGGTTTTAATTTTTAAATGTTTATTTATTTATTTTGGTAACTAATGTTTACTCTGCTTTTACTTATTTTTGTTTCTAAATTTTTTTTTTTAAATGGTATATCTGAAAACCTTTAAAATATTTTTTTAAATAAAAAAAATAAACATATGTTAATGATTCTGAGGCCTAATGTGCATGTTACCTCCATAGTCTGGATGCTGCAAAAGCACTCTCCCAGAATTGGTTACCATCTTGCATTGGTAATATATAAAGGCACCAATCCCTTACAGCACTCTATATTGAATAAGAGAGAAATATTTTCTTGGCAGCAGCCAGACGAAAGAGATTATGAGTCCTTTTACACTATGCAATTATAGTACTAGGTTTTCCCCTTTAACTGCCATGATTCTATTTTATGGATTCCTGGGTTCTGCAGTTTATGGAGGTGTACTTAAAATTACCTACCAGAAAGCTCTAGCATCTCACCAAACTACAAAACCCAGAATTCCATAGGATGTTGCCATGGCAGTTAAAGTGGAATCATACAACTATAATTGGGTAGTTTGAAAGGGTTTCTAGGAACTGAACTCTGGGGGATAGCATTTAGAATTCTTTGCCACAAAGGTTTATTGACTCACAAAAATGCAAATCCCAGGAATCCACAGGATGCAGCCATGACGGTTAAAGTAGAATCATAGTGCTTTAAATGCGTAGTGTAAAAGGGCCATATGTGTAAATTGGTCCACATAAAAGCCATAGCAGGTGCAACTGCTTTGCTTCATTGGAATTCATGAACCTCCAATACAGTTAATTTTGTTCATCTTGCACAAACACTATATACGTTGTCTAGGCTTAATTTAGCATGAAAAAAGCAGAAGCTAAGAAAAATGACTCAGTGATGTAATGGATGTGCATGTCTTGATGGTTTGTTGTTTTAGCAGCAACCTAGTTTCTTGTATCTCCTAGCCAGGTACTTTTGAAACTGGGGGGTATTGCAAAAACAATCTTTGATGTTGTTATTCACAAAACTACAAATGCCCCAGGTGTGAAGAAGGGGGGTCGATCGGCTCAAGCAGGTGCATGAACCCAAACAGGTCTTTATAGCCCACCCGTAAGCCTTAATGTGCCTGCTGTGGAAACAGCTGGGAAATCTCAGCAAAGCAGAGATGGCTGCTAAGGTAAAATGTAGGTAAATGATCACTTCTGAGGGAAAAGGAAAAAGACCTTGAAAGGAGGGGGGTAATTAATCAATCAAGGCAATAGTGTCATAGTTGTCACTAAGGACCAAAAAGTGAATATGGATTAGTTACAGATAAGGAAATTGAGGTAACTTAAATATAATTAACTTGCAGACTGCCAGAAATAGTGCACATTAAATTGAGGTACTGCCCTGGCTCAGTGCTAGGGAGTCATGGGAATTGTATTTTTTTCTGAGACACTGAGCCTTCTCTGTCAGAGAGCTCTGGTGCCACAATAAATTACAGTTCCCATGATTCCCTAGCACTGAGCCAGGGCAGTGCCTCAATTTAATGTGCACTATTTCTGGCAGTCTGCAAAGGCCCTAAAGTAGCTGCTAAAGAAGCATTATTTTATCTTTGTAGTAAGACTGATAGATGTACAAAACAACAAAAAAGGAACAGTGATTTAGCCATCGGCCTTGCTCCTTTTCCCACAATTTAATTTTGAAAAACACTTCATGGACACTACTCTCCTTCATTCCTTTTTAAAAGAAATATTCTTTCAAAGAGAAAAACTGCTGGTAGTGGGGAGGAAATAAGGTTTTCGAGTAATGTCATGGACTCCAACCAATCATTTCCCTTTTCCCAACAGTCAGCTCCTATTGCAAGCTTGCAGAACTGTTTCTCCATCCTTCACCATGCCCCAAGATTTTGCCCCAAGCAAGAAAAGTGTGCTTCCACTCAGACCCACTGATCTGAGAACATTACTTCCTGCCTTCCTGTTTGCTTTATCTGTTGACACTTCATTATCATTGGGAAAGCAAACTTGTTTTCTCTAAACAGTTTGACTGGATTTGGATAATGGAAAGGCAGGACTCAAGTCAGCAAATGCACAAAATAAAAAATATTGCAACACTGGAAACTGTAGAGAGAATGGTAGATCTAAATAGTTGAACAGTCCCATAAAAGATTCTACAATCACACTTTTAGCCCCAATAATATGAAAACCTCTCTTTAGGAAATGAAAGCTGGAAGTTGAAATGTTGGTGGATTTTTTGCCAGGATGAATTTTTTTAAAGCTGATGACGTGATCTCTGATAATTGGATTCTTCAACACCCTTGGAGTGCTTCCAGATGGGAATGTGCTTCCTGATGCCACCATCCAAAAAGCCCTGCAGAGTTATCCTGTCTTTCTTTCCTTGATGGGTTTTCTCTGGTTTAAAAAAGGGTCAGAAACAATATTTGGTGGGAAAACATGGGAGGGTTACAAACAGGAGACAAGGTTGCATGAAGGTCCCATAAAATCTGTAAAAGGTAGAATAAAAGCCTAGGCTCAAAGCATCCTAAACTACCAGACAAATCCCTATGATCCTGATCTGCAAAGGAAGCTTGGAGAAAAACGGCAGGCCAGTTGTTTAATGCCCATATATTATGTACTCCACAAGACAGGAACAATGGAAAGGAAGAAAAATAGTTCTTAAATGGTCTGTTCCTTAACAAATATATTAGTAAAACAGAAAATGATGAGTTTGTGAAAGGAGAAAGTAATGTATAGCATATATAAGTAATTTCCTTTTGGGAAATAACAGTAAAAACTAGCCATCTCTATGTACCTATGGAAGCCCACCAATAAGTTATTCTTAAGAAGTGCTATATAAAGGGAAAAAATGAAGTATATATAGAATTATGTGCCATGTATATATAGAAATGTCAATTATGTAAAATATACAAGGACATCTTTTTTGTCATCAGTGCCCAATAAATGGAAGTAGAACCCAGTGAATTCACTGGGCATGAATTAAAGACAAGGTTACATTTTAAAAAAATCTAATACTATTAGTAAAGCATACCAACTTCACTTTGAGAGAGAAGTCATCTAGCTCTTCCCACTTATGCATCAAAAATGTGCTACTCAACTGACATTTACGTTTTGTCTCTTCATCAAAAAATATAATTGCTTTATGGAAACTGGTAAAATATAATTTTGCATAAAAACGTATTAGCAAGATATGACCAAGAACCTACGAGGTGAGCCACACTGCTTCTCCCAGACTTGCAAGAGAAATATATCATGCCTATAACTTAACATGAATGAACACACACACACACATACACACACGGACAATCCTATGTCATCAGGACATTTGTTCACTTCCAAGTGAGAAGCCATATACTTTCCTGACATCTTTTTGTGCTTGACACTCATGCAAAGTTTCAGGGAATTCCAATTGTATTAAGACTTATGACAGAATGAAACAAAGTGTGAAACCATGAGAAGCGATGGTAAGAGATGATGTATTTATCACAGCATTAGGCATTGATAAATTGACCTTGGATTCATTTGCCAAGACTGTTACAAAATTAGCCAGTTTTCTTTCAGAATGACCACGCAGTACATCACTTTTCTGTACCATCCATTTAGGATTTCTTTTCTTTTAAATAATACATTTTTCTTCAGTATTTATAATATGAACAAAATCCTATTACTTTAAAAATTCTGACCAATGTCTAAGAAGAATACATATTTTAAAATGACAAAGTACAACTTCACATTGTTTTTTTAAGGCATGAACCATGGCATATGAATGGGAAGAACTTCCAGAAAAAGCATTTTGACTTTTTCGACATGGTCAGTCCAAGCGCTTCACATTAAGAAACTAACTTGAAGATGGAAATGAACAAGGATTGTGACTCAAGATTCAATAATTGCAGGTGTGGACATTCTAGACAAGTTAGTTAAAACAGAACTTGTTTTGTTTTGGAACTCCATGTCTATTTTAAGCACCAGATACTCTTCAAAGCATCTTTGGCTAACTCAGTACATGCTTCTCTTGTGCTGCATTTTCTGTGTCTGAATTTTTAAAGGATGCATTATTTAATGACTGCTGCAAAAATGTTTAGGGTCTGGGCTAATGCACTTTTGGAGGTCCATTATAAAGATGGAATATAAAAGCAAATGGAAGGTTTCCTGTGGGACCCACAAACTACCCTTAGCTATAAGAAACATGTGCATAGTTTTTTTCTTGTTTTTTTCTTTTTAAAGAGTGATATGTTACTAGATCTACATTCTCAGTTTACCAGAGTTTGAGGGTTTCTAGTTTACTAAAGCCAGGATCCTTTCGAAGTTCCCAATATGTGTCATTAGAAACCCAAGCTTCTCTTTGATTGGCATCAATAACTTTTCTGCAAACATAAAAGAGAATAATCACTGTTAGGCAAAATAAATTCAAAAACATCTGTTAAAAGAATTGAATTAGATTCCCATCTAGAATATTGGCCATAAAACCATTTTTTTAAAAAAAGCAAAGACTTATCACTTATTTTATAGGGAAGAGAGAGACTAGATTCAATCTCTTATAACAGCAACTAGCAACATTTTAGTTTTGTGAAGTGCACACAGCCTCCCCAACAGACAGAAGAAAGGAGTTGTTCATCATCCTGCCTTTTTCCCACTTTGGCACTCAAGGCAGATTACAACAATAAAAAATACTGAAGCTCTCTCATCTAGGCAGGGATACACTTGTGTAAGGCAGCTTTTGCAAGCCCAAAGCACCAAATCGGATCCAAGTGTTCATGTACTTTGTTTGGAGTTCAAGGTTTTTAAAATAATATCAAGAAAGCCAGCATGGTGTAGTGGTTTGAGTGCTGGACTATGATTCTGGAGATCAGAGTTTGAATCTCTGCTCACTGGGTGACCTTAGGCAACTCACATTGTCTTTCCCTTAGAAGAAGGCAATGGCAAACCCCTCTTAGAAAATCATGCCAAGAAAACTCCATGATGGGTTCACCTTAGGGTCACCGTAAGTTGGAAACGACTTGAAGGCACACAACAGCAAGAAGACACTCTAAATACACGGCAACTTATTTTAGACATACATTTCATATGAACTCCTCGTCCAAAATGTTCTAAGGTAAAAGTCCATAACCAAATAAGCATATTAGGAATTGTAATCTATAGTTTCTTCTGTCATTTTGTTTCCTTTCTGCAAATCTCCCAATATATGCAAAGAGAAGAAACACTTTCCTCAAATCAATTGATCTTTAATTAAATTGGAAGTTTACTTACACTAAACACTGCATCTATTCTGAAACTCCTAAACCTAGGACTATTACTAGAGTGTGTGCACATGCCTTTAAGTCTCCTGTCAACATATGGTGACCTTCTGAATTTCTTAGGCAGGAAATACTCAGAGGATTTGCCAGTTCCTTCCTCTGAAATATAGCCTAGAGCACCTGGTATTTGTTGCTGGTCTCCCATCCAGAATTAACCAGAGCTGACCCTGTTTAGCTTCTAGACAGGATCTGATCTGAGTATTTAGGCTGAGTTACTATGATTAATAATATTCACATGGAAATCAGCAACCTAAAGAAATCTAAAGAAATGAGGAGGGTTGGTAAATGAGATTATAAATGAGAGAGACCAAAAGAAGAATTTCTACTGGGTTGGATGAGAAATAGAATTTTCAAAAATCCATGTAGGTATTTCCTTCTATCCAAAGTACAAAACAAGGATAATGGCAAGGAAGAGGAGTAAAATCATGGATGGGATTTTTTTTTTGTAAGGCTTTGAGTGTAGTACTGTAACGTAAATTCAAGTATAAATTTAAAATTAATTGAATTGTTTAAAATATCCCCCTTCCAATGTAAATAGGGTTGCCATTTGTACCAGAAAACCTGGAAAACCCCAAATTTAAAGGATTAAAACAATGTCCCAGCCATTAAATCCCAAATTTAAGCATTAAATCCCAAATTTCTCCTTTGTCATAGGCCAATGGGAAGGTCAAAATGTGGCAGTGCTGACGAAGCAGGAAACTGCAAGAAGACTGGCAATGACAGGAGTGCCATCTCATCCTGCAGGCTTTGGTTGCTACTGCACAGGGTAGCATTGCTGCCTTATTCTTCTGTTATTATTATTATTGCGCCCTACGGTTTACACAGCACTTTACATTCCCCACCCCCTTCCCCTGACAGGCCCAGAAGGTGAGAATAGACAGGAGGTGAGCAGAGATGGCGTTGTGTTGTGTAGTGATTGTGTTAGCGACTTGAACCTAGGGCTAGGCAGCATGGTGGAACGTTGCTTCCAAACAATCTGGAGAGAGTAAAGAGAGTCCCTTTACTCTCTTGGGCTGCTTGGAAGCCTCCCTCTTTTCACACCAGCTGGGGGGCGGGGAGAGAAGAAAAAAGGAGCTTTTAGCTTGGTACTGGTACTCAGGTTGAGACATAACAGTAGAAAAAGTCCAATGATTAATGGGTTGAATATGCATAATCAGAATGCAAATTACTAATATGCAGAATTATAATAATTTGCACAATATGCAAACTAGATGCTTGAATCTGGAATATGGCAACCTAAACATAAACATAATTACAAAGACATCTTGTAGCACTTTTGAGGCTGAGCGAAAAAAGTTTCCAGCATAAGCTTTTGTACACTCATTCTACTTCATCAGATATGCTGATACAAAATAACATGGCTATCTTAGATAAGGGAATTATATTTTTAACATATTATTGATTAACTGAATGTGTTAACTATTTCTCACTAACTTTCCCGTTTGTATTACTGAGAGTTAGCATAATATCTTCTGCTTAAATTTTTCTAAACTAGTACTCAGCTGGCAATTTATTTGTTAGCAGGAAGTAATGCTGTTCCTTAATTTACATACTTAAAAAATTTTGGTACATGTTCCATATTGTTTTCTTCTAAGTAGCGCCTCCGACTTCTCTGGAGTTCTTCTATTCTTTGTTTTTCTGCTGCTGCTGCTTCTAAATTCCCCTCTTCCAAGAATCTACAGTGTTTAAAAAAATCATTTAGTTGATACCAACATTCAACCAGTGAAATAACAAAAAATTAAGGATGCCAATTGGCACTTCAAGAGTGTCTGAAATCACGCATTCCAAACAACTCCGTTAGTAAACAGGGCTGTCACCTAGTTAAAGTCATCAATTGATTAATAATTGATTGGTTTAGCATTTTTAAGTTAAGCCAATGACCAAATCAGCATAAGTGCACATGAGCATACCCAACAGTTTTGAACAAACAGCATAATTTGTTTGTATTTAAAATATGCCGCAACACATAAAAGCAAGCATCATTTTAAAAGAAGCATTCCCGTGTCTCTGTGTGTGTGTTAAACAATGAAAAGATGCCTCTTCTAAAATGATGCCTGCTTTCTGCAATGTTTATAATTAAAAGTAATATTAAATTAGCTCAGCCTTTTAGTTGATCGAGAGATTTTCAAGCAATTCATGTAATGAATTAGTGCATCAAAATGGCAGCTCTGAACATTAACACACTCTAAAGCAGACACAGCCATTGGAAAAGCAACATAATTCTTGCCTTTGATCTGGCCGGAACCTTGCATCTGTTCTTGGAAGAAGGTCTTTCAATGCTGGATCCAACTCATTCAGCTCAATGGCAAATCTCGTAAAGCCATAGTAACGCTCATAGTTGGTTGGCATGGAGCCTGCATTAATAGGTAAAATAAAGTTAGTGGTTAATCTTTAAGAACAAAAAGAAAATCCTGCATGCAGAAGGAGGTGCTAAGGGGAGATAAGTGGTTGCTACTCCTCATAGTGTCTCCAACTACTGGGAAGGATAACACATACATTTGTCAAACCCCATGCATGCATTGTCCAAGGGAGGCCAGCCCTATTGTCTGCCCCAATTCTAATCAGTGGAATAGAGCAAGACCTGATCTATATACGTTCCTGAGTGACTACTGGAAATGGTAAAGCAGACAACATGTGATGGAGGAATTCTGGAAATTGTCCAAAAAAGCATGTTTTCCATGCTCTTCTTTACATGTGCTGCTTCCATTACACACACAGAGCATGGCATCGCAATTATCCTTCCTCTCAGTTCAAACCATTTTCCCACTAGTATTCCTGGGAGGCAGATGATACTACTGTGGAAATTCTGCAGTGCAATGAAAGAAGTGTCACTGATGAGCAGAGCTACACTGATGAGCAGAGCTACAGGACCATAGTAAGGCAACATGTTGGACCTGTTTCAAGAAAACTTCACCTAAAAAATGTGAGATTTAACACAGTTTGCAAGTGTTATTTTTAAAATCCTCTAGCAAGCATGGTCACCCAGAATGCTGGCTGGAATTCTGGGAGTTGTGCACCAAAAAAGAAACTTTCTCAAACAAATTATGAAGGCATATGAACAAAGGGCAATGCAGTATTGCACTGGTTCAATACTGTCTTTTCTGACTAGCAAATACCAATTTTCCATTCTGTGTCTGATGAGAAGGAGTCATACACAATGATGGGATGTACCTAAGGTAGGATACATCAGATTGATTATTATTCTGGGATTATGCCTTTTACAGGTTTTCCCCCATCTGAAAATTTTCAATGTCTTCTGAAGAACAGGAAGTGAGCACTCTAAAATTGAATTAAGCTGAAGAGTGATTATTTTTGTAAGATACAAGGCACCTAGGCCTTACTTGCCAAGAGCACTATCAGTTTCACAATCCTGCATGCTTCAAGCTATGGCTAAGTAGAGAATTGCCTTTACAGAAAGGAAATGTAGAATCACAAACGTGAGAAGCTGGAAGAGTTAGGCTCAAAGCGGGATTTGGTGAAGACTGGAAGGACTGTCTGGGCATTCCAAGAGGTGATTATGGTGGACCATAGGGGCTTAAAGGGCATGACTTCTCTCTGGAAATATGACTCTTAATCTTTGCTTTCAGAGGCCAAAAATTTGCTTTCTTTTCCACTGATGCCAGGAGGCAGTAGACACACACACACACATCCTACATCTACATGGAAGGGAGACAAAGGGAATTAAGTGAAAGTGCTAAAGGAGAAGTTGCTACTGGAAAAGAAATCTCAGAGAGAAAGCTTAGTCCTGGGCAAAAGGAAAAGGAAATATATCCTAGTACTAGACTAGGGGATGCAGTGGCTCAAGTGCTGACTCTGTTGATTGCAAGATCGGCAGGTTGGCAGTTCGAGGCCCAGGTGATGCATGATGGGGTGAGCTCCTGTCACTAGTCCCAGCTTCTGCCAACCTAGCAGTTCAAAAGCATGCAAATGCAAGTAGATAAATAGTTACTACTTCAGTGGGAAGGTAAACAGCATTCTGTGCAATCATGCTGGCCATATTATGCACAGAGTAGTCTCTGACAATGCTGGCTCTTTGGTCTGACACGACTTGACAATCCTGTCAATGGGGAATACCATCACCTTTTTACTAGACAAAAAACCACGATCACATGATTCTTGTCTTCCTGGTGTTAAAAGGATCTGATCCCACCTTTTTATATGCCTCCTTCTCATCAGACACAGAACAGCTGAATTCTGATATACAGTCAGCCCTTCGTATCTGCCAGGGTTCTGCTCTGGAACCCACCCACCCCCATGTGGATAACAAAAAGCATGGGACCTCAAGTCCCATTGTTCCATATGCCATCATTGGGGTGAATGGGGCAGGACTGCAAATGCTCAAATCTGTGGATGGCAAGAACCAACTGTATAATCTAGATTGGGATGGGAATTGCAAGACTCTCCAGATGCAGATGGGACTGCAACTCACAGCATCCCTAGCCATGTGAGGAATGCTGGGAGTTGCCATCCAATATTATCTGGAAGGTTGTCCAATTCCCATCCCAATCTAGACTCAAAATGAAAAGAAAGGGTCTTGAGTGGGAAGTGAAGGTCAATAGCCCCTTAAGATTTTCTAGAGTCACTCCAGTCTACCACTTTTGATACAGTGACAGCACAAACTCAATCAATTATAGTCATCTCCAGTAAATTTAGTCATCAGGCCAATGTGTTTTTACCTGGCCTCCATATACATTTTGCTGAGGGTCCAACTCCACAATATAGTCCTTCATGCCATTTTCCAAAGAGGCGATGCACCACCTTTCCTTCTTGATCCATGACAACACCTTGAACTTCATTTACATTAGAATTCCAGTAATTCACCTGGAAACATATCAAAAATGTGTTTCTATATATGCTTCTATTTGTTAACTCTATAACAAATTACCCTAATTCTAGGTGCTCAAATTATCAGTCCACTCAGCAAGGGTGGGGCAAATTATGGGAGGGGCAAAATGAGGACAAAAGAATTCTGCCCCCCAGCAACAAAATTTTCTTTCTATCTCCAAATATCTAGCATTGCAGTAACCTAAAACTTCAGATGAACATTTAGAAATACAGTATGCAAAGGGATCTTATAGCAGCACTTTTGAAAGAGTGTGAAAGATATTGTAGGTAAGCTTTCTTAGGGCCTCGGCAGACGGCTAACTGAGCCGTCTCCGAGGCCAGGAAGAGGAGGAGCAGCCGCACGCGCGGCGCTCCTTCCTCTCCCTGAGGTCTTCCTCGGAGCCGCCGGCCTCCGCATGGCTGGCGCTCTGGGGGCAACCTCCCGCCGCAACGACCGGACGCGCTGCGGTGGAAAAGACAGGGAAAGTGCGCCCGACGCTTTTAGGGTGCACTTTCCCTGTCTTGAGGAAGGAGCGCTGATTTAGCGCTCCTTCCAGGGACGCCGCTGGTGCGCCGTGTTGTGGAGGCTGCGGCCCCGCGGCGCGCCGGCCCAGGGCGTCCTGGACGCCCTCGTCTGCTTCCCCCCTTAGACTTCTTCTACTTCCTCAGTTGAAAGGGGAAAAACGCTATTTCCTGCATGGAAAATGCTGTTCTTCTTCGTGGTCTCTGCGAATCACACAAATGGGTATTCACTG
>CM034701.1:178368265-178411118 GCA_020142125.1 Phrynosoma platyrhinos | reverse complement strand
TTTCTGTGCTAACCCACATGTAAATTTTGCTTACAGTAATTTCCCTATTACAGGATTTTCTGTGCACAAAGTAGCTCTTCCTGTACAGAAAATAATATTTATGTATAAAAATATAATTTTTCTGCATAGAAAATCCTGTATAGAAAATGCTGTTTTCTGTGCAACACAACCAAATGTGAATTTTACACAGAATAAGTGCCAAACTACAAAGATTCACATCAGGCCAGGATTTTTATCATCAGGGTTTCTTGACACTTGAAAACATGTTTTCCCACCATTTTCAAATATTTTTTACATCCTAAGAACTGTACAGGAAGCTTGCAGATTGCACAGAGATATCAAGCACTCACTGTCTACAGCAGGCAACCTAAGGCCCGGATGCGGCCCCCTGAGGCTTTTGGACCGGCCCCAGGCTGGTCCTGCCGCCACCACCGCCATGATGATATTGATTATTGTTGTTATTATTTGTTCTTGGGGTTTTCTTGGCAAAATCTTCACAGGGGTTTTGCCATGGCTTTTCTGGGGCTGAGAGAGTGTGCATGCATATATTTTTAATTTTTTAATTAAAAAAAACCAGTATTTATTTATTTATTTATTTTTGGTGCTTCGGCCCCCCAATTGTCTGAGGGACAGCAACCCGGCCCCTGGCTCAAAAAGGTTGCCTACCCCTGGTCTACAGCACAGAAAACATAGATCACTGAGCCCTGTGTAAATACTAGAAGATAGAGAAAGGAGGAAAGATTAATTTCTCACAATGAAACACTGGCTTTTACTAAAATCCCAGCCAGATAATGAATTTGCCAATGGTCATACGTGCTCCAGAAGGGATTGTGTTTGAGCCTCCAGTTGGATGCATAGCTGTGTTCACAATGAGGATCACAGAAAAAGTTACCTTCATAAAAGTGAGTTTACATATACAGACACTGCTTTTTGTGTTTCTGATGGTTATTTCTCCATAATGTTCTATCCACCTCCTTCCACTAAGGATGTTGTGTATACAAGTAGTGACTTTGTTCCAGACATAGCAATCACCATACCTAGAAGGAACATTAAGTGGAATAATTATGCTTCACCTATATCCTTTTCAGATCTCTGGCTACATGCATGAACATTAATACTAACTTTTCAATCCTGAACTAATGAGCACATAAAAAGTATGGTTCCTCTGCTGATCATTTATCTAAAAGATTTCATATTCACCTTTCCACCACCATTTCGGGCCTCAAAGACTGCTTACAACAACTTCACCCCAAACAGTATGATAAAAAATGCAAAAAATGAACAAGAGCAGCAGCATATAACAGTCTGAAACCATAAATACCATTCCACTGGTTTCTACATCTTGGGGCATTCATACTTTGAGTGCTAATACCAAGAACCCCTGTCTATGATATCTAACAATCCAACACTTCCAAAGATGAGTGAAGTTACAGCTTGGCTTCTATAGAAAGAAACTGATTGACAGGTGTAAATAGGAATAGATTGTACTTTAGACAACCTGGACCTCAGTCATTTAGGGCCAGTTCTTACCCTCTCTCTGGTATTTAAAATGGATGAAATTTGTTCTACTATGGAGCTGTGAAGAAACTGATGCTCTGCAGAAGATCTAGTCTGGATTGTAAACTATTGTACTAAAAGGATCCTTCTACATCAGTCCTTACATCAGTCTTACAACAAGCCCATTTTGTATTCCTCACAATCCTATGAGAATGGTAAGAGACTGCTGAGAAATAGCAAGCTGTCCAAACTCACAGTGAGCTTTGTAGCTGACCAGAGCTGTGAATCTTTTTAGAAGTTCATAATTCTGTTTTATTCCACTACTACACTGGCTCTGGATGAACTAAACTGAATAGCAAACCTATAGAATCAGGTAATTAGCCACAAAGGAATTTCAAAGTGAACACCTTACAGAATGTTGAGGTTAAAAATGTTTTGCCAGCTTCCCTGTGCTGAGACAAGGGCCAGCCACATTCCCAGCACTTTTAGTAGTTCAAGTCAATATAAAATCTCCCCCCAAATTAGATGTTTCTTATCCTTACCCTCCTAAGAGAAATACTTTAAGGAAATGCTAAATTTTACACAGAAGGATTTGAAGTATGTTCCCTGAAATTGTGACAAAATAGGCATGAAAGCACTATCCAAAAACAAATCAAATATAACTGTAGCACCCAGGAGAACCTGTAGCTTTTTTGAGGTTCCTTGTTCTTTATCATAACCTGCAATTTGCTTCTATACTACTCTACAGCATTTCTGGCTTCAGGTTCTGGTACATCCCTCTTCTCAAGCCTGGTGCTTTCAAAAGCTGGCTTGGAGAATCCAGTCCACTACATATAGGGAGGCGCCAGGTTGGAGATGATAGTGTTACTTTTTTCATCAGTGTAAACCTGAAACTAGGAATACCTGACATTTCAGAACAAGAGAAGGAATGCAAAATAAAAAATAAATGAGCTATTTACCTGGGAAGTGTCACATTCAGGGTTCCAATTGGCAGTATTTCCATCGATTTGCCCCAGAATTTGTTTTTCCACCTGATATCTGAACAGCAGAACAAAGATTTAGAAACCTGCTCTACATATTACTGTAGCACTCTAATATGCAGTGATCTATGTCTCCCTAGAATAACGAATTATCTAACTCAGTCCTGCTCTGAACAAAAAGTATTACTGGAAAGTTAGTGTTAGTATTAAAGGCAGAAAATTAAAAACTCTCCCTTTTCATGTTGTCAAGCATGAAAGACCTAAATACAGTAGATTTCATAGTTATATTAGGTACGTTTTTTTAAAAAAAACACAATACATTGAATTATAACATAAGGCTTTGTTTCTTTTTAATTAAAATTAATCTGTAGGCTTGTTAATTAAAATGAATACCTTGCCAAAACACAAAATTCTTTGATTCACAGTGACAGGCAGAAATGGGTGGGTGGTGACTAACCTGAAAAAAAAAATTACGGTAGCGAGGAATTGTACAAAAAATATAGAATACTTTCATTTTTTTATCATCACTGCAACAGATACTTTACATACGAAAATATATATGCAACTGTGCACAGTATATTAATATAAAGCTACAGTATTCGTGCAAAACTGGATTTAGCTTTAGAGTCCTACATTTTTTCTAATGCTATAAAATATTTTTTAAAATTTGTATGTTAAAATATAAATATTTACATTCATATCAGCAAACATTGCAAAGTCAAGATGAATTGCCTCAACTAAAAAAGGAAATCCCAGAAGTCACAATTCTATTTAAAGAGAAATTTTGAGAAATCCCAGAAGTCACAATTCTATTTAAAGAGAAATTTTGAGAAATCCCAGAAGTCATAATTCCATTTAAAGACAAATTTTGAGAAATCCCAGAAGTCATAATTCCATTTAAAGGCAAATTTTGAGACAGATTTTACCTGCTCTGAGAAAAAACGAAATCCTTTGTCTTCCCTAATAGACTCATAGGTCTCACCAAGCACAGGGTTAAAAGGTTTGCTTCCAGCTCTGTAATATGTGGAGGCATATCCTGAAGTTGCAAAAGCAGCGATAAGGACCTAATTAAAACAGCAACAACATTAAAGGAATGAACTGAAAAACTATGCTCTGAATGATACTTCATTGAGAAAAGTAAGGAATGTATATGCTAATACATTAGGTTTTTTTCCCCAGACAACAGAAGTGCCTTTACCCTTAGTGGTTACTGTTGGTGGTGATGATGTTGTTATATTTATTTCAATCCTGCCTTTCCCCCTCAACTGAGGGGAAAGCAGCTAATAACACATTAAAAAAACACATTGTTAAAAATTCACCAGACACAAAAGTTAAAACAAGATCAAAACAATAACAAAATAAAACTGGATTAAAATATATTTCATTTAATATGAGCACACAGACACATCTGTGCATATACGCATACACACACATGTACTATCTGCAAAAGCATTGTCTTTGCTGGGAGGGAGGCATAACCATAAGCTTTACTGTTGCAGGGGAAACCAGGAATGCCAAAAATATAATGGGAGACATCTTCAGCAATGTTCTGTGGACTGAGGGGAACACCTCTCTCAACCTCCACTGGGAGATGAAGTGCCCTCTCCTGCCCCAGCGACAGGTCTCCCCTGGATATAGTAGCACAGTAATAATAGTTATATATCAGGAGAAACTGCAGGACAAATTAACATACACAAACTGCAGTAATTTCCAGGCTTGTGTACTCCTCCCAACCACAGACTATGGGACCTTTTTCTTTTGGTTTGAATTAGAATGGCCAGGTTGTCAAAACAGCAATAAGGGAAAACTGAAATTCATCACATGCAGGATAGACAATCAGAAAGTAGCAATTAACAAGTCTGTGTTCAGTATCAATACCAAATGAAAGTATTGATTTCAGTTAACTTAGCCATATGTTTTCCCTGTAAAATTTATATATTGTCAATATCCACAAATTCTTCTTTGTGGTCTCCACAATCACACAGATGGGTTAATTCTGCACTTGCACAGTAAAGCTCGGAAACTTCTCAAATAGCTAGGGAAGACTTCACTTGCAATTTTTTGGTGGTAGTTCCACCCACCCTCTATATAAGCCTGGCGTCTTCCACTCTTTCTCAGTTCCTTTAATCTGCTGTGCTAGCAGCTTAGAAGGAACTTCGCTCTGTGAATCGCTTGCACTTTTGATTTTGATAATGGACTGTTTTTGACTACTCTTTTGGATATTGCACTGGATTCTGTTTGCCAATCGACTGACCTTGGATTGATTTGACTATGATTTGCCTTTTGATTTTGGTACTTTCAATCTGGATTGAAAATGGCTTCTTTCAAGCGCTGCGATAAATGTGGCACAAAGGTCCCTGGCCAGGACCAGGACAACTCCTGCCTTCTGTGTTTGGGCGGGAGCCATAATGCTCAGTCCTGCTCTCTCTGCAGGTCTATGACCTCGCAGGCCCACAAAAACTGGGATCTGAGGCTTAAGGAGGCCCTGTACAAGCAGGCCTTAAAACTCTCTTTTGCTCCACCCCTTGAGGGCTCATCTACTGCCCAACTGTAAACCTCTGAAAAGTCCATGGAGAAAGAGAAGGAGAAGGGGAAATCTAAGTCCTCTAAGTACAAAAAGACCAGCAGGTTAGAGAAGGACTGTGCTGCAGATGAATCTCGGTCTAAAAAGACCTCCAGATGGAAGTGCTCTGGAGATAAAGATTCCCCGTCTAGTCAGGGAAGAGTCTCGGACCATTTGGGCTCTAAAAGATCCCATACCTCTTCTCCTCATGAAAAATCTGACTCCTATGAAGACGAAGTGGTCCCAGCTAACCCCAAGACACCGTCTGCAGCCTTGGGGTCCGATCCAGCTTTGTCCACTCCAAAACCTGCCCTTGGAGGAGCTGAGTTGCTCTCCATTCGACCGATTGCCTCCTGTGACCCTTCTCAGGTTATCCATGTCGATGTGGATACGAAGGGTAGATTAGGGACTCAGACTTGCCTATCCTGACTCCTAATCCATGCGTCTGTGTCAACATTGAGGGTTCACATCATGGTAATTTTGAGTCTCCATGGCGTCAGGACCTAGCTGCCCTTGGGACTGAGGCAGATGAGGTTGCCCATGAAGACATTGAAGACATCTACGACGATCATTTGTTACACCATTATCCGAACTTTGTCTACAATTACAGCAATGACCGCTATTTCTTGCCTGTTGATCCCAAACTACTCTATCATCATCTCCAGCACCAGAGATCTCCTTCACCGCATCTGGTTCACTGGATAGTGACCCAGACTCAGGTCATCAGAGTCTCTACTGCTGGTTCCCCCTCAACATTAGCTGCCACAACCATGACAAGAGTCACCATGATGTGAGTCACCACGACATGAGCTACCGAGGGACAGGCCTCTACCCAAAACTCCAAAGGACTTGTCTAGAACCTTCCCCTTGTTCAGATATCAAGAGGTCTCAGTCACACCAGTCTCTCATTGACCATGACCCGGCTTCTCCTACCGATGACATCATGTCCTTTGCAGACCAAGTAGATTGGATGGCCAGCACCCTCTAAGTCAAGGTCACGAGGTCTGATGCGCTGGACTCCATTGAGCGGAGGGTCCATGGAAAAGTCCCAACCTCTCCTTCTATTTGCTTTCTCTTTTCTTTAGAGAAGATTGCTAAGCACTCTTGGACCACCCCAGCCACAATCATTTCGACCTTAAAGAAGATAATATCTCCTTCATCTTCTTTGTGGCTGTTTGAACACCCCAAACCAAATTCTGCCATTGTCGAGTGGTCTCAGCTGGCTTTCACCCCCAAGACCTCTACCTCTCCAAAAGGAGAGCAAGAAAGTCGACAGCCTCGCTAAAAAGTTCTATGCCTCTGTGGCGTTGGACCTCAAGGTGGCTTGCATGGAGGCCTATGTCCAGCATCTAATGGAACACATGCAGCTGCTATTGGACAACTTGCCCGATGATAAGAAGGCTCTGGCTCTAGCCATCCACTCTGAGACCCATTCTATCGGGGGCCAACTAATCATCTTGGTTCGCCATTCCATCTATTGTGCCTCTAAAGCCCTCCACAGCTCCATGACTCTCCAACAGCATACCTGCTCCAGGCCTCCAATTTCACACCTCAGGCTCGGGCCCTAATCAAAGATATGCCCTTCGATGACTCCAGCCTCTTTAACAAAGAGACAGATGAGAAGCTAAACTTCCATTATTGGATGAAGATGGCAGCAAGAAAGCACAGCATGTCTTCGGCTTCCTTCTAGTCACCTTCTCTGTACTGATACAGTGTCCTTGGTATGACGGACCACTCCTGCCACCTTGACTGTTTCTCTCTTTCAAAATTTTATGTGACTGGCTTCATAGCCTTCGTCACCTCCCGGTCCAATAACTATTAATAACACACTGGTAGCGTTTGTTCAAAAGTCTCACACAGAGGCCAAAATAGTTTTTTATAAAATAGAAGATGCTTTTATTGTGTCTCAAACATACAGTCACGGCTTCTTGGTTTTCAAACTTGTTAATAATATTACCTGGTTACAGTTTCAAGTGTATTGTAGCTATTTCAAATACAATCCTTCAGCTGTTTCTATGATTATAATCTAACCAGACACTCTCTACACTAGAGCTCTGTTGAACCACAAAGAGATCTTTTTTTTTCTTTTGACTCTTATCTTTGTTCAACTTATTTCCCTCAGAAACAATCCTCAGCCTCTGATTTAAGTTACTACCTCACTGTACCTCTGTCTGTCAGATCCAACTGACACTCTTGAAGGTTCCGAGCCTTCTGTTCCACAGTTCCTAACTGCCTAACTCCCTAACTGACTACATCACTCACTGTCTGAGCTATTTATCTCCTTCCAGCTGCTCTCTCATTGGCTGATTCCAGCTGTCTCAGGATTGGTCAGCTGTCTTCTAGTCTTCACAGCTCCCTGCTGTCTTTCTGTTCATCACACTTGGTATCCCCCATACCAACAACCTCAGAAGCATCAGTACCAGCCCTAATACCAACCTTGGCAGCTCCACCCTTCTCAATCGTCTTTCTCTTCAGGCCATCGGCAGTCTGCTCATCCTCAGTACCAACAAGGTCACCATAAAAAGGACACTGGACAGGGAAAGAAGAGGCTGTGAGATGGGGCAGCACACTTTGTACTGACCCCCATTGGAGATAGACTAAAGCCTTTCCTTAACACCTGGGCTTTAACCGCTATGGATTCATGGGTCCTCGACATCATCTGGAGAGGTTACGCCCTTGAGTTCAAAGAGCTCCCAGCCACCGGGGCTATTACCTCCACTATCCCCTCAGACACCTTACTCGATGAAGTGTGCTCCTTGCTTCAAAAAGGCATGATCGAGCCCAAGCTTTTTTCTCTCGTTACTTTATTGTACCCAAGAAAGACTTGGGTCTTAGACCCATTTTGGACTTGTTTTTGTGGAATGAGTTGTTTACCACTGTTTTCGCATGGTAACCCTTGTTTCTATTTTGCCACTTTTGCATAAAGGCTATTGGTTTGTGACCTTCAATCTCAAGGACGCTTACTTCCATATCGGAATCTGGCAAAATCACAGGTTCCTCACCTTCGCCGTCAGGTCCGATTTGTTCCAGTACAGGGTTCTTCCCTTCAGACTCTCATCAGCACAGAGGGTCTTCACCAAGTGCATGGCCTCGATCATGGGTTACCTTCACCAGCAAGGTATTATGGTCTTCCCCTATCTGGACGACTGGCTCTTCATGGACCCATCCTGAAAGGTGCTCATTTGGGATGTCAACTTCACTCTATCCCTCCTGAACTCTCTCAGCCTTAAGGTCAACAAGGAGAAATCCCAGTTAATCCCATCAAGGCAGGTCAGATTCATTGGAGCCATCCTCAACTCCACCCACTGCACTGCCTACCTGCTATCAGACAGATTCCAGGCCCTCTCCAAGACGGTTTGGGACTGACTGTCTCACAGGCGCATCAGGGCGCATACAGCCCAAATAGCGCTGGGACACATGGCTTCAACAACCTTTGTCACCCTGTGGGCAAGGCTCCATCTCAGACCATTTCAGTCTTGGTTTCTCTCTGTCTTCGATCCAAAAAAGGACTCCCTCATGGCTTGTGGTACTGAGAACCATGGCTTGATCACTTTGCTGGTGACTCAACCCTGCCAGTGAATTCATTAGGATGCCATTTCTGCCTCCTCAGCCTCAGATGACTTTGATAACAGATGCGTCTATGGATGGTTGGAGCACCCATACTCCGGACCTCACAGTCAAGGACAAGTGTTTCTTATTGGACAAACAGCTCCACATCTATGCACTCAAGATGTTGACAGTCAAGAAAGCCCTCCGTGCATTCAAAACCCTCCTCCTGAACAAGCAGTACTACTTCTGACAGACAACACCACTGTCTTGTATTACCTGAACAAACAAGGAGGGACCAAGTCCCAAATGCTCCTTGAGATCACTCTCAGCATTTGGGACTGGTGCATCCTAAGAAAGAGCCTTCTCCAAGCCATCCACCTCCCTGGAGAAGAAAATAAACTGGCAGATCAGCTCAGCAGGTCATCGAACCCATGCCACGAGTGGCAGCTCCATCCTGAGACAGTGAGTATACTGTTCAGTGCACGGGCCGAATGATCCATCAACTTTTTTGCCATTCACCTCAACAGTCACTGTACTCAGTTCTGTTCTGGGACACAATCACTGGGCTCCCAAGGAGATGCCTTCCTGTTCAAATGGTCAGGAAAGATGTTCTATGCTTTCCCTCCTTTCCCACTCATCACCTGACTGATGTCCAAGATGAGACTGGACCGCTCCAATGCCATCATCATCCCTTGGTAGCTGAGACAGCCTTGGTTTGCATCACTCCAGCATCTGTCTGGGAGAGAATTCCTCCGTCTCTAGTTCCGTCCGGACCTCCTAACCCTGCACAGGGTCCAAGTCCACCACCCAGACATTGAGACCCTTCCCTTGGAAGTGTGGAGGCCCTTCTCGACTTGGTACGGGCTGTTATCCTGGTCACTTGAAGCCTTCCACCAGGAAATCCTATCCAATTAAATGGAACAAGTTCCTGGACTTTCTCATTGCGAGAGACCTCCCTCCATCCCATGTTTCGGTCCCAACTGTCTTAGAGTTCCTGATGACCTTTGGCCAATTCGGGACTGTGCTCACATCTCTCAAGTGCTTTCTGGCTGCCATCAGCTCTCACTATCAGTTCAAAGCCAGCCTTGGTTCTTCAAGGATCCCCTTGTAAAGAGGATGTAAAGAAATTCCTCAAAGGATTCAACAACATCCACCCTCCATCCTTGGTACCAACCCTGGCATGGAGCCTGGACCTGGTACTTTTGCACCCATATGCCAAACCCTTTGAGTCCACTGCTAACCTGGAAAACAGCTTTCCTTGTGGCCATCACCTCCGCTCAATGCACGAAACAAACTTTGTGCTTTGTGTGTGGACCAGCCTTACCTTCACTTCCACAAGGACAAAATGGTTCTTCATCCTGACATCACTTTCCTTCCAAAGGTGGTGTCCTCTTTTCATATCAATCAGAACATTGTTCTGCCTACCTTGGCCCTGAACGTAATGACGGATGCCAAATGCACGCTCTCAATGTCTGAAGGGCGCTGGCACTCTACTTGGACAGAAACTCGGGTTTGAGGTGCTCCGAGAAACTCTTTGTTTGCTACTCAGAATCCAAAAAGGGACTGCCTATATTTACATAAAGTTCTCGAAGTGGATGTCCAGTACCATCCACTTGTGTTACGAACTCTCACGGAAGACTTCCCTGACTCGAGTTCGGGTCCACTCCACCACAGCAGTAGCAACATCCTCTGCTTTCTTGAACAGGATGCCTCTAGAGGATGTCTGTAAGACTTCTGTCTGATCCCAGCCATTGACTTTCATCAAACATTACAGACTGGACACCAGGGCTAGGCGGGACGCAGCCTTTAGGAGGGCAGTTTGCACTAAGAGTTTTATTGCACTGCATGTTTTATATGCCTTGAAATCAAAGCAAATGACACTGACAAGCGCACTTTTCGAAGTTTAAAGTTTATTGCTGTTAATAAAATGCAACTTTGATTTATCATGACACTCCCTCCTCCACTGACCAAAGCTTGTCAGTCTAATCCATTTATGTGATTCACAGAGACCACAAAGAACAAGGACAAGTTGCTTACCACTGTAGTTCATTGAGTGGCCCCCTGCAAATTCACACAAATCCCGCCCATCCTCCTCAGTCATGTCCTGCTCACTTTTTAAGATCCTTTCTATCACTGCTATGCGGTGTCCTTTATGGAACTGGGAAAGAGCAGGAAGACATCGGGCTTATGTAGAGGATGGGTGGAGCTACTGCCAAAAAGTTGAAAATGAAGTCTTCCCTAGCAATTCAAGCAGTTTCTGAGCATTACTGTGCAAGCACAGAATAACTCATTTGTGTGAATTCACAGATGACCACTCGAAGAACTACAGTTACAAGTCCAACCTGTCCTTACATGATGCACACTTTTCTGCTGTTATGAAGGGCCCATGCCCAAAGGGATTTTGGGGTATCTTGCTTTCCCTATATAAAAGGAAAAGCTTTCCAATCCTCAAATAGGGGAAATCCCTTGTAATAAGGAACACCAACCTACCCAATAAAGGATAACATTCCAATCTACAAATAAGGGACATTCCTTACAATAATAAGGAACACCAACCTACCCAATAAAGGATAACATTCCAATCTACAATAAGGGACATTCCTTACAATAAGAAACACCTGACAACCCATCAGAATTAACAATGGTTTACAGTTTCTTCTGAAGTGGATGCAGAGTTTAATACTCATCAGTCAGTATCAAAACTAGCCAGCCTACACTATGACATATGAAGCTGGTTTGTTTAAACTAATTTTAGTTAGAGGAAGCTAGAGATGGGAAACCTGCTGTTCTAGGCCCCATGTTGCCTAAATTCAAAAGGATGCTTCTGTAGGTAATCAGTTCTGAACTGCATCAAGAATGATCTCTCCCTTTCCTGTCAGGCATGAGGAGATAGGAAATGGTGGGGCACACACTCCTGTGGCTTTCTGTAGTTTGCACATGTTATGATAAGTAAATTTGGTGTTAGGATGGGGAAAAAAATCTTCCTGTTTTTGTCTTAGGATCAGACCAACCTGTAAGGGTGAAGAAAGAGGAAAAAATCTGGAGACCCTTTGATGAGAAAAGATACTTCGTCCTCTTGTCACAAAAGGGTCTACAGAAGGAAATGGAATCATGTGGCCCATTAGACACTGGAGGACTCCAACTTCCAGGATTTCTAAGCACCAGCTGTGCTGGCCAGGGCTGATGAGAACTTCAGTTCAACATCTGGAAAGTTGCATGATTTCCACCCCTGGTCTACAGGGAGCTAGCACATCCCAAATGCACTGTTATTAACTTCCCCATACAAGTTAATTTACCCCAGATGGAAGCCTGAGAATTATTGTTTTCATTTTATTAGGCACCTTTTGAGGTGCTAACAAAAACCAAGAACCAGTTTTCAGAGACATAGCTATCTTAGTCTGCAAGCAGGCCGGGACAACAGTGACTGCATGGCCTGTTCCCAAAGCAGGCTGCCACTGCAAGACCCAAGCCATGCTGCCAGGAACCAGATTATCCTGGCTCCTTTTTGCTCTGGTTCAAAGGACTGGAGCATGGTGTCAGAATAGCTTCAGGCCACTTTGGGGGCATGCATCATGTAAGCACCACATCTGCAAAGCGTCTGGAAGCCGCTTCATTTGGCCTGTCTGTTCTGGGCCATAGTCCCCCCAAAAGTAACTTTTCAAGCTCTGGAAATTCCAAGTTATGTAAGAAGAATCCATTTTGCAGCTCAGATGTCCATCCAGAAAACCTCCTGAAGACTCAATGTCAGCAGTGGGAAAGCTCAGCTTTCCATACACCACTGAGACAAATGCACATTTCATCCATGCCATTCTCTCTCATTTGCATATACTCTCTCTCTCTCTCTCACGCACACACACACACACACACACATGCACTCATAGGGATCATCAGTGTTTTCCTCCCCTGCTCAGTGTTCAGAAAGGCAGCATTTCTCATTATGGGTTGGAAAGCATTCTTCCGTCTCTCATCAAAGACAAGAGGGTTTTCTTCCTTTAAGGTTATCAGGCTGATGGGAAATCCCTGTGAGCCCTTATCAGGCCCATAGCATACCTCCTCTTTGTGCTCTTTCTGGAAAGCAGGGCAAAGTGTGAAGAGGACTCATATTTCCGGCTCCTCCAATATATTCAAGGGATTTTGACATAACCAGCAGCCTTTGTGAAGGAATGAGCTAAAATATTGTCCATAGCATAAAAGCCATGGGAATGTTGGTCCAAAGAGTGACCTGATACCAATATTTATTTTCTGATATGTACTGCATGGAATTTTTGTAGCGACAGAAAAAACACTTGCAATCTCATGCAAATCCCTGCCTCTAAGGTTGTATCACTGTTTTAAGAATCAGTTGGATGTAAAGGCATTATAATCAGAAACAGTAACAAGATTACATATATATTTCCACCACTTCGGAAAGTGGTTTCACATATCCATCACAAGCACACCCTAAATAGGTGAGGTCCGACACAAGGAAAATAAACAAATGCAATCTATCCTGGAGCTCAGAGAAAGAAAAGGAGCCTTATGGAACATGTGTCCCCTCAAGCTTCTCACCATACGTTCATAGGGGTCATCAGATTCGGCAGCCTTGTCCAAAAGCTCACTGTATTCTAGTTCCTCACAAAGGTGCTGCAAGGTATTCAGAGGCTCATTTAGCTCTACGGGCATAGATACTTTGGAGAGATCCTTCCCAATATTATTTCTCAAAATGTTCCACAAATTGATATTACTAGTGTCAGGACAGGGGCTTGGGAGACACGTTCTTCGTCCATTTCTAAAAGCACCTCCTGTTAGTTCACCATTAAGTACTGGAAGAGAAAGAATACAGCATGACAGTAAAATCCTTCCACCGACTTGATATTTATATTTATACATATTCATATATGTGTATGAAAATACACACACCACTACTAAGTTTGAATTAGATCAGGAGTGAAGAACCTGTGACCTAGATGTTGCTGGACTGCAATTTCTATTGTTTCTGACAACTGGCCATGCCTATGGGGGCTGATGAAAGTTAGTCTGGAGGGCAACAGTTCTCCATACCTGAATTAGACTGAGCTTCCATCAGTGTGACACAAAGCCCAAAAGGACATGGACAACTGCAGTCCATTGTGCCCATCTCATTTCTCTGTGAGAATACCTTAAGCCCATAAAAACATGCGAGAAGTTGCACAGACTTGCGACGCTATAGCCACATTGGTCCCAGCACTCTTGGTGCCATTTTTTCCAGCTTGTCTCAATGAGCCATGCTATACCCCATACACCCGATTGCTAGACTGCCACAGAACCTGACTACTATATGCCAAGGAATCCCAATTTTTAAAAACTAACAAAGGAAATATGAGGGAAAAGCATGTTGAAAGAAGGTGATCAGGAGCAAAACCAAAAAAGTAACAGTATATGTTTATTCTTTTAACTATTTGGGATTTTACCACTCCAAATGATTCCTTGGTAGTTTCCCCCACCAACAAAGTTCCAAATGTATTTTTGTGGGGTCTATACCATGGTGCTCAATAACTTCTTTTCAAAGTACAGTGGGCCCTTGGTATCTGCTGGAGTTTGGTTCCAGGATCCCCCGTGGATACCATTAAATACAGTGGCATAGTAAAATAGTGCCCCTTATCAAGGTTTGTTTTTGGTATTTATTTATTTTTTATTTAATATTTTCAAGTTGTGGATGGTTGAATCCATTGATAAAAAAAATCCATAGATACAGAGGGCTGACTGTAGATTTTCCTCTTTTAAAAAAATGGGAGAACCACATACATTGCCAAGCAACAGGTACTTAAGTACTCTATCCATTACTTACTGGAAAAGTGAAAACCCTATTGCCACTGAACTCACTGAAGAGTAAGCATATGAGGGTGTGAAAAAAACCAGCAGAAAGAAAGAGAGTCAGAAGAAAGAAAAAGGAGGAGTAAAGAGAGAAGAAAGGATGAACTTTAGGGAAAGGTGGAGTGGGGAAATAGAGGGAAATGTATGCTGAAAGACTTCTAAGTGGCTAAATGAAACAAAAAAGGAGAGAGTTAATGTATGATGGAGCAAATGAGAAGACAATGTGCACCAACATCTGAAAAGAGAAGAGGAAAAAAAATATTAACAGAAAGAGGGACAGATGGGAACTGGCAGAGGTTGATATGGGATTCCAACCAAAAAAAAAGGGGGGGTTAACAGTCATTGTGTTAATGGGGATGTGATAATGGGTTCTTCCATTATTTGGGCAACACATCTGAGGGGTATAGCCTCCCCTCCAAGTAAACTAAGGGTTAAGGATGTGCTGGTTCAAGGTACATCTACTGGGGCTCAGCATCATGGATAAGCAACAGAGATCAAGAAGAGACAATTGCCCATCCAGTGAGGATGACGAACTAGACAGAAGTGTGAAAGCTTTGAGATGCTTTGAAGCCTGGTGGCAGGCTGGGCAAAGGCACCCAGACTCCCAGCTTCCCCCATTAACATCTAAGACCCAGAACTCCATCTTTATCATGAGTAGAACTGGGATGTTAGCTAGTCACATTAGGGGCTTATGTTTGTTTATTTTTAACCTTGGCTGAATATGACCTAGGACAGTAGTGGCGAACCTATGGCATGTGTGCCAGAGGTGGCACTCAGAGCCCTCTCTGTGGGCACACGTGCCATCGCCCCAGCACAGAGTTTGTCAGAGTTTATTACTAGAAAACCAGAGGGACGCAGCACTTTAGGATAAATAAATGGGTTTTGGGTTGAAGTTTGGGCACTTGCTCTCTAAAAGGTTTGCCATCACTGACCTAGAGTGTTTGGAATTTTGTAACTTCTCCTAAGTAATACCTGAAGGAAGATCTCTTCATGTAAAAGATACCGTTTTGCTAATGTTAGATTGCTAGCTTAGAACAAAAGCTTTCCTCTAGAGATCTCATTTCCACCAGACTCTCTTTGTGTTACTTGCTTGATGTGTGTGACGCATGGCAAATAGGATTCATATCTCCCACAGAAGGGGAAGGGAAATCACTGCAGAGTCCCAGGTAGAGAAAGTGCAAGTAAACCTTCAGTAACTTCCCACTGGGTTACTGAGTCACATGGGCTAAATCAGTGGATGGTGGCAGCTAGATGATCTTCAGGGGTTTCCTCTCCTACTTATGAGCTGGGCCAATACAGGAGGAAATTAATTAAAATGAGAAGTCTTTTTCTGCAGCTAAAAAGCAATATAACCTGAGTTAGCAAAAATGTCCCTCAGAGGGATGCAGGTTGTGCCTAAGTGAAGTTTTATTTTTAATTTATACCTCTGGTTGCTGCCATAAATATAAATAAAAAACAGTTCTATTGGACAGTTCTATTGTTATATTAAAATCTTTTTTTAAAAAAAAAATCCTACATACTTTGCCGAGAAATATTGTCTGCAACACTGGTATTGTCTTCAGATATGTTGTCACTCACATCACTTATGTATGATTCATCATCAGAAGCCTAAAGAAGAAAGTGAAGAGATTAAATAAAAATAATGGAGGTAGCAGCAGCAGCAGTGGGAGCAAAGGTTTCCATAAATTCAAGTCCCTTGTGACACATGTTCCCAGTCCATCTCCAGCTTCAATCTCTCCTGTAAATCTCTTGCAATCATTCTACCTATTCAGTTAAAATACTACAAAGGTTATATTTCAACCTGTAATCTCACAGCATGTCAGAAAAAACAACTTTGGATAATCCCAGCATGGCCCATATCAACCACAGTGGGCCAGACATATTCACTGGGTTTAGAGGTGCAGGGCCCCCATGAAAGTGGAAAAACCACAAATAAAAAAAACCACTATCATTTTTACCTGAGAAAACATCTCTCTAGGAATCTCTAGGTCAGGGGTAAGCAACCTTTCCTCTTTAAGGGCCGAGGTACTTCAGCTCCCAGAATCCCAGGAGCTATTGGACTATTGACCAACATGGCTGAGGCTTCTGGGAGCTGAAGTCCCTTGGCCCTTAAAGGGGAAAGGTTGCCTACCCCTCCTCTAGGTCCTCCAGCATGACTTTCAGCAGTGTCATACTGGAGGACCTAGAGCAGTGATCCCCAAACTTTTTGCAGCTACTGCCCCGTTTTGTCTTGGGTGACAAATAAAGTAAAAAATGAATCCAGATTAAATATCAAATAAAGAATAAAATAAAATAAAATAAATTTTATATACATCTACATTTTAAATTAAATAAATGAAATAAATTCAAAATCAAAATCAAATTACGTAAAATAAAAATAAAAATATATGAAAAACTTAAAATATAACATAAAAATCAAATCAAATAAAACATAAAATAAAATAAAATGTATATAATAAAATAAAATATAAAATTGGAGGAAAATAAAATATAAAATAGAATATAAAATAGAATATAAACAATAAAATGAAATATAAAATAAAACAAAAAATAAAAAACATATATAAAATAAAATAAAAATAATAAATAAATAAATGAAAATTTAAAATGAAATTTAAAAGATTATAATTAAATTGAAAAAATAAAATGAAATAAAATAAAATATAACAAATAAAAATAAAATAGAATAGAATGAAAAAATAAAATGAGAAATAAAATTAAAAATAAAATAAAGTAAAAATAAAATATAACAAAATTAAATAAAAATAAATTAATATTAAATATAAACTAAAATAAAAATAAAAATGAAATACAAGATAAAATTTAAAGTAATAAATAAATAAAATTAAATATAAATTTAAATATATAATATGTAATATAGATATAGATATATTACATATAACATAAAATAAAATTAATGTAAAATGAAATGAAATAAAAATGAGATGAGATACAAATAATATAACACATAAATTATAAAATAAATAAAAATGAATAAAGTAAAATAATAAAATAAAACAAAAGCACTTAAAATTATTCCTGTTGAAAAGAGTAGTGCTTAAACATTTTTAAAGTTTGGATAGATGATGCCTATTCTATTCTTTATTTCAGGAAAAGACATGCATCCTATTCAAGGCTGATAAACTACTAGAGCAGGGGTCAGCAACCTACGTCCCATGGGCCGCACCCAGCCCGCCGACCGGCCCCCGCTCCCGCGCTCGTCGCAACTGCCATTTTGTTTGCCAAAATGGCGGCTGTGACTCATGCGCATGATGGGGATGCAACAAAAAAAATTACCCAATAAAGCGGCTTGATGTCATGCTGTGCAGTCTACCAGTAGGTGTTTGGCTCACCTTGGGAACTGACCATGTGGGATTTTGACCTGCTTTTAGAAAAGCAGGATTGAGCTGCTTTTTCCTACTTGTCTGCTCCAGCCTTGAATATGTCTTGCCTAAGACCAAAGTTTAGAAATGTTACCTTCTTGAACCACAGCCCCCAGAATCTCTCAGCCAGAACAAACACTGCCCATGCTGGCTGAGGGATTCTGAAAGTTGTATACCAAAAAGTAACATGTCTGAGCAATATCTAAGGACATTAGCTTAGGTCTTCCTGCCAAAGAATATGTCCATGATCAGTTTTAAGTAGATTCCAGGCAGTATCCAGGCTCAAAAGCATAGTCTCATTATTTAACCCTATAGGTATTACACTGACTGGTAGATCCACAGAACAAAGACTAACCTCATTTTCTGATGAGCTTGCAGACAGAAGCACCTCTTGTGCATCAAAGAATTCAGACACAGATTCAGACATGGAGAGACGGCTCTCATGAGAAACTTGCTGGGAGAGAGGGAGGCTGACATGGATCTGTTCACCTGTCTGTAACAGAGAACACACACACATATATGAAGTCAAAATAATGCACACAGGGCCTCAGACCTCACACATGCCAGACAGGGATAGCCAGTGGATCTGTCTTCATGAGAGCAGCAGTGACATTCCTCCCAAGGAACTCCAGCAGAGCTGAAATCAGGCTCAGAACCAGTACAGCTTCCATTCAACTGGAAGCAGACAAAGGAGGTGTGGAAGTAAAATCCAGAGTAGATTCACTGCTCCATCAGCATTACCAGGTCCACCAGTCAACTGATGCCAGAGACAATCAAAAATCTTGCTCAGCCAAAATAATTTAGTGTACAGATGCCCTATTCTATTCCTGCATCCTCTTCTTTTATCTCCATGTGGGATTCAGAAAAGAAACAAAAAATATTCTGTACCTGTGTATTTAGGCAAACAGGAAGTTTCGGATGAAGGAAAGCCATTTTGCAAGAACACTAAGGGCATGAACAAAACATACCTTTTCCAGCAGATAACTGGAACTTTTTTGTGGCAAGAGATAGTGATAAATCCCTGTCTTCAAGGTTATTTCTCTGTTGGAGGGGAAACCAGCTTTACCAAGCCGTCATATGGCATATTGTGTTTGAGAGGCAAAATATGGCTTTGTCCTTTGGGAGCACAAGCCAGCACTCCAACTGTGAAAGTGATGTGTCCAACCTGTTTGTAACCTCCATGGACACAAACCATTCCATGCCCTGCAGGTCTGGCATTGTTTACACACACACATACACACAGGATCTCAACAAAATGTTGCAAAGTGTCTTTACTCCTAGGAGTGCTCTTGTTTGGGTTTTTAGACAGCTTTTCCTGACAAGAACATTTTTCCCAACCTAACTTTTCTTCTCCCAGTTAGTTAACATTGCCTCATCTCTGTTTGGTTTCTTTAGTTTTTTAAACATAGGCATTTTGCAAAGATTTGGGTTTTCCTGAGCATGCTAATACTGCCTCTTTTGTTCCTCAATGGTCTTGCTTTAATTGCAATTCCTTCAGCAATCACTACATAAAATTGCTATTAGAAGGAGTGTTTTTTTTATTTAAAGTATTTTAATCAACTCTTCAGCATAAAATGTTCCCATATGCACATCTCTACTGTACTACATGAATACTAAAACTGTAGTGCTGTATTATCCCCATTATTTAAAAAAATATTTAAATTCTTTAACTCTTCTCTTCAGCTCTAAGTACATATATTTTTAAAATTGTTCAAAGGGCAAGGGCAAAAGGTTTACTGATACAGAAACACCTTTCTGCCTGTGGCAAAGTTCATCCTACCCACGACACAAGTTTTAAAAAATACCACCATAGGACTGATACAAGCGTTACTGAATGTAGCACCATGGAGGCACTTGTGCCAATTATTTCAGGGAAAAGAGGAGAGGCTATAGAAGACTACAAACTTCAAGGAGAGTCCAGGTCACCCTGGCTCTGTAGCCTTGTAGTAATAATATTTAATCATGTTTTATCCATTTATGCTGGGCAACATTTCTTCTCTCACCTCTGAGTTCAATACACCCAGTTTCAAATCAAACAGGATGAAATGTATTTGTCTGTTATCAAGTTTAAAGGCTAAAATCAGCAAAGACATGGGAATGCCTTTTAACAGTCTTATAAGCTTACGTGGTGGTTTCTTTGTCTAATTTGAAAATGAACTTTCCTGTATAAAGATGGAAGGGATAAGCCCTTGACATGTTTTACTACTGGCTACAGACTAGCTATACAGGGCAGTGGCACTGATTAAAGTAAGCTGGTAAGAAAACATCATGAACAAGTATATTCAGTCCTAACACATGGATTAATACATTTTCTTTCCACCTTTCAAAATCAAGAGCTGAATAAATGGACAATTCTCACAATGAAGGAATGTAAGAAGTGGAGGCCCTCAAGGATCTGTAGTGGAAAGGACTAGTGCTTTAAAACTGTTTTTTCACAGAGTGAGGGATGAGCAGTGAGTTGTCCATGTTTGTGAATGAGACCAAATTATTCCAGATGGCAAAAAGAAAAATGGATTGGGAAAAACTCCAAAAAGGTGAATAGGCACTGAAAAGACAAATTTAGGAAGCGCAATGCTGTATATTAATGCAAGCAACTCTACGCATACATTGATGGCATCCAAAGTGTTGATCATGACTAATGAGGAAACAGATCAAGGGGTCATAGTGGTTCATTCCGTGAGAATGCTGAGCCAGCCCATGGCTTCTGTGAAAACATTAAATATCATGTTTTGGCTCATGAGAAAAGGTACTGAAAATGATACATCATACTGTCTTTGTATAGTGTAGCTGCATACAAAATACTGTCTCTGATTCCGATTGCTAAATTGACTATGGGGTGGAGAAAATGGTAGAAATTTTTCTCCCGTCATAACACTAAAATCCAAGGTCACCCAACAAATCTGAGTGGCAAGAGATTCAGGACAGACAAATGGGAAAGTCTTTCACTGAGTATTTTGTTAATGCAGGGAATTAGCTGGTATGACAGGTGGACAACTGTGGATAGTTCACATGGGTTTAAAAGGGGGTTAAGCAAGTTGCCTGCAAGGTAATGGTATAAATGGTAACATGTTAAATCCAGGATCAGATACAACATTCCTCTGAAATACTAGTGGCAGTGGAACAGCAGCAGAAGATAGCTGTTGCTCTCATGTCTTGCTTGTGGCATCTTTGGGGGAGTTATCTTGATGCCCACTGTGAGAAGCAGGCTGTGGGATTAGACAGCCTTTGAGCTTGGTTCAATGAGGCTTTCTTGATGGGTTCTCAGCTGCTTGCCTAAACAAGGCAAATTTGAACCCCCATGTCAAACCTTCCACTGCTCTGAGATTTAAGACAAAAGTTTTTCAAATGGTATCTCACACGAACCACTGCTAATTACTTTCATAAACATAACTAAAATATTGAAAATGAGCTCATCCTACTTCTTGCCAGTTTTGTTGAACAGAATGATTTAGTCATTAGTGGCAATTAGTGGGATTTGATTACTGTTAAGTCCATTAGAGCAATGCCAAAATCTTACCTCATGAGGACTAGGGATAATATTTACACTGACAACCTGATCACAAAGAACAGACTCTGAATGTATTCTGTTCATGCGACTCCTTAGTTCAGCATTCTGGTTGAGAGCCTTAAAATAACAAAAATTGAATATTTAATTTCAAATCCACAAGACAGCAAAAAATAGAGTCACCTCACTGCCGTGCCCTATCCTCTGGCCAGTACCATAATGAAAGGCACTTCCCAGAAAATACTGCTTTCCTATCTGACCATTAGTGGTGTCTCTAGATGCTCTCTTTGGCTACAACTCTACATATATGATTATGATGATTAGGACTTGAGTAACCCATACCTCTACTCACTTTAAACATGTTTAAAGGCCAAGACAAGAAGTAGAAAATGAAATATAGCCATGACAGGTTTTGAATGTGATGGGAGCAATGCTGAATGGAAGTAAGTGCTTAGTCCTATCAAGCAAGACATTTCCCCCAAACAAAATCACCTTCCAAGATGCTTTTTCACCAGTGGCAGAAAATATAAGAGGCTATGGTGTGTGTGTGTGTGTGTGTATAGTCTTTGAGGGAGAATTGAATGAAGTATGTGCTTTTTAAAAAATCATTAAAGAAAATCTTTAAAGAAAAGGATTAAACAGCCCTCCTTGCCGGTCCAACCAAACCTAGAGCCCCACCAGATTTGCATGTCATTAAACATGTTGAGAAGCTGTTCCCAAATCTCATTCAGTCTGGGGCTTAGACTGCAATCCTGTGCATTATCCTTTGGGAGTTAAATCACACAGAACTAATTGGGACTTATTTTAGGGTAAACATGCATGGAACGGGCATTTTCTTGCTTTGCTGGATGATGTGAGACAATAAAAGAAAAAAAAAACCAGTGTATGTCTGTTGCAGGAGAACTTACGGTAAATGTTTAAACACACATGCCCCATTTACATGGTGTTGTGCATATATACTTGCCACTTAAACTGTTATGCTTTCTATAAGTATTCAATAAGCAAAGTGTGATTCAGCCTTTATATTTATATTATAGACTCCACCATATGGATCAGAATGTCAATATCACACTATTGATCTATTGATATAAATAAAGATGTCATTAAGTGCAACCATTTCGCACTTCACCGAGCAGTAACCAGATCTTCTACAAAAAAAAAAGACAGGAAGAAACAATTCATTACTGAATTGCTTTAGTGTTCTGCAAGTCTGAAACTAAATAGTGCCCATGGAAAGACCAATTTTGCAGGTTTACTGCCAGTGAGATAAAATGTCCAAAAACTATAAACATATCAAATGTTGTTTGATGATTCAGTTAAATAGGCTAGCTAGCTGTAATTTATCAGGTACACAGTCAATTCAGTTTCTACAGAAGCTATACCTGCAGCATAATCCACACTAAGTGAAGTACTCCATTTGCAAAACATAGTGCAACCACAGGAAATAAAGAAGGAATGAGAATGATGAGAGTTTGGCAAGCAGTTTTGACGATACAGAGAAGTTGGAGGCAAGAGGGGAACAAAACACTAGTAAGGAGTGAAACAGTCATTTGGTCTGCTATTGAAAACTTCTTTTATTACTTCTCTGTAATCTTAGACACTATAGAAAGAAACTCTTCATAAGAAGTAAGGGCTAAAATTTTCAAAGGCAATGGATAGATACCACACTGTAAGCAAAACCCCATGCCTTACACTACAGGTTATGCCATAAATTGTAGTAAAGTCATTGGTTAAAGAACCAAAAATCTGACTTGGCCATTTCAAGATTTTTCTCAGACTTCTGCTAAGAAAGCTTACAAACATATGGAAATACAGTATACTATCATCTCCCCCCACCTCAAAAAATCCTTAAAAACAAATACTGGCAACATTCCTCTCCAAAGGAAGAAGTGTCCTCTTAAGCACTCAACTGCATTAAAAAAATTATCTTTTCCTTACTTATTGTCCTCCTATTTGCAGCTCTCCACCACCCAAGAAAGATTTGTACTCGAAAAGGCCAAATACTAATGCATAGCATTAGGTTACAAAAAAAGAAAAAGTAACACATAGTACATGAAGCAGAAAAAAAAGAAAAAGATTACAAACCAAGATACTAAATAATCAATCATAATGGTTAATTTAAATAGTTCATTTGATAATAAAAACTCAGTTATATAGGTACAGATAACAGAAAATCTAGGTAAAACTGACATGCTGTTAAACTAGTGGGATTGCTCCATGCACTGAAAAAAACAAAATTTTGATGTGTAAATGTGCAGATGTTATTATTATAAGGTAGTCAGAATACCCTGCAAGAAATGAAAGTTGTGAGAAAGAAAAAGTATTGGGCTGTAAACATGTACTTATAAATCACATGTTAAAATACAATTGATGAAAGCAAGGCAAGCTCAGGGAAGTTAGGCATACAGATCCCACTGCCCCAAATAGGGGTGTATCTCATTTTGGTGAAATGTGAAAAAAGCAAGGAGACTACAAAGCCCCACTCAGCCATGGAAACCCACTGGGCGACTTTGGGCACATCACACTCTCTCAGCATCAGAGGAAGACAAAGGCAAACCCTCTCTGTACAAATCTAGCCAAGAAAAACATAAGACAGAAATGACTTGAAGACACACAACAATGTTTATCTGGGACTAAATATAGGATTAAGTAGATTGGGACAAAATACATTAATGTTATCATATTATGTTATATTATTTATTACATGAAAGCTAGGTAAGTGTCTAATGTGTGTGACAAACACTTGTGCTTATTATAGGCATTTCTGCAAATACAGCAAGCACCCATATAAGAATATACCTGAGAAAGAGATTGTCGGAGGCGTGATATCTGCGTACTATGTCCTGTGAAATCATGTTCTGAAACCATCTGCTTAAGCTTTTCCTTCTCTATTGCAATGCTATTGAAGGCAGACTTCAAGAGAGAGTGCACTGGGGAATAAAACAGAAACATTTCTGGCACACATAGTAGCACTCTGAACAAAACCTGTAGAATGTTAGTAGTTAGTTTCTAGAATGTGATCGTAATATTACAGAAATAGGTAGGATTCACACAATTTACAAATACTGCCTAGAATGTTTGGGTACCTACATGTCCCATTTGTGAATACCATAAAAACATGAAAAATGTTCAGTAAGCAAGCTAAAATATTTGCGTTAAAACATGTACTGGCGCCTACAGTTGTTGAATATGGGTTGAATTTAATATGCTCCTGTTAGCATCTCTCTTCCACACACAAAAAGTTGTAAGTATTGTCAGCTCTTTGTGATTTAATTAAAAGTAAGTAATTTTTTATACTGAAAACTGAAATCATGCCTTTGACAAGACAAAATGGCAGGTGGCAGATTTTTCCTGTTGTACATTTCAAATGTGTGGCAGAGAAGTCCTTTCAATGCCAACGGTGATGTACAGAGATAAGTATTTTGTTTAGAATTTCAAAACTCTTTGCTGTCCAATTTAATTTTCATTTTGAAAAAGTAGGCTATTGGAAGTTACTGACTTTACTTATAGGAACATAAGAATGTGTTTTCTAGAAGGATGGTTGTGTTATTCTAATATAGCCAAATAAAGAAAAGGAAAAAAGCTCCCAAAGATTTTGTGGGTGATGTTGTTAGTTCTTCGAATGGAATTGCTAGAGTAAAGAGAGGGACATAGTTGGCATCTGCATTTTTCACAATGTTTATTTCCTGTGTATATAATCTAGGAGTGACAAGTATGCAGCCTTCCAGATGCAAGTACAACTCCTCTCAGTCCTAGGTAGCATAGCCAGTCATGATGGACAATGGGAAGGCCTTCCCTCCATTTTATCTGCCATTCCCTTCTCCTTCTGTATCATGGCCTCAGAGGGAGAGAAGAGGCAGGCAGAGCTCTGCCATGGCTAGCCCCAGAGGCAGATGAAAGGTCCTCCCTTCATCTTAATTGCCACACCCTGGCCTCAAAGGGAGAAGGAGACACAGTCAGAGCTTCATCATGGCTTGGCCCAGAGGCAAATGAAAGGTCCTCCTTCCATCTTAACTGCTACCAGCCTGACCTCAGAAGGAGGGAAGAGTCAATCACAACTCCATCATGTCTAGGCCCAGAGGCAGATGTAAGGCCCTGCTCCACCTTAACTGCCACCATTCTGGCCTTGGAGGGAGAGAAGGAGGAACAGGCACAGCTCCACCATGCCTAGGCCCAGAGCAAGATGAAAGGCCCTCCCTCCATCTTAGCAGCTACCACCCTGGCATCAGAGGGAGAGAAAGAGAGGCTGTTGCAGCTACTTGATGGCTTGGCCCAGAGGCAGATGAAAAGACATCCCTTCATCTTAACAGCTACCACCCTGGCCTTGGAGGGAGAGAATAACTGGCAGTATATGTTGGACTTGATCCCCTTCCCCATTGCCATTACCTTCTCCTTTTGCATATCTTTTTTAGACTGTAAGCTTGAGGGCAGGGAACTGTCTAATTAACAATTTGTAAGCCGCTCTGAGAGCCTTTGAAAGAAGAGTGGGGTATAAATACTTAAGTTTTTGTTTTGTTTTATTTTAAGCTTGGTGAAGTGTTTGTGTATTGGGGTGTATCTTGGGGAAGGAGGTCCAATTTTGGAAACTTTGGTGGGTGATGCTTTTTGAAGCTTTTGAAGCTTTGAAATCTAATACAATTCCCCTATCCTGCAAAGTCATATAACTTGTCTAGTGTATATTCTGTATAAAGGTATAGGTAAAGGTATTCCCCATTGACAAGATTGTCAAGTCGTGTCTGACCATAGGGGGCGGTGCTCATCTCCGTTACTAAGTCGAAGAGCCAGCGTTGTCAGAGACTACTCTGTGATCATGTGGCCAGCATGACTGCACAGAATGCTGTTTAACTTCCCACCAAAGTGGTACCTATTTATCTACTTGCATTTGCATGCTTTTGAACTGCTATGTTGGCAGAAGCTGGAACTAGTGATGGGAGCTCACCCCATCATGCAGCATCTGGACCTCGAACTGTCAACCTGCGGATCTTGCAATCAACAGAGTCAGCATCTTAACCACATGAGCCACTGCATCCCTATATATTCTGTATGTAGGAAGTTAAAAAGACAGCCTGGCAAAATGATATAACCTTTTAAAATTAAAATGCCAAATGCTTGGATGACTATGTTATTAGGCAACTAAAATAAATAAAAGATTTTGGGATTTTCCCCCCTCTAAGCAATATTAATACAAGCAGCCTTGACTTGCGACACTCTTGAGTGCTTCTGAAATCTGGCATAAATTCTGTGAAAAGCAGCATTGCTAGAATGTTTTCTTTCTGGAGTATTGCCAACATTCCAGATCTATATTTTTGCCAATATCTTTAGCCCATTTTATCATGTCTCCTTTGATGATTTCTTGCTCTTGATTTCTGTTGAGAGGTATTTTATAAATTCTTGCTATTTGTTTTGTGACTTTTTCTTCTAATATTTTGTCCAATTCGTTCTTCTGCAATTCAAAACCAAATTCTTTTTTGTCTGATTTGTATCTTTCTGTTAATTGGTAGTAAACCAGCCACTGGCTTTTAGATTCGAATTCTGAAATTTCATTTGCTGCTTTCATGACAAATTGTTGTTTGTTATCTTTTTTCAAGATATCCTGGTATCTTAGATATCTTAGAAGACACAAGCTATTTATTTTTAAATGTTTTGGATATTAGCACAACCTCTGACATCTAGAGCTTAGAAATGTTACTATTTGAGGAGTGCAGCCTCAAAATTCCCAGTCAATATGGCCCGGCTGAAACTAGTGCAAATTGGATGGGTAAGGAATTTAAGTCAACAACACCATTTATTTATAATGCCCTTTTCACCAAAGGGCAGAACATGCTGACCCAGCCCCATGTGGGCACTAGGGGGATTATTTTAATTTTGCTATTGAAAGTTTCTTTTCCCATAGATGCAATAAGCAAACAAACAGCACATATGCTGGACAAAGCTGCCCAGCTGTAGCAAGGGTAAATTTGTACTGAGATCCCACTGGTACATGTGTGATTACCTTTCTTCGCCATGAGACAAAATTCTTCCTGGAGTTTTATGTAGTCCATGGAGGTTTCCAGGGGGTCAGCTACGTGACTTGGTGGCGTCTGAAATTCTATGTCTGCACAAAGGTTAGGGTTGGATGAATGTAGGCGAACAGGAGACATGGTAGAACTGAAAGGAACCTACATTAAAAAAACATCAGATACATAACATTTTTATCTTTCTTTCATACAGTATTTAATATTACAAGTATAGGTACTTTTGTCAAGAAATATTTTTTCTAAAAAATCCTTCACAGGAGGAGTGTTTTGAAATAGGGATAAGTCTCTGCTCTTCCACTGAAGTTGCAAAGTGGAATTCTAAGTAACTTTCCACACACTTGAGGAAGGTGGTGGTGTGCTTTTTCTATGCATATATCTCCACTTTGCTCTATTCACATAAGTACTGTTAATGGTACTATTCAATCTTTTTAAAAAGCAGACTGGTTTTAGATATGGGTAGTGACTTACTGGGCAGCTGAAGCTATCAATCACAACACAGCACACAATCACTATATCTGGGCACCATTTTGTTACCCTTTTTAAGCGCTCTCTCTCTCTCTCTCTGTATGTGTGTGTGTGCGCACGCGCATTTAAAATATAAAAGAAAAAATCCACTTCTAGTCAATGTCATTTGAACACAAAAGTATCCGAAAGTTTTTTAATAATTAAAAATAATGGCTGGAATCGTCCTGAGCAGCTACATATGCATAACTAGCATAGTTACAGAGATGCACAGTGAATTCCAGCCCACCCATCCCCATTCCCCATAAAACAGATGTTGCAGTCGATCGGAATCTATACCCCTGTCACTTAGGAAGTAAGTGACTAGCATTTTAACATACACACCCAATGAGCGATGTTAGTTGTGACAGGCAGAAGCAGTCCCCCCCTCATGCTTCAGATTGCTCATAAAAGAGTCAAGAAAATGTCAGCAAACCGCTCCCCAAGCAACAGGGGAATGGACGGCCATCAATTGTGATGGCTGTTTTCTGGTTCTAGTAAGTGGGGATTGAGGGTTTTCACATGTCCCTTGGGCAAGTTACATGCTCTCAGCTCTGGGGAAGGCTAGGACAAACCTCCTCTGAACAAATCTTGCCAAGAAAACCCCATGATAGGGTCACCTTAGGGTCACCATAAGTCGGGAATGACTTGAAGGCACACAGTAACAACAAACTAGGGGCTATGTAGTGACTGTGAATACCACAATTTATGAATGCAGAACTGCAAATTGTGCAACTTCCCAACAGGATTAGAGTCAGCATTGCAGGAGTATAAAATCGAACTCTGCTGAAAATATTTCTAAAATACCGTATCTACTCGACTATAAGTCGGCCTCATGTATAAATCAAGTGCAGGTTTGGGGGCTAAAATTATGGTTTTGATATGAATCATATTTGATAAAATATGACCCATGTATAAGCCAAGGGTAAAATTTAGGGGCATGTGACAAAGGATCTAAAGGAGGAAGCAAAGAAAAACAATGCCAAAGAACTTATAAAACTTCAGCAGACATAACTGCATGTGTTCGCACTAAAGGTTGGCTGGATGGATGGGACAGCGGGGGGGGGGGGGGTGTCAGTGCTTCCAGGACAGATTACACTTTTGCCCTTCACTAAAGGATGGTCCACTTTTTATAAGAGTTAAAGTATAGTATTTACATTGACCCATTGATAAATCGACTCAGATTTTTTTGGTTCAATTTTTTGACTAAAATTTTGAGACTTATACATGAGTATATACAGTAATAGCTTTTAAAAGATCATCCTGGCAACTACCATAAACTGCTTTGTTTAAATAACAGTGACTGGAAAGGAGCCTTATTTCTCCCTTATTGTTTATATATTACATGAAAGTGCTGTAGAAGTATAATGCTAAAACAATCTTATTCATGGGGTATGGGAGGAGGTATACACACACATATGCACGCATACACACACGCACACAAAATAAATTAATAATAAATAGGTGACAAAAATGGTGCCAAATACAGAGGTTATATTGCATGTGTTCTATGACAAAATTACTCTTCTCCAAATAAACAGAATACCAATTATAGGATATTTACACCTGTGGGCAATGTGCTACTTTTTTCTCCTCCACAAAAAGTTTGATTTTTATCTGGTAAAATGGAAGCACCACCATGAAAACTTTTTAAAAAATTCAAAAAAAAAAAATGACAGTGCAACATGGACGTCCCATAATATGTAACTGTTCCTTTAACAATTCTTTCACCTATCAGCTGCCCAGGAGAACATCTTATTTTATGCGCTGCACTGAAACCAGGCTTCTTCCGCTCAAACCAAAGAGGATGCACTTTGAACGTTAATTTAAGTTTTCCTTATACTACATGAAAACGCATGGTTGCAAACTATGCATTCATTTATATATTATAGTTTAGAATCAAGAAAATCTTCACTCTTCTAAGTAAAGCAATGCAATGAAGTGTGGATGTGTATGTATGTGCTTGCACGCAGTGAGATGGTCACGGTAGTGCAAGGGGAAATTCGTGAATTTTAAGAGATGATATAAAAAATATTAGTGGGAAGCAGAAAAGTACAGGGTGGCATTTCAGGTAGAGTTTGCTTAATTTGTAGTCTGGCCTTTCAGGCTTACATGAAGAATGTGTTAGTACCAAATTTCTCCACAACACCGAAATTATAGCTAAATACATGGTGAGAAAAGAATTATGAACAGATTTATGAAACCGCTGATTATTGATACTAAATATATTGCACCATTGTGCAAGCTGTGAAGCTACAGAAACTTTTTTGGTGCCCATCTTTCAGTTTAGAAAGGCAGTTTAATTTAGCACATTTATCTGTACAAAACTAGGCTGTTTCTTGAACGATGCCTCCAAAAGACATAAATAAATATACTATGCCATCTCCACTTTTCATTCCCTTCTAAAGCATGTTTCCATATACATTAAGTGTATATGTATTTGTGTGTGGCTATTTTCTATACAGTGTTTATGTACAACTTTAAGAAGTGCACATAATACATATGAATGTACACAGATTTCTGTGGTGCTTTTTTATACTAAAATATTGCTATTCTACCACATAAGGACATGCAAGACAAAATGCACACAACCTTGGGTGAGTGAGATCTGCAGCCCAGTATTCAAGCATTTCTGTTAATAAAATAATAGTCTACCACCAAGCTAAATTATTTTATTATCCAACATATAACTCAAATGTGAAAAATTATCACAAAAAATATATTACATGTTTTTGAAATATCCTGAGCAGCACCAGCATAAAAAGTCATATTACCTTCCGTTTAAATAGACTATTGATTCATTTTTATAACGAGTGATTTAAATGTCTTAAAAAGAAAATCTTCTCCACTTTTGTCAGGGACCTAGTATACAGTATACAGTTTTTCAAGCTAAAACCAATTTTATTCCACAGTATTTTCTCCTCTGTGACACTTTGGTTGTCTCCTTAAAACAACAGGCATTTCATCATCACGCTTTTGTTCCATTTAGATACTCCTACAGGTTAAGTCCCTTATCCGGAATTCTAAAATCTAAAATACTCCAAAATCCACACCTTTGCTTTCTGATGATTCAATGTATACAGACTTTGTTTCACTGCAAAATTATTTAAAATATTATGTATAAAATTACTTTCAGGCTATGTGTATACAGTCTATATGAAATATAAATGAATTTCATGTTTAGACCTGGATTGCATCTCCAAAATATCTCATTATATATGCAAATATTCCAAAATTAAAAAAAAAATCCAAAACCCAAAACACTTCTGGTCCTAAGCATTTTGGATAAGGGAGACTCATCCTTTATTATAGAGCTTATCGCATGGCTTATTAAAGCGTCTTATCTCTCCCAACTTAAATTTTAATTTGGGCAGCATCCTGATACTATCGCAGTGATTTTGTCACTGACTCTGCCATTCAAATACAGCCCAGGTCCATCCCCGCTCCCAGTAGCACCCCAGCGACCATTTTCTTAAGCCAAAAAACTCCCAGTTTCAAAAAGAGGGGCACTGAGCATCTCTGGGAGTGGGGATGGACCCGGGTTGTAGCTGGGCGACAGATTCAGTGGCAAAAACACTGCGATAGTATGGATGCTGCCAGAATTAAAATTTAAGTCAGGAGAGGTAAGACCCTTTAATAAGCCATGCGATAAACTCCTATATCTGCATCCAAGTTATATTTAAATTAGGAAAGGAGCATACTTTTTCTTAAGAACAAAACCAGACAACCCTTCCAAAGGGAACTCCCAGTATTATCACTAACCCATGCATATAGTGAGCGATGAACAAACACCTGTTGTGCCATTGATAGCTTTATGCAAACAAACAGGTTTGGGAAACCATCCCCCCAATAAGTCTATTGATTTTTGCCAGTGGGGTACTCTTTTTGGCACAATCAATATAATGTATTGGGGCCTTCCCAACGCCTTCCAAAATCTCAATTTATGTTGGCATTGGAAGGACTTCTCTGCCTAAAATGTCTTCCAAGGGGGTGGAACATTTGAATTCAGTGGCTCAGGAAAATAACCCACAATACAAGAAATGCATATTTTTATTATATGTGATTTTATTATACATTTTCTCCTTGTATTCTCTAACAGTCAATGTCTGTGTGGAACACAACCGAGTCTGCACATACAAATATCTTCACATATGGGGCACTGCTATACCTTTCATTACAAAGGGATTCTTAGTGAGGTCAGAAAATATGCACAACTCACACAATACAAGTTTTTTTTAAGAAAAAAAATATTGGAGAATTAGGTTCAAAATGTTGACCAATATGGAGTTTACATACAGATCCTCTGTCTCCCAATGCTAAGTGTATGCCCACACACAACCTCATCACAACCATTATACAAGATAGATTGTAGAATTTAATATAAAATGAACATGAACATGTCCATAGTAAACTATTCACTTTATCATTTCATTATGGAAATGCCAAGATTCATTGGCCTCTAACAATGAGAAGAAGGACTGGACAAAGGATAAGGTTTGAACAGCACCTAGAAATTTGACCAAATACAGTCAGCCCTTATTATCCACGGATTTTTTTAATCCATGGACTCAAGCATCCACGGCTTGAAAATACTTAAAACATATATAAATTCCAATAGGCAAACCTTGATTTTGCGATTTTATATAAGGGACACCATTTTACTCTGCCATTATATTTAATGGGATTTGAATATCCACAGATTTAGGTATCCACGGGGGGGGGGGGTCCTGAAACTAAACCAAGGACCCACTGTAATTGGACTAAAGGAGGGCTAAAGTAGAGGGTAGTCAGCAATTTAAATTACTTATAGCAACTATGTATCAAAACAGAGACCCAAGCTTTAAACAAATCAATTAAAAATTAACTTTGGAAAGAATTAGCTGAAAGATGTGGCACAGCAAAAAGGCACATGGAAAGTATAACAGAAAACCTATTTTATTTTCAAGTGAGGGGATGAAACCCTAACATCCAATAGGCCTTTTCAGTTACGTTACAACATAAACCGAGGATGGGACATCAACTAAAGCAATTGCTTGTCAGTGGCATCATTGAGGGGGTGCAGGGGGTGTGGATTGCATCAGGTGACACCCCAGAGGAGGGGTGACACCCAGTTGGGCCCTCCTCCCCCTCTGGTGCAGGAGGGACAAGCACATGCCGTTCCTGCCTGCTCTGTCGCCAGGCTTCCCAGAGAGATAGCCCAGCAACAGAGCAGCAGGAGGGGCAAACACATCCCTTCTGTCCCCTACCGCTTGCCCAGCCAGAGTGACACAGTGGCTGAGGAGAAGGGGAGGCAAGGGAGTCCTCTGGCAGCCCTCTGCACCTAGAGACATCTGAGCTAGTGACACCACTGGCTTCTGCCAGTGGAATCAAGAGAGCAATGATCCCTCTTCCCAAATGCAGCCCTCCTGGACCCCCAAAATCTGTTCCAGATAGTTGAGAAACCACCAGGAGCCAATTTTCAGGTGGTGCTGGTGACTGCAGAGGAGGGGAGGAAAAAATGGTCATATTGTACTAGTAGTGCAATACAAAGACAATACTGGATTTAGGTCAGAATATTTATGTTATAGTGCATTCAGGCACAGATGTCCCATAAATCATGCTTACAATTAACAGTAGTGCCTTTCTCAGTTCCTCTATGATTTACAATGGGCCCTTGGTATTTGCAGGGTTTTGGTTCCAGGATGCCCTATGGATACCAAGATTCATGGATGCTCAAGTCCCATTAAATACAACGGCATAGTGAAATGGTGTCCATTGTATAAAATGGCAAAACCAAGGTTTGCTTTTGGAATTTATATTATTTTTTAATATTTCCAAGTCATGGATAGTTGAATTCGTGGATAAAAAAAATCACTGGATACAAAAGGCTGGCTGTAGAAGTGTATCCCCCCCCCCTTTATTTCATGGGATATTGGGCTGGAAAGGTGAATAAATAAATAAATAAATATTAATACTTTTCTTGTTGACTCTAATTGCCAGCCGTCAACATGTAGATTACATTGAGTAACCTTTTATTACGTCAAATGAAATACCAGAAAACCTCTTCCTTTTTGTTTCACGTAATCCCACCTCCTGACAATTCAGATTTACTGTGTTCCCCTTCTTTAGTTATGCCAGCATAAACCCATATAAATAAATCTTCTTTTATTGGAACCACTTAACTATGTAAACAAACTGTCACTTCCTGGTACTCAGGTAACCAAACTGTACACACTTCTATTTACTGACTTAATTTTTCTTCCATAACTGGTAGTGATAGTAATATGACTTTTTGAAATAATGGAGAAGAAACAAAACTTATGCAATAATATAATATAACATGGTGGAATTCCATGATGGTCCTGGTAATCAACTATTTTGCTTCAGTTTTCTTGATTAGCACAGCCACTTCATGGAATTACAGTGTGATCATTAGCATCTTTACTCAGAAATAAGGCCTTCTAAGTTCAAAAGGACTTACTTCAAAGTGAGCATTAGCATTTTAAACATATAGTTACTTTCTGAATATTTATGTCACACAGAATAAATACAAAACTATGTCAACATATGATATGATATTTTGATTATTTCAGTTTGCTGTTTTAATGCTGTTTTCATAATTGCTATGGGCCACTTTGGAAGGAGACAAGAGTTTTACTTTTTAAATAATAATGGATACTAAGAGTTAAAAGTGTATATCTGACATCATGTCGGTGGCTTTGTATGTCTGCTTTCCATGACAAAGTCCATTTTAAAATGATGTTTGGCACCTCTTGTTACACATATTTTATTTTGTTTAATTATTTTCACCTCACCTTCTAATCTGGAAAAGTTCCCAAGGTGGCTTTAGTATCATGCTAACACCATATTGTATTACGAGTACCTTTACACACTGACAGGAAATGCTCTTCTCTTATCAAACACCTACTTTTCCCTAGTTACCATGGCTGCCCCCATCACTTTCCTCACTTTGAATGCTGGAAACAGGAAGATCACTAGCCTGGTTACATTTTTTTAAAAAATCTCAAGTGTCCCAGGACAAGAAGAGGAGCCATATGTAGCCGTGCCACAGGTGAGATACTGCAAGAGGGCCACAGACCTCATTACAGAGGACAATACCCAAAGAAGCTAATTCAAGTTATTGTGGTATCTGAAGACCTCTTAAAAGAATATTTCCCAAAATACCACATTGGGCAAAGTAGTGGCAAGGCTGCTTTTCACTGAGGCAACAGACATACTGCCAGAGATAACTACAACTACAACTAGGAGTACCCCAAATAAGAAATTTGTCTCAGAAAGTACACATAAAGCCACTCCTAAAAATATGTGAGAAGCACTTCTAAACTCATACATATACATGAACATAGTGTACAATCCAGCTAAAATTAAGCCTTTTAAGCTTTATTTGTTGAGGCCTTACCCCCTCCCAAACTAACCAACATGACTGGAAAGAGCTTAAATTTAGCTAGCTTTTATATTGGATACTTGTTCTCATATTGGTTCTCTGTCAGCACATATAAGTTAGATGGTTTGTGAGCATGCAATGTTTTTCATTATATGGCCAGAGGTGATCATGAAACCCTATCCTTCCCATGCTCCCCAAGTGTCACACACGCACCTGACATGCTGTTCGAGTGCTTTGTTACACTAGTACATATTTACCATATACAGTACCCCCCTTCTTTAATACTATAGGTGCCTTGACTGTTAAATCCACTCACTGTTGTAGCCACTGCTGCCGCCAGTCTCTGTCGGCGCCGTGCAGTACTGAACTGGCTTTTCAGCGCTGTCCCTTCCTGACAGTGAATAGGAAAAAGAACAGGAGGCAAAAAGGAGGGGAAAGGATGATGGGATGCAGGAAGATGAAACAGTCAGAGAAGGCTAGGATTGCCAATTGTCCCTTAAGATAAGAGATTTCCCTTATTTGAGGGCTGGAAAGCTTGTCCTTATTATAAGGGATATCCCCTCTCTGAGGGCTGGAAAGCTTTTCTTTTTTATATAGACTTACCAAAAAAGCCACCAAATCCTGTACTTTTGGATATGGACCCTTCATAAAGAGAGAAACATGCATGTCATGTAATGTATGAATGAGGACAATGGGTTAATTTTACAGAGAAACACAGGGCTCTATAAGCACTGCAGAAATAATGCAGTTTGACACCACTTTAACTGCCATGGCTCCATCCTACAGAATCCTGGGATTTGTAGTTTGTTGTGGAAGAAAACCAGTCAACAATACAGAACTGAGGGGGTAGATTCTTCCATAGAGTTTTATTTCCACAAAAGGGCTAATTTCCATACTCTGTGTTGAAATGTGGATTGACCATGTACAAGCAAAGAAGAGTTATTCAATCACTCCTATGTGTCCCCATTCCAGTTGAATGAAGGTGATGTAATTTGTTTTAAACTTAGCTCATCATAGCCTGACTATTCTTTTTCATTTTAGTTTTTGCATGTACAAAGAGAAGCAGACCTTATTCACAGACATAAATAGCCTTGTGGAATTAACTAGTATGGTCTATGTTCTCATTCAGTAACATTGAAATTATTTCCTGCAGTCCTGTAGCAAATAATTTTAGCATAACTGAATGAGAACATAAATCATACTATTTAATTCCACAAGGCTATTTATGTCTGTGAATTAAGTCTGCTTCTCTCTGTGACCAAACCACTTCTGAGTATTCCTTGAGTAAGAAAATCCTATGAAATGCATTGGGTCACTATAAATTGATAGGCAACTTGAAGGCACATATTTGAAACTTATGAAGGACAATTGTATGATATTCAGCATGCAAAGGAAAAAAGGGAGTTATGGGAAGAAAAGGCAACCAAAATTCAGACTTTGGAAATAGCTGACTTTCTTATCGTAGCAGAAATCACCCAGAATGTTGCTCTCATGTGGGTCGAGCACATTTTGCAAGCCAGCTAAAGAAAATATGCACAGATACAGTATGAAAGTGCTTAGGAACTAAATATTTTTCTGTATAAAGTTTTATGTGACCAAATGTTGCACTTGTTCTGGGTTTTAAAGGCACAAATATAATCCAGATTACCTATTTTCTACATTCAAGTCTTTGCTTCTATACATTCTTGAGCAATTCTCTTGTTATTTTCCATTCATATATATTTGCCGTCACTCCCAAAACATCATCAAGAGCTGAAGATGAACATTTATTTAATCACTGTTTGCAATGTCTAAAAGGAGTGACTAAAAACAGTCTGTCAGAATGCTACAAAAAATCTAAAATACCACTCACGAGCATCCAGGAAGAACGTCACAAAATAACAATTACTATATTCTTTACATGTTCCCTGATTTTCTTGAAAGCAACTTCACAACCATAGACAAGCGATAAGGAGAGACAAAGCATGCACTTTTGTCTGTAGGCCCTGAAGACTTTTCCTTTTGGGCTTGGTTAGACATTCTTTTTTCAGTCCAGGAAAAGGGAATCTTAAACTTGCCTGAACGAGCTCAAGGAAATTCCATGTACAGGTAAGACTAACAACTGTGCTCAGTTCAGATTTAACTAGGAGCAAAGCTGGGACAGAGAGCCATCATGGGGCAGAGGTTGGAGTACTGGACAAGAGCTCCAGAAGACCAGTTTGAATCCCTGGTCAGCCATGGAAATCGACTAGGCGACCTTGGGTAAGTCACATTCAGCCTCAGAGAAGAGCAATGGCAAACTTTCTTTCACTAAATGTCACCAAGAAAACCATAAGGGTCACCATAAATCACTTAAAGGCATGCAACAAAAACAAAAACAATGGGACAAGAAGGGAGGGCACGCAAGAGGCTCACTCCTTCTCATACCAGATTGAGAAATTCAGTTTAACCAGGTTCTCAATTGCAAACAGGAACTTCTTTGTAACTTTTTGTGACAAAGAGAAGCAATCTCTTCAGACACCACTGAAAATGATGAGGTATATTCTGCATTGGCTAACACATTGTAAACCAATTTGCAAGCACTATCAAGTGGTATAGAAATGTAAGTGCTATTGCTATTGCATGAAAAGATACAGTATTTCAAATTATTTCCTATATCCAAAATGAATTTTCATCAATTAAAAAACCTTCCAAATTTAATTCAGATTTTAAAAAATACACACACTTTGACATACTAGTATAGGTATTCTTGTGGAGACAGTAAAGTCAACAGAGCAAACTGAGTGCAATTCTAACTGGCCAAGAGAGACAAGGGCCAGCAGAACCCAGACAAGGCCAGCAGAAGCTGTGCTGAATCCAAACCCCTTCCAGGCTACAGGGGCTGGGATAGCTGTCATCTGGCTTAAATTTGTGGCTGCAATGAAGCTGTGTCCATGGGCTGGAGGAAGAGTGGATCTGATTTAACATGGCTCACCCTATCCCATCCCTATCCCATCCTCATAGACTTTTTAGCTCTTCTAGCTCTTTCAGCAAATTTCACTGACAGACTTCTATGGAAGAATTCTGAGATCAGCTGTCAGAAGATTTTAGATTTTTCTGCTGATGTAAGGGTATTTCTCCTGGCAAAAGGTGATTTCTGCCAGCCCAAGAGGCTTTTGCTTAAACCTAACTCCTTACAATTGGCACATTAGAGTTTTAATTGTTTCCCAGTCAGTCCCCATCTCTCTTACAAAATCTTACAAAATCAATTCTCCTCCCAGACTCCCCCCCCCCCAGGAAAGGAAATGGGTGCAGAATTAAAGTAATTTGACAGAACTTTTAACGGTCTTGACTCCATCCTGTGAATTCCTGGGATTTGTAGTTTGGTGAGATATTCTGCCCAGTCTGTTAGAGAGCTCAAGTGCCTCATCAAACTATAAATCCCAGGATTCTGTAGGATAAAGTCCTGTCAGTTAAAATGACGTAAAACTGCTTTAATTCTGCAGTTTAGATACAGCCAAAGAAAATAGTTCAAAATCCTAGTATTTTGCAAGGCAGAAGAATAAGGACAGTGTAAGACATGCAAACTTTACAACTATGAAAAAAACACATGTAAGATGCAGCAGCACCTCTTCTATTCTTTTTTCTTATTTTTTCTGCCTCTGCTGAAAATGAATTATTCTTAGGGTTCACTACCCATGGCAATGTGCCATAATTTGCAAAGCAACCTAAGAGCCTGTAGATCTTCTGCATATACCTCTAGATTTCCATATGCATATGAATAAATTACATGAATAGGAAGATGGAAGGAAGACTAACCAGCTAGTAGCTTTAGAAAGTTTCTAGAATCTGGCCGTATTTCCTGAATTGCTTCCCTTAAAGGGAGTAACTCTTTCACTACAGAAAGACAGTCCCATTGTATATAGAGTTTGCCTTCAGAATCATATGGTCCTTGTCTTACAAGCACAAAGGATATTCAGGATACTCTCTTCCACCTTCTCCTATGAAAACTGTATTCATATTTCAGCTGCCAGTACTAGAACAATGGCAGTGAAAGAAGAGAAGAAAAGATCCGTCTCAGGAAACAACCTGCATTGAGTGTGTCTCAGAAAATAAAGTAGCAATCTACAGAACACTGTTATATTTTCACACACATATACATGTGTATGAAGCATAGCACAAAAACAAACACAAAGATTGCTTGAAGGTACAGCATGGTGTACTGCTTTGAGTGTGGACTGCAACTCTGGAGGCCAAGGTTCAATTGGTCACTCAGCCATGAAACCCACTGGGTGATCCTGGGCAAATCACATGCTCTCAGCCTCAAGGCAATCGCAAACCTGCTTGGAAGAAATCTTGCCAAGAAATCTCAATGAAAGGGTTGCCTTAGGGTTGTCGTAAGTTGGAAACGACTTGAAGACACACAACAACACCAAAACCACCTAGTCTCTAATTTAAATAAAATATTTGAAAATATTTGTACCTTTCTTTAAAGCACTGTTTGCTATTCAGGAAAAAAAATAATCCCAGTAAGACAGGGGTAGGCAACCTTTGAGTTCTAGGTGTGAAAATGTTCAGTGCCTCACACTCTGCAGTATTAGAAATTTGGAGGCTGAAGGAAAATTGATTTTGAGGAGCAGAATTCCTATTTGAGGAGGCAATACACTCATTTTGCCGCCCTGCCCCTCATAGCTACACCCCTGCTTCTGTGTAGAGATAAGCCATGTGGTACACACCGTCTTACGCAGCTGACGCACGTAAGAGCAGGAGTGGGAATCATATATCCCTCTAGATGTTACTAGACTGCATCTCCCAGCCTTCCCCATAACTGGCTATGTTGCCTAGGGCTGCTGAGAGTTGCATTCTAACTGTATCCTCAGAAGGGCACAAGATTCCAACCTCTGATGCAAACTTAGGTTATGGTTCCACAAAACATGTCCATATAGAAAAATGGAAATATGTGCTTATCATGCATTATATGGCACACAGAGAAAGTTAGGAAATCTTTTGCTAATAATAATATAATGTCTAGGCTTCAATAACTGTGTAACTAGTTATGGGCTTCCCTTGTGTTTTGACACCTCGCTTTCCGACAACTCGCTCTTTCAACACTTGCAAATTACAGATGGGCTTCATTAATTCAACAGGGGCTCCGCTCTTTTGTCAATTCTTCTTGCCTATGAGGTTCACTTGGAAATGCTTGCATGCACTTTTGTACATATAAGGGGGTTGCAGACTGCCAGAAATAGTGTGAATTCAGTCCACTTTTAGGGTTAGGGTTAGTGCTAGGGAATCATGGGAACTGTTATTTTCCTGAGACATTGAGCCTTCTCTGTCAGACAACTCTGGTGCCACAATAAAATACAGTTCCCATGGTTCCCTAACTCTAACCCTAACCCTAAAAGTGGACTGAATTCACACTATTTCTGGCAGTCTGCAACCCCCCATAGTGAGGTAATTTAACTTTTATAAGCATTCAAAAGGGGTATATGGTGTGTTATTTATGTTTTCAATGGCCAAAATACATTTATAAGCTTTAAAAATCCCTGGGTTCCATTTTACAACCAATTCCTCTTCCTGACAGTCCTCTGCCCCCTAACCCATCAGATAAGTGGGGGCTTCCTGTATGTATATGAAAATGAACTGTTTTGCATTATATTTCCCCACATCCCATTGCCCCACCTCCTATTACATGGCAAACCAGAGTGAAACTGAGAAGACTGTTTAAAGCAGGTTATGGCATGGTATGAAGATGGAAAAATCAAAGATCAGACTAGACAAACAGAGTTCAGGAACCGTACTTGATGAGATCTTGTACAGTAACTTATTTCTGCATGCTAACAGAAATTTCTTGTCTTCCTGTTTCTTTGCATTTTTTATTTTTAAAAGTTTTCATATTAATAGAAGAACAAAGAAAAAGAAGATCCTTGATCTTCCAATTTTAATAAAGCTTTCAAGAACAAAAGAGAAAGAGCTTCAGAGTGAGCAGATTTCCTCTGTTGTTGCTTTTATGTAAAAAGAAAAGAAAAGAATGTTTACTTAAGATTGTGGTCAACAACAAGGGGAAACAACACGAACTCAGTACCTGGAGCTGTATTTTAGTATCTTTGCTGACACTTTTTGTTCTCCATCTTCTTGTGACACGCTTGTCTTTCTTATCTACACAGTTAGCCTACATCACAAAATAGTTAGAAGGCAACAAAGCACAACATTAAAGCTCATACAATAGACATAGGCAATATTGCAAAAATTAGTAGGTCACAATGTTAGAATTAGTATTCTGCAAATAGAAATGTGGTAAGAATGTTAATTTAGGTTCTGCAAACAAAAACAGGCTAACTGAAGAGAATTCTAAGAACAAAAACTTGGAAAATCTTAAAGCCAGTTATTCTTGGTGAGGGTTTTTGCTAGTCTAAAATTCACTGAAAAAAGTTGTTCATCCTTACTTCTGTGTGACAGTCCAACTCCCTAATGAAACAACAACAAAAACAGTTGAATATTAAATTGATGGAATAAAGGATTCCACAACCATACAATCTGTATTTTTACAAATTATGCAGGCTCTTCCAAACCTGTGTTGGTGGAATTATTTATAGTCCTCCTAGAGTTTGCGTATGAGAGTGGGTGCATTCAAATGTCAAATTAAGCTTTTATAAACAGCAGGGGTGGATCAGTAAACCACAGACCTTCTGTCTATGGTGTGATCACTGTGACTCTAAACCTGGCACTCTGTACAAGCCAGAATCATAAGCCAAGAACAAGGCACAGTTTACAGCTCTGACTAGTCAGAGGAGAGACATTTGCTTCCAGTAGGAAAGATCAGGATGCTGATTCATTCACAATAAGCTAAGATTATCTGGAACCCTAGCTTATTATGATATGTGAACAAAATCATTGTTATTCTCCACCTTCTTGAGTCTTCTCTGAGTGACCTGAGCATTTCTAAAATTCATAAGGCTAAACTTATCTGCAAAGTGACTGTTCATATCCTTTGGATTTTCAAGCTTAAAGAATATTGAAAACACCACTGCAATTATTTAATTGTTATTTAAAAATATATTTACCTGCATATCTGTGAAATTTGGAGCTGACTGAGTTCTCTGAAGTATTTCTAAATTTTGAAGAATTTTACTGAGTTCCACAAGGTTTGACTGGCAGTGTGCAAGATCTGACATGGATTTCCAAAGGAGAAAAAATGAGGAGAGGGAAGAAAGATACACTTCTATCTTGTTCAAGACTGTATCTCTTGCCTTGGACAAAACCATGTTATCTGTACAGCAGCATAATCATACTGTTTCATAAAACAAACACAAAACTTTTAAGCAACACTTGTCAGAAGCATAAACAGCCTTCCTCATCTTTATTTCTTTAATTAATCTTCTGGAAGAAGCCAGTGGGAAAACACAGGAGAGTAACAAATGGAAGTCAATGGTTTCTGGGTACCCCATAAATGAAGCAGGCTGATTTCACAGGATAGTCTCTTGAAACAACCAGAGGAGATATGTATCTATTCTTCTACTATTCTTAATAGCAAAATAAAAAGTGAAAAATCACTTTCTTTTGATGTTTTTGGAGTGTTTATTGTTTTAACTATATACACAATATATACATGGTCCTGGTATCTATATGTCTAAAGCAGGGGTCGGCAACCTACGGCCCGCGGGCTGGAAACGGCCCCGTTTGC
>CM034701.1:178343880-178359322 GCA_020142125.1 Phrynosoma platyrhinos | reverse complement strand
AGCTTTTCCTGCTTAGAAAGTAGTCTTATACGAAGGAAAATACGGTAGGTATTTACATTTTGTATGCTATCCCCAACCTCTCAGGCCTTACTTACTTTAGATATGATGACTGGTTCATTTTCTAGCAACTGTTTGCCAATTACCAGATCTGCACTTCCTGAAGAAATATTTCGTTCTAATATATGGCCACTCTAAAACAAACAAAAACAAGGAGAGTAAATGCGCTTCCATACATGAAACAAAGAGAAAAGGCTGGCAACATTCGTATCGTGTTCACAGAAACATCATAAACATATCACCAAAGTCAATTTTTCCCCATTAGTGTCTTATGTGAGAAATTAAAAACAATTCTAACATCTCATATTAAAACTGTGAAGTTTAATTACAAATAATTGTGAGAACAAGTGCCCTGTTGGGTATTACTGCTACTCCAATATTAGCTGCCTTATGTATCTTCAGATAGTAATGTAAACCACAATTCACTCATATTAAAAAAAATAAACAGGATGGTAGTATATAGTTCAGTCTTGCACACTTTTTCTCGGAGGCTGAAAATGTTGCTTTTTGGATTGCACATTTCTCTTAATTATATGTTAGTTAAGGGATGTGCAGAGATATAATAAAAAAACTAACTTTCCTAAACTCTCTGTTTTCTTCTAATTATGCTTATATTCAGTTCCTTTTCTTCAGGTTCTTACAGCAACCCTCTAAAATTCTGTAACTTTCTCCTGAAAGGATAAGCAGGGGACGTTATAAACACTTTCACATGTGATAATCATTTGTCACATTCAGATATGTTTTCTCCATTATACCCCAGTTGAGCATTCGTCCTCATATAATTAACAATTTTGTAAAGGGGGGAGTGGAGCAATATCTGTTAGCCCTATTGCCCTATGGGGAGGCCGCATATATTGAAGTGAGGCAGCTCTGTGCATACCCCCATGGTACTCTCCTTTCTGCAGATGATCCCCCATCTGAGATGGGCAAACCATGGTCTTCTGCACATTACACTCCAGCTCCCAGCATTCCTCATCACTGACTATCCTGACTAGAACTGATGGCAACTAGTTGTCCAACAGCAACTGGGGAGTCATGCATTGCCTAGCTTGATGTAGACAGTAGCAGCCAAGTTCAATGGGTATATGATGTAAGAGATGGTGATGGCACAACCCAGCTCTAAAACTCAAATGACTGTTAATTATATGAGAGGGAATGCTCCAATGGGATGCAGTTATGTTATACTCCCTTTGGATTTCATCCAGCAGAAAATGGTATATATCTCCTCCTCTTTCCATTAAATGTTAAAACTTAACATGTTGCATTTCTGTTTCGTACTTGTATTTGAAAGACTGCAATTCAATAAATTGCACTGCTTATGTCTTAAATATATATATTCTCTCTTTATGCATGACTTAGAAAGATACTTAAGCCAAGCAACAGAAATCATCATAGGCATTTCTACAACTGCTTCCTCAAGAGCTTTTAACTGCACAATGCTTGTACTGTGGAAATGTCAAGAACATGGAAGAGCTTACTTGAACTCTCTCCCTTTTAAACCTCTTAATTTTTTTAGCATAAACGTCATTTTGATATGAGACAGGTGTGTCCCCTTAAAGGAAAACAGCTTTAGAAAATAAAATGTCATAGAAATGCATTCTAATCAATTTTTGTTCTTAGAATTACTTCCAAAGGGGGGGGGGGGACTTAAAAATAAGAAGTCAGTAAATGTTTTGCCTACTGACCACTTTCCAAGCAAAGAATATAATGGGAGTTTTTAAATCCTGTAAAAATGTTTAAGCAAGTTTAACCATAATCAAGGGAATAAATAAATCATCAAAATTCATCCCTCTGTGCCTCCCTCTCTCATACACACATATCTACAGAGGTTTTAAATAGGCATTTTTCACATTTCAAGATGAAGAGAGTGAACACACAGTGCCTATTTGCATGGGCCAAAAGGCCCATGTTCTCCCAGCCTCGTAGGCCAATAACCCTGGGTCAGGATCGTCCAGTTCAGATGCCACTTTTTTAAAAACCCTGTTTTTACCACATAGCCCCACATGCCCCTTACTTGCTGCCACCATTGCATCTTCTCTGATGGCTTCCATCATAGCTTGTGACATTGGATGGGGGTGCCTGGCCACATAGGTGTAGCTAGGTGCCCTGTTTCCACCCTTACGGGCTACAGAGGCCATCAAAGAAGACACAGCAACAGAAGCTCCATGGTGGTGACAACTAGATGTGTAAACACTCGTCCATTACTGTGTCAGCATGGGGACTGACTTAGGTTGGAACCAGGGTCAGGGTATCCTGCCCATCTACTCAGGCCCACAGAGAGCTTACAAATAGAACACACATTTGCAAACCTTTGTAAAGATGTCACTAGTTGAATGTAGGGTCTGCCACTATGATCCAGCATTTCACCTCAGAGGTACTCAATCTCTGTTTTATGGCAATATGAAGTTGGCCCCAACTACAATTATCAATATGATTACAACTTTATTTTCACAGGCAGAAAAACTAAAAAAGAACTATCAAGTAAGGGGGGTTGCAGACTGCCAGAAATAGTGCAAATTGAGTCCACTTTTAGGGTTAGGGTTAGTGCTAGGGAGTCATGGGAATTGTTTTTTTTTTTCTGAGACATTGAGCCTTCTTTGTCAGAGAGCTCTGGTGCCACAATAAACTACAGTTTCCATGATTCCCTAACCCTAACCCTAAAAGTGGACTCAATTTGCACTATTTCTGGCAGTCTGCAACCCCTAAGTCATCATATACAGCAAAAAGATATCCTTTCCTAATGGTAAGTGAGGCTCCAATTCTCTGCACAGTGGATCTGATTCAGAAATGTAATGCAGGCAAGAAGTTATGGGCATCTATTCCAAGCTATAGAGCACTATTACAGCTGTGTCTGTCTGCTTGAAATATGTAAATAGTGGAGCACTCTGTTCTCCACTATCTTTCTTGCCTTTCTGAATGGACAACAGAAGACAGGAAGGAGGTTGAGATTCCTTCCTTCTTCAGGAAAAACTAGGAGCATTTCTCTTTTTCTGTCTGGAAAGAAGCCAGTCTTTTGTAAAGAAGCCACTCTTTTACACATGCTGTATTCTGCTTCTTTTTGTGGTACTTTCATGGACCAGTAAGTATATTGCTCCCCTCTTTGTTTATGACTGCGAAGAGGGAAGGAGTTTGTGCTTTGCTCCCATCTTGCTTGCTGTTTCACTGTCATCATTACCTGCTCCAAACTGTAAAGCAGTTAAATAAGAAGTCCAGCTGAAATATTCAGTATGGCTATACATGCATCCTGATATTAATTATTTTCCCACTTTTGTGAGAGGAAATAAATATATTAGGACAAGAAATTTGAATATATTATTTAAATTGCAAACCCCAAAGGAAAATAAAATTTAAGAAAAGGTATAGAACAAAGCCAAGCATTAAATTAATGGGAAAGACACAACACATACACACACCTCGATGTCTCCCAGGGGGAAAGATTTAATGAAAGTCTTTTCATAAAATTTATACTTCACCCTCACACATAGTGGCATGTAACCTAAGATAAAATGAATTAACCCTTATCCTGGTGGATTTTTTAAAAAAAAAACTTGCATTGAGGAAGTTCTGGATTGTTTTCTGATTTCATGGGAATTCCAATGTATTGATGGTTAGCATTAACCCTATGAGAACTTTACACAAGAAAAATGCTATGGAAATAAATTCATACCCTGTATTATGGCATAACATTTTTTCCTCCACAAATCAGATGATCAAAACAAATTTATAAAACTACTCCTTTGATTGGATTGACATTTAGGCTGCATCTGCACTGCAGAAACAATGCAATTTGACACCACTTTAACTGCCATGGTTCCATCCTACAGAATCCTGGGATTTGTAGTTTGTGTGACACCAGAGCTTTCTGACAGAGAAGGCTGAACAGCTCACAAAACTACAAATCCTAGAATTCCATAGCACAGAGCCATAGCAGTTAAAGCAATTTCAAACTGTACTATTTCTGCAGATGCAGCCTTAAACACGTTCAAAGTAGAAATCTACAAAGTAAGTTCATCATGAAACTTAACTCCCATTAACTTCAGTGGATCTGTTCTAAGCATGGCATAAGGTGGGGTGCAGACAGGAGGCTTTGGGCCATCCTCGGAAGCGGCAGATCAGGGTCACAGCTACCCCATCAGGGAGGCCCTGATCCTCCCTTTTGCTGCCCCTGAAAGAGCAGTAAAAGGCCGCCCTAAGAGCCAGCGTGCACCTCTTCTTCGCCCTTTCTGGTGTAGTGCATCAAAATGCTGCGCTGGAAGGGTGTTTTGATGCTGTGCCGCCCTACCCCATCTCTGCCTCCAGGCTGGCCCTTTGGGCCAGTCTGTAGAGACCCTAAGTTTGGATCCAACCCACTACCATTTTCTTTCTTGATTCTATCTTCAGTCATCATTTTTGCCATAGATTTCATTTTCTCTAAGTGACCAAAGCTCACTTGTTGATTTTTATTCAAAAAATTAGATTTAATAGTCTCCTCTCACATACAGTGCTCCCTCTATCAGCCATTTTCTGTTTTATTTTAAACTATCTTTTTCTCAGGACTCATACAAAATTGCTTGTTCATTCATCACCACCATTCCATATAATTTTCTTTCTGCTTGATTTTGTTACTCATTATTGCTGATAAATAATCACTGATCCGGAATACTAAAGTTAAGATTGCTATTGTATTTCCCATTTCTGTTTATGGTTGTGAAAACTGGACAGTGAGGAAAGCTGATAGGAAGAAAATCAACTCATTTGAAAAGTGATCCTGGAGAAGAGTTCTACCGGATACTGTGGAATGCTAAAAAGACAAATAAATGAGTCCTAGAGCAAATCAAACCAAGATGATTAAACTGAGGCTGTTGTACTTTAATCATATCATGAGAAAATATGACCACTAGAAAAGACATTAATGCTTAAAAAGTAGTAGGAAAAGAAGATGACCACATTCCACATGGACTCATTCCACATGGATTAAATCCAGAAAGCTACAGCTTTCAGTCTGCAAGAACTGAGCAGGGCGGCTGATGATAAGCTGATTGGGAGGTCTCTCATTCATAGGGTTTTGCCATATGTCAAAGTCAACTTGATGACAGTTAACAACAACAACAAATCACTGGCATCATCCATTCACTGAGGTGGTTAATGTTGTTTTGGCCTCCCAACACTTCTGACTGCAGCTAGAGCTTTACATGATTGTTTTCTGTCTGGAAGGACTTTTTGGACAGAGGAAAAGTTGTAGGAAGATAGCTTCTAGCTCAATCTCATTTACTACATGCTAGCTTTCTGAAATGCTGCTGGAGAGGACTGGCCCCTAGATCCACCAGAGTTGCCCACCATTACCTTTTCAAAATTTCAATATTTTATATTTATGTTTCACATTTTAGAATAAAAAACTCAGATAAACCTTGTGATGTACATATAATTCCTAAACAACCATGTTTCTCACTCTAACTTATTCATACAGCCCAGAGTTATAATTAATATTACAGTCAAATTATTTCCAAACTTCAGTTTGATAAGTAAAACAAAGAAGATATGAGATAAACATAGGGTTCCCAGGGCCACAATTCCCTCAATAACTTGACTGCAGGTAAACAGAAGAGTATCATAGCCAAGAGGATTGATAGGTAGATGGGCAAGCTGATTTTTCTTCCTGCAAATCCTCAAACTCTGGGCGCTTTCTCCTTTCAGCTTTGAAATGTACACAACCAGATAGGAAGGCCTAGGAAAGCTACAAGGAAAAACTGGTAGGCATTGGATTCCTCTCCCTTCCTCTTTCTCAAATCCTTCCCTAAATAGTGCCATCCCGCCCACATATTAGTCCTATCATCTTGGAAAATACATGGTTGCAACCACGTATTTACCAAAATAGCATATAATTTGCACCAAAAGTAGGTTTGGATGGATTTTCCTACATCATTACATAAGTCCACCTAAATTTCACCTTATCTCTTGATTACTGATCCCTTTCTAAAGCAGCAGCAGAAAGTAAAAGATAACATGGTCAGTAAAGGGCTCTCATCAGTGTTATTTCTATATATTAAGCTATATATGAAGCAATATATGAAGAACATTTATGTCCACCTACTTCCAAATGTCATTTTCACAAAGTATACATAACAAGTAACAATGTAAAGAAATTGCAGCATTTCAATATGAACAAATAATGCGTTATTTTTCACCTACCTGCCTGCTGTCTCTCTGGGAAGATGAAGAAGAAGAGGCACTTTTATGAGATGGTGTAGAGGTTTTATGAGCAGGAGATATACCTTTCTCCTCTGAACTCATCTCTGCAGCTAAATTCTTGTGATCTTCTTTCACAAATAAGACTACATTAATCTCCTTTCAGTCTTCCATATAAACAGGGAGCCAAATAATTTTCAGCATTATTCCAATTCACAGTGCATCCTTTACATTAAAGGTGTTGATGAATTCAAAAGGCATCCAAACCACACCTTGAAAGAGAAAGGAAAAGATGTAGAGATTGCATAGATGCTTCCTAGATGACATGTTCCATAACACATTCTTTAGTAAATAAAAACAAACATAGGAGTGGAGACTCTGTCCCCTTCGTTACATCTGAACTCACCTACAAATTAAAATAATTTTAAGGACTTTCCAATCAAATAAATGAAAAGTACATCATCTCAGTAAGCTTGACGGAAATGGTTTGAATGCAAATAAAGATGCAAACTAATCAGAAAATAGCAGGACTCTGAGGTGGTGGGGTGGTCCTGGAGGCAACTATAAAATATTTTCCCAATATAATTAGTCTGGAAAAAAGAGAAGATTATTCCTTTTCAGAGGAAATTTGCAAGATTTCCAACTAGTACTTTGTTCAATGGCAAAATACAATTCTTTCTTACACTATATTGAGTATTTTCTCTTGTTTGGCTTCCCAAGTGATAAGTTACTTTGAAGCTAAAGTTGTTTTAAAAATCAGCTTTCCCTACTCTCTGCTCACCCCACTACAGCTTTGTTTGTTTAGAAAGACATGTACAGGTGGATAGCAAGTGCCACTTAAAGAATATGTAGGAAGCCCAGTATCTATGGCAACCATGCCATCTTCATCTTCTCCACATATGAATGCCATTGACGTGAATGTGATTACTTTGTATAAATGACAAATCACTATCTTCCTGAAGATTCCAGTGCACTTGGCAGAAATGATATGAACTAACTCCGTTATATTTGGAACTGGAGTAAGAAAAGATTTGGGATGAACACATTGTCAGATAAGAAATAACAAGGCTGTAAGACTTGCCAAGGTTTTGTCTAAGCTGCACTCTGTGGTAAATAGTATATTGTTATATATATATTGGAGCCCACTGAGAGTTTCACCTGGGACTAGGTTTCTCACTGGGCAGTGAACATTTGACCATTGGAGCAACCTGCATGTATGCATGTATCTACAGATCCCTCTCTCTCTCTCTTTCTGTCTCTTTCATACACACACCTTGCTTTGTAGAAGCTGTATTTCAGAGGAAGGAACTGGCAAACCACCTCTGAGCTGAAATTCATAGGGTCACCATAAGTAAACTTCAAGGCACACACATATAGCATTACCCTTGGTTTCCAGTCATGTAGAAAGCCTCCAAGTATAGAGGAAATTCCTCTCTTTAGAGTGACACTCTCCACATCTGCAGAGACTAGCATACCTTCCTCCATGCATTTACTTTCGCCACTTTATAAAAGCCTGAATGTAGCTTACAGCTACATAAAACTGAAAGAGAGAATTGTTACAGAGAAACCCAGTCATACATAAAGCCTGTTGAACAGCTAGGTGAAAGAATTCATTAAAGGGAGCTTCCCTAGGGGGAAGTCAGGGTATATAGATAGTGTATACCTTTGCAACTGACATATTACCACCTCAGGTACACAACTACCAGGTATTTTCGAGATCACTAACAACAGCTCGTTCTCTGTTCAGTCTCCTACTGACTGCTCATACAAAGGCACTTTTTTGAATATTCATAGGTAAAATGGTGCATCCTTCAATTTATCATTTGAATCATTAGATCATTACTCGCTTGAGAATTTGTGAGCAATGTTATACTAGCCACACATATCCTTTCTGTAAAATTAATGCATATATTATTCACTCTGGCCTAAATATGATTATTAGTTCCAACTACAGTAGACCCACAGAATCAGTGAAATTTATGACTTACCAAGTTGTTATTTATTCAATGGATCTGCTCTAGTTGATGCTAACAGTTGGATTTAAAACTCTTAATCTAGTTTCTCAGCCTAATTTTCAAGATGTTCCTTTCTGAATTTCCCAAGAAGCTGACTCTCCAACTTTGTATTACAATCATCATGGCATATTGTGTGCATGCTGTACTTTTCGTTATTTTTGTTAGGGATGTCAGAATGAAAACTGAAGACAACTCCTATACTTTTAATTGTTGTGTAGAAGAGGGAATTTCAGCATGAGTTGCTGGTTACCCAACTGTGTGCAAGCATCATCCACTGAATTTCCCTCTTCTACACAAGCATTAAAGGTACAGAAACCATTTCCAGTTTTCAGTCTTGCAACCCGAATGTCAATGATATTTGTATACATATATGTCCATATGTATGTGTGAGGGAAGATTGTAATGTGTGTTGTAATGTTAGATTAGGAAATAAAGCTTTTATTTATTAAGTGCCTGTCCTCACAAAAGTAATGTTTAAGCAAGAGCAAAATAGAGCTCACAAGATTTTAGCCTTGGAACCAGTTTTCTCCCCATTTGGGAGAAAGGTGGGAAATAAAACAATAATAAATAAATAAATAAAATGTTCAATTCTAGATTTTAACCTTGGACAATGGATTACAAGTAACAGAAGGAACATATGTAGGTTACATTTTTCGCAGCAATTAATAATAAAAATCAGCTTCACCATATTTTATAGCTCAGTGTAGTTTCTAGGTGAGAACATGCAACATTCAGACATGATTGAGCCCCATTAGGCCAAATATGAGACGTTTGTTTCTCCTAATGTCTGGGGTATCAGCATCTACATTTTAAAAAGTAGTCTCACCCTTTCTCATGGTCTTCAGTGTGAGAACACAAGCTCTGCATGCAGAAGGTTCCAGGTTCAATATTTGGCATCTTCTGATAGAGCTAGGAAGGAACCCTGCCTGAAGCCTTGGGGAGACACTCTCAACCAGTATTAACCACACTGGGTTACATGCACCAATCGTCTAATTCAGGGGTAGGCAACCTTTCCCCTTTAAGGGCCGAGGGACTTCAGCTCCCAGAAGCCTCAGCCATGTTGGCCAATAGTCCCATGTTGGCCAATAGCTCCTGGGATTCTGGGATCTGAAGTCCCTCAGCCCTTAAAGGGGAAAGGTTGCCTACCCCTGGTCTAATTCTTATGTACTAATGTAACATACAGCCAGCATGATGTAGTGAAGGCTTGGACTCTTCTAAGCTATGCAGTTATGTACATTTTGAGAATGCAGTTAGATGCTGTGGTCCTTTACAGTAAATAAAGAAATTGTTGCATTTAAAAGTCCAGAACTATGTGCACCGCTACTTCCATACTATATAAAGATACTATATGACAGGGGTAGGCAACCTTTCCCCTTTAAGGGCTGAGGGACTTCAACTCCCAGAATCCCAGGAGCTATTGGCCAACATGGCTGAGGCTTCTGGGAGCTGAAGTCCCTTGGCCCTTAAAAGGGACAGGTTGCCTACCCCTGCTATATGAGAACCTTCTAAAAGGATCTGTATTAAGTCTATTATTTCAAGACAGACACACTTTCTTGATTTAGTTCAAATAAAAATCAATTCTACTGTCTGAAATAGCTTCTCTTTAAAAGGTTCTGCATACTGCAGCAAAAGAGCAAAAAATTAATTTCAGTTCACTGAGTTGTACTCAAGAGTACATTCAAGGAGTGAATGGGAAGGATTTCTGGCTACCTATGGTGAACAGGAGGCATTAAAAACATTTGTTGTCTAGACCTTCAGTAAATGAAAATCTAAATGACTGATGTGTCTGGACTCCATTCAGTTGATCCATGTGGACAATTTTATATTTAATATAAGAGGTGCGAGAAAGATAGACAGAGGAGATGTGGCAGCTGGGATCTTTTTAAATGCATTAATAAAAGGTAAGTGTATAAAGCAGGGGTAGGCAAACTGTCCCCTTTAAGGACCGAGGGACTTCATCTCCCAAAATCCCAGACTATTGGCCAGCATCCCAGACTATTGGCCAACATGGCTGAGGCTTCTGGGAGCTGAAGTCTCTCGGACCTTAAAGGGGACAGTTTGTCTACCCCTGGTATAAAGGGTTACCTTTAAAACCCTACATTGTTTGGGTCCAGTTCACCTACAGGATCATTTCATTCAGTCAGGACTAGGATGGCAACTGTCACCCAGAGGACTTTTTTCCCCAACCATCCCCAAACAGTGAAATGACCTGCCAAAAGAGATTTTATAGCTGAATATGCTGTCTGAAATTAAACAGCACTAAAGACTAGTCTCTTCTGGCAGGCCTACCCAAATACTTTTTAAATTATAAGTTTTAAAGGATGAATTGACTGTTTTGAATATGTGTTGGTTTTATATGTTCTTTTAACAGGGTTTTTTAAACTGGTCTCAAGTGTTTTTAACTGATGAGTCTAATCTATTGATGTATTTTAATCCGTTGTGGTTCCCCACCCCAATCCTTATTGTTGTTGTTGTCAGTATTAGAGCCAAACATGGTCCTAGCCATCAGTCTAACAGAAAAATAAGACTTTTTAAGAACTTGGGGAGTTGGGGTATGTGAGCAAAGGGGTGTATGAGCACACACTTTGCTCTATAACAGTGATTCCCAAACATTGGTCCTCCAGCTGTTTTGGCCTTCAGTTTCCAGAAGCCCCAGCCAGCTTGGCCAACAATCAGGAATTCTGAGAGCTGAAGTAAAAAACATCTGTAGGACAATGTTTGGGAACCACTGGTCTGTAGCATCTTGGAAAAAGAACTAAAGGATAAAAGATTAAAAGTCAATGTGTTAGCAATAGACTACTGGACTACTGAGACTGAAGTTCAAATCCTCGTTCACTCACAGAGTGATTGAGACAAATCAGAAACTGTGATGCTATTATTAAAATTATTTTGTACTTGTTATACCATTTCAAAATAAATTTGTTACCGTTACTCATAACTCATCTTATTCCTTAGTTTCAATTATCTGCTTTAAAAGAAAAAATGAAGTTTTCATATCTCAGGGTCTGGCCCCTTTCCCTAAGCCTTGGGACAAGGGGAGGAACCTCAATGCAAGAGTGTTGTGCTGTCTTGAACAAAACAATAGTTTTTAAAGGTGTTTGCCACGGGCCCTGCTACTGTAGGTGGCTTCAGAGCAGCTGCTACAGACTCTCCAAGCCACCTCCTCTGTGGCTTTTCCTGTCTTCCTGTTAACTTTTCCAATTCTCTTCCTACTTTCCTCAGCTGACATTAAATGCTTGAAGCCAGAGTGTTCTTGTATCCTGGGGATATCATCAGTGGCGTCCTCATTCCTGGTGTTACCCAGTGCAGAGGATGGGGGGGAGGCAGGGCTTCTGGGGGGGCAGCCAAAAGGGAATGCTTATCCTTTCTCCTTTGTGCCACGCTACTCATGAGTAGAGCACAATTGTGGCAGCAAGGTCAGAAAGGCTGCACTCAGGCTTCTTCGCCACTGCAGTGCTGTTCTCCTCATGAGTACAGCGGTGCCACGGCAGTGAGGCAGTGAGGTTGGGAGGGGTATGAAGGAGGCCTCCACCGCCATGGCAAAGCCAGGAGAGGGGCACTCCCTCCTCCTGACCCCACAGCAGGAGGAGGGCCCTCTTCTGGGGTATCAATCGGTGCAGGCCATACCCCCACATCCCACTACTGTCTCCACTGGATATCATTAAGCATAATAGCTGAAGCAGCAACCACAGATGTTTAAAGTACTGTATATCATTCAAATACAGAAGTCTAACAAATTCAAAGTATTTCTCTGGAAATTTTTCTCAGCTTTGAATGTACACAATAACTTTCCCCAGTTCTGTCTTGACATCTTAGCAAAATGTTTCTTTTAAGAACACATGAGAGTGGTAGGCTAATCAATGAAACTACAAAGAAAATAGAAAGTTTTTCAAATTCTGCTTTTAATGGGCTGATTCCATTAACTAGTGCCTCTCTCTGCCATCCTTTCCATTCCATTCTGTTCAGTTCCATTCCATTTTTCCCTTCCCAGTCAGGTTGTAGAACCACCCTCATACTCAGGATAATCATCATCATCATCATCATAATACCAAAATTATCAAACATTTTTGGTGAGGGGGATCCAATAAGTACTGATTTGCAGTGAATTGCCGAGTTTTTCAGTGCATATTTAAATATTATGTTATAATTTAAGAGTACACAGTAGAAAGATAATTCAGTTTTGATGTCACAGAGCTATTTTTTTGCACACTTTAGCTCAGGGGTAGGCAACCTTTCCCCTTTAAGGGCCGAGGGACTTCAGCTCCCAGAAGCCTCAGCCATGTTGGCCAATAGCTCCTGGGATTCTGGGACCTGAAGTCCCTCGGCCCTTAATGGGGAAAGGTTGCCTACCCCTGCTTTAGCTGCTCACATTCGCTAAATCTACTCCACATAAAAAGATTTCAGAGCCACCTAGTTAACTGTGGAAAAGGAACCCAGGAAAGCAGAAATTTAAATAACACCATGAAAATCTTTTGTAAAATGTATACTACTACTGGAATTTAATGTACTTCTCCAACTAGCATCAAGAGTTACCTGGATTAGATTTTGCTGTTAGTATATAAAGCCCTGGGAGACAATGCAGCGTAGTGCTTTTAGTCCTGAACTAGGACTCCAAGAGGCCCAGTTTTGAATCCACATCATGGATAACCTTTGGCAAGTCATACTCTACTGCACGTGTTTTTTAAACTACATGGTACATTAGGAAGGAAGCAGCTTGGCGATACTCGTTGCACAACAATGTCTCTGACCTGGAGCTGCACTGTCCCCCAGCTGTCCCGTTTCATTCATGGGCGAAACTCATAAATGACCTGGCAAGTTTACAGGTGCAAATGTCACTCCCAGAGCAGTTGCATGATGGTGCCAGTGTCCCTTTCTCTCCCTGTTCCCTCTCCTCCTGTTCTGAAGCACCCTAATTACCTTTTTCAAAACAATTCTAGTTAGTTTCTTTCTCTTTTTGAAACCGTTTAAGAGTTAATTCAGGGCTGAACTCTGGAATTGCATGAAACAAACGAGGGGGGGGGGAGGACAACAATAAAAAAACCCTAAAGGCATCTGGGTAGGGCATAAGGCAGGTGGCGTTCAGGAAGAGAATGCAATGGAGGAGGCAGCCTTGATTGCACAATTATAAGAGTTGCGGTGATGGCTACTTAAAAGTGATAAGTTCCCATTTTTTGTTACAAGTGTGACTGCTGCAAGGACAGGGCTGCAGTAATGTCTTTAGTCTATGAGTCCAAGTAAAACTTGCCAAGGAAACCCTAGGACAGAGTTGCCATAAATCAGAGATGTAACAACATAAAGCCCTGAACAAATTGGAACCTGCTTACTTACCAAACTGCTTTCTCTCTCATACACCTGTTTGGTCCTTATGAATATATGAAATCCTTTCCTGCTGGTGCCACATGCCTCTGAGATCTGCTCAGCAGTTGTCTGGAGTAACATTTAGCACTCTGTCACCCACCATGTGGAATACTGTGATATTCACCATGTCCCAACAACATCTGATAGTCACTATTTTCTAACAATGTTTATTTTAAGATGCATGTTGAAATCTTACCTGTCTTTACAAATTTTCCTTTTGTACCCCAACCTACCTTCTTTTTTAGACAATATACAATAATTGTCTAATTCTGTATACTGTTTGGTTTGCATATTTTAGCATTAATGTACATTAGATCTACAGTGGGACCTTGGTATCCATGGGGGATCTGTTCTGGACCCCACCCCTGCAGATATGAAAATCCATGGGGCCTGTGGCTGCACTGCCATTAGGGACAACAGGATTTCAGGTGAAGTCCCATTGTCTCTAATGGCAGCGCAGCCCCATGCATGCACTGCCACTGGGGACAACGGGGGCTGTCCATAATGGCGGCACAGCCACATGCACATATGCCATTGGAGACAATGTGGGCTTCATCCATAGATGGTTAAATCTGCAGATGGGAAGTCTACAGATAACGAGGCCCCGATGTATATGGCTTTTAAATATATATAGTAAGTAAATAAGTATGCATGTAAGTAAAAAGACATTTGTCAGAACTTGTTCTTGGGCAGAACATTACCTGCTAATGCACGTGGTACATGAAGTGTACTCATTTAAAGATTCTCTGCTATAGAAAAGAAATTCACATAATCATGTCATCTCTGAGAAAAAAATAATGACAATTTGGATTGTTTATGGTAGCAAAATTTATTGGGTTGTATTCACTTGATGTTCATTAATTAACCTTCCCAAAATATACCAAAATATCCATTCCTCCCACCTATATTCTGTAATGATACACTGGGTGCTCTCTTTTGCTTTTTACAAAACATAGGTCTCATACTGTAGGGTCATGCTAGCTTAAAATGTTTAAAGCTTTGGACTAAATTCATCAATGGTGACCTTAAATGGATAGAAGAGGTCAAACCACAAATAATCAGATTCTGATGACAAGAGGTCAACATGACATCTGCCTCTCCTATCTGCTGCTTGCCTACATGAGGGAGTCTACATCTCTACCCTTTCAGAGCCTCTGAAGCATATATAGTAATCAGAAGAGTTCCACTGAATTCAAATTACTAGGTTAAATGGTAATTTAGCAAAAAGGCTCCAGTCCTTTTCATTCTCTAGTGTCCAACTTCGTGACTGAAAAGGACTGTAGTATTTATTTGTGGCACACAAATAACTCAGGTTCTTGTGGCTATGAGTTTTTGTTTTGTAAGGATTTTTTTCCATGTTTGCCTCATAAATTTCCTGATGGAACAAAGCAGCACATCTGTAAGCATAATGTATGTCTAGAAACCCAATTTACAGCAGGACTGCATGAAGATGCATACAGAAGTGAGATTACACATGGACCCTAGCCTTGCATCCTTACTTCAAACCATTTCAAGGCCAACAAAAACCTACAGATCCTTCTAAAGACTGATCTTGGTGGTGAATGCTTTACGCCTGCTGGAACTGACATGGAAAAATATTACTGGTGATGAATAACAAACCTATTAGCTAGAGCTGGCAAGAGTCTTTTAATCTAAGAAAATTATTCTTATTTTAAGAATGCTGCAATTCAAATGAATTCTATAAAATGCATGACCTCAGTTTCAGATTATCTACTCTTTTGGAAACCTAAGTAGTAACAGAAATATTGGGAACAATTTCCTTAATTCAGTAGCCCTTGCCCCCTGATAATACAATAGGAATGGCACAATCACTCTTCAGCAAATGG
>CM034701.1:178324504-178343780 GCA_020142125.1 Phrynosoma platyrhinos | reverse complement strand
TTATTTCTGCAGTGTAGATGCAGCCCCAGATGCAAAATATATTCTCTACATGTTTGAGGGTTTAATTTCTATGGGATCTGCTCTGAGAAGTACGTATACCCAAAGGCTGTTGCTAGTGAATATAGCCAGAATGGATTAAAGCACCACTGATATAATGCAGGTCTTTAGATTACACGAGTGGGAAAGATGGCATTTCAATATCTTTGTTACTAATGATTAATATAGCATAGTGTTACTCATTAAGCTGCCATTGTCACTCAGGCTGTCATGGACTGCTTGTGTGGAAAGGGGAAAATTATCCCAAACCTTCATTTCCCTGATAAATGTACATTTCTGATTTTAATCCTAAAATGAATCATGACTATGTGTCCTTGGATGTATATTTTATTTAAGTTTTCCTTTCTTCTTTGCTTTCTTCACCCATTAGCAGCTATGCAATCCAAATACATTTCAGGATTGCTCTCAACATACTGTTTAGCCCAGCAAAAATATCCCTGCTGAGTGTCTCCTTGCAATGGTGCCAGCTTTAAATTTCAGAACAGTATAGAGTATTTTCAGTTATATCAATCCCTGTATTCTATACACAAGCAGCAGAGGAGGAGAAGCTCTCCTCCATTTTGACTATACTGGCTTCTTGTTGAATGCTAACAGATATTGTGTTGGCTTCTATATTGATGCTTTGGATGAGTTGTTCAGAATCCAAATGAGACTCCAGCAAACAGCAAAGTCAATCACCACCAGGCGTTGCAAATTCCATGAATGTAATTTTATTTACCAAGCCCTTGTAAATATTTCTTACTGAATCTTACACTGAGATTTATGTTCAGTAATGTTTTCTCCAAATATACCATAGCTATTAAATAGTAAACAGTCTTCAGTGTAAGGAGCAAACAACAATTAGTTACAGATGAACAGGGGTGAAATCTCTCCCTTTTGCAGCAACCTTTGAAACTTCTCTAATAATAATAATAATAATAATAATAATAATAATAATAATAATAATAATAATAATAATTCATTTGCCCCTTAACTGAGAGATCAGGACAATGCTTCAAAGATTTTCTTTCCAGATACATGCATTATATAGTGGGGAAGGGATGCAGAGCCTTCAAGATTTGAGAGAACTGTTCAAATGATTTCCACCCCTATCTACTCTCAAGACCAAGCACTAACAAATCTTCTCCAGCCCAACGTTGCTTTGTACCTTGGATGGATTTCCTGCTGAATAGCTTATATCAGTGTTCTTGAGCTGTGACCTGTGTAAAACTGCTTCTCCTGTGCAGATCTCTATATAATAACTCGTTATTATGCAGTCTGACTTCCTTTAATAGCTTAGTAGACAGATGCATGCAGGAGTCAGTCTGCTGAATGACATACATCTTACTCATAGGCAGTCTTTTCATAGCCCTTTGTGAAGCAGAATCTTCCCAGAAAGAGCTACTCTCTATTGTTTCTGGAAATTTAAGTCTTAAATGTTGATTCAGATTAATGGAGAGCACTTTCTTACTCCTCTGCAGCAGGATCCAAAAGCAGCTAATTTTTACAACAGGCTAAAATGCAGTATTTGCAAATACTGATCTATAAAGAAAGACAAAATACCTGCTTTCAGAACAAAACATATACTTAAAACCACTACCCCTCAGTTGTGTTCAAGTTTGATTATACAGATTTTGAGCTTTATCAGCACATAATATTTTCTTGACAAGCTATCTAGCCAATGTTAAAGCACTATACACAAGTCTTCAGACATTTTTCTCATAATTTCTTTAAAAGTAATCACATAAAGCTGTAAAGTCTGAACTTATAAAAAACCTGAAGCAAAACAATGACATTTATTATTTTCCATTTTAAACCCTAACGTGAATTTCACATCACAAGAGAATCTTTTTGAGCTGTAACTCAAATACTTTGCTCACATTTTTTTAAAAAACACTTTGAATTGCCTTTGGATGTTTCCTTTATTTTGCCTTCAACATTGGATAGTTGAAGGATGACTAATTCTGCAGCAGCACATACCCTATGTTAGTGTACACTTAACATGTTCACTTGAACAAAACAGAAAATGTAGCTAAAACAGGATCTAAGACCTATTTAAAATGGGGGAGAAAACACTGACTTACCATAGAAAAGGACACTTGTAGGCTGCAGCACAATAACCAAGGAAGAAGGCAGACAAGTTTACACTGGAGAACAATGCTCAACCTACTTCAAAACAAATAAGAACACTTGCTCCTGATTTCAGATAGTTTCATATTATGGCTTGCTGAGTGAGCCAGTCTTCAAAACACTGTGACTAGGATATGAAAAACCCTATGTTTCCAAATGGGAACCCAATACCTGGACTCTACCAAGAGGAGAGTCATGCACACACACACAAAGGCCTAGGTCAAATGACAATGAAGATGAAAGATTCTGTTATTAGATCTGATTCACATTCATAGATGGATGGTGTAGTGTTCCATGGGCCCAGCAGAGATTTGTTCTTAATAAATTACCCTGTTATTTAAAACCTGTTTAATAGCTACAAAACAAAAACAAAAACAAAAAAACAAACAAACTGTGGCATCCTCAAAATCAGATAGGGTCAACCATTTTGCACTGTTCTAAAGATACATGTCCCTTTTTTGACCAACAGTTCTCTGAATGTGACAATCCTCTCTTTATATAGATAAGGAATAGGAATCATGAGGTCCTCCAGATAGTGCTGGACTGTTGTTCCCAACACTCCTCAACACTGCCTATGGGGGCTAAGGCTTCCAGGAGTTGCAGTCCAACAACAATATCTGGAAGGACACATGATTCCCACCACATTAGGTATTTTCACTACTAGACATCCCATAGCGTGATATGAAGCGGTATATAAATAAGCTGCTTTGCTTTGCTTTAGATGGATACTGATGTTGCTTCCAAATGAGGGTTGTACTCTGCAGTCACCTTGTTTCTTCTAAGAAATGTTACAGGGAACATCCAAACACATTTGACTCAAGACAATTTTGCTGTCTGAGGCAAAGGATGGCACTACTTCCTCATTCAACATATATAAGATGGCTTAGCTGCAATCTGAACCTTTCCTCAGCACAATGGGACAAGGTCTACCACCACATCCAAGGGGACAAAATAAAATTAGGAATGCAGGGCAAACCACATGTCAAAGACAGCGCAGTTATTCACTACCTCATTGCCATTTACTTTCCTTCAGGACCTGTGGCCTCACTCTATCTTGAGTCAGACAGACTGTGGCCTATGGGCCCCAGAATTTAAAAAAATATATATATTTTCTGTCATTTCAGGTAGGGATATTTTTCCCGAAAGAGAAAGAAAGCACCCTCTACCCAAACATTGCAGAATTGTCTACCACAGCTGCTAGAATACATGAGGAAGGATGCTATCAGCCAAGGGTTTTGGAGGTTGGGGCAGGAAGGAAGGACACTGTCCTATATCTGACTGAGTGCTTCCCTTTTCCCCCATTGTTTTCTTCCATCCTTCTTATGAGAAAAATGAAATCTTTTAAGAGGGAAAGATGGAACAGCTGTTAATGCCTTTTGACTTGTAGTGCTTGGAGTTATCCACCTGGAAAAACTCTGGGTAGTTTGCACCTGCAGAGCTCCATGGAGTCCATTCTGCTATGCTGCCTATGAACTGCCAGCTACTGAGGTGAGGTAACTAGGACAACCACCTCTGTTTGCTCAGAAACAGAATGGCAATGTGTTAAAAACAACCAAATGTTGAGCTTCGGGGAATGGTGTCCAACATTATAATAAGTACATAAATACATATCCAGTATTTTTGTGCCCTGAAAGAGATATTCTGTTCAAGGCGTGCTGGAAAATTACCTGCTGACAAAATCATGGAAAGCAAATTTGTCCCATGGGAGACATTTTCTTTCCTTGATTTTGTCAGCAGATAATTTGCTGGCCTGCCTTGAATAAGCCACCTCTCTGTGCCCATATTGCCATAGATGACAGAAAGAACAGACAGTCATAAAGAAACCTGAATCCCTAAGAAGGATACAGAGACTGGAAGGAAATAATTTAAAATATAATACAATAAAAGAACACTGAACAGCAGGGTCATGGAACCTTTGCAGGGAAAATGCTCAGACACTGAAGGTAGATTAAGGGTCACTGCAGAGTGGCCCAAAGGCCCGACCTGGGGGTAGAGTTGGGGCGGGGCAGCCGCACACTGGCCACCCCAACACCATCCTGACATCGCACGCCCTTACGCATGGCACGTGATGTCAGGACACCCTTCCGGCACAGTGTTTAAACACACTGTACTGAAAGGGCGCTGAAGAGCCATGGAGCCAGCTGTTAGGGCGGACTGTTGCCGCCCCTAAAAGGAGCGGCATTTTGCCGCTCTTTTGGGGGTGGCAAAAGGGAGGATCGGGGCCGCAGCATAGGGTTTCCATGGCCCCGATCCGCCGCTTCCCAGGGTGGCTCTGTGCTGTCCAAAAAGTGGCTAATTGTTTGTGCTGTGCATAGGTAGGGAAGGGACTAACTCTGAAGAGATTTGGCAGTAAACACTCTAGACATTCCCAACTGTGTGTGCCTTCAGACAGACAGATCCTAATGCTACCCATACACAGCACTGTGCAGGTATTCCACAGATTCCCTCCCCCCTTCATAAATTGAGATGTTCATGAACGGGACACATCAGTAGCTAGATCACCATAGCACTTTGTAACACCACCTCCATTGAAAAGCTACTGATACTAAAGTAGATCTATTTTCCTTTCACATCAATTTTATCTAAGACTATTGCTGGGAAGGGCAGCTATGAAGCAACTAGACATGTTCCTGAAGTGCAAAGATATACAACTGAACAATAAAGTTAGGATTGTTCATACCATTGTATTTCCCATTTGGAGAAAGCAGATAGAAACCAAATCAACTCACTGGAGATGTGGTACTGAAGAGTTATGTGAAGACCGTGGAGGGCTAAAAAGACAAACAAATGGGTCCTAGAACAAATCAAGCCTGAACTCTCTCCTTGGAAGCCAAGATGACTGTGGGCCTTTGCAGGCTGCCAGAAATAGTGCAAACTGAGTCCACTTTAAGGGTTAGGGTTAGTGCTAGGGAATAATGGGAATTGTTGTGTGTTTTTTTCCTGAGACATTGAGCCTTCTCTGTCAGAGAGCTCTGGTGCCACAATAAAATACAGTTCCCATGATTCCCTAATCCTAACCCTAACCCTTAAAGTGGACTCAATTTGCACTATTTCTGGCAGTCTGCAAAGGCCCTGTATTGAGGTTGTTGTACTTTGGCCACATTCCATGAGAAGGAATGACTCACTAGAAAAGATGATAATACTTCAAAAGGTGGAAAGCAGTAGGATGAAAGTAAGACAGTGTTAATCAAGGAGGACACAGCCCTGGGTCTGCAGAAGTGAACAGGGCTGTTAAGGACAGGGAGGCTTGGAGGTGTCTCATTCACAGAGTTGTCATGAGTCAAGGTCAGCTTGAAGGCAGTTAATAACAATTGCTTCCACCACAATTATAGACAAACAGATTAAGAAGCCTGTGAAAGCAAGCTGGATTCTTTCTCAATCTCGCCCCATTCTTGATCTAATATTCTGGGTCACAATGTGTCAAACTAGTAATACAAGACTTCAGAAGAATAGCAATTTTCATGGCTTGCTTCACTGTGTTATAACACAATCTCTCTTACATACTGACTTTTTGCAATATACTGTATGGATCAATAACACAGGCTCCTGATCTCTACTTCTCATATAACTTTTCAATTTAAAAGCAGTAAGTGATAAGTAACATGTTTTATTGCAACCAGAAGAAACATTGCTGCCAACACAATTTTCTTTATGCAAAGAGATCTTGTAGCACCCTTGAAACTACCAATACAAAAGAAGTTGTAGCATAAGCTTTTGTAGCCTTTTCCCTGCAAAAGGTCCATGACCCTGCTCTTCAATGTTATCTTATTTTATTTTAAATTCTTTTCTTCCAGTCTATAGAAGCTTATGCTATAATGTCTTTCACTCAAGTAGTCTCAAAGGTGCAGCAAGATCCCTTTGCATGCTGATATTCCAGACTAACATGGCAATGTCTCTAAATATATGAATTGGTTTTGACTTTATTCAGGCTATGGCACAGGACAACATTTATGCTCTTGCACAACACTATGCGTTTGATTTTTTTGTGATCCTGTGAGCTGTTGTTACCAAATGGCTCATAGGATTAGGATGAGAGGTTACTATGGCAATATTATGTCTCTCAATTCTACCTTCACAGAAAGCACAGTTTTCTTAAACATTGAGGGGAAAAAGGCCAATTCCTGGCCAATGCTTACCACCTCTTTTTCTTCTGAATGTACAGTAACAGATCCAGAAAAGGTCAGCTGTATATCAAACTCCCTGCTGAAGGCTTCTCTGCAGTGTATGAGAAGGAGATATGACAACATGACTAATGCCCTAGGAGAGCATAGAGAAATTTCCTCTTGTGAAATGTACAGCTGTGGCCAATACCACAGACAGGAAGGTAAAATTAATCCTACCATGAGGGGTCCAGGGCTAGGAGGTGAAATTGCATATCTTATTCTCTCTCCCTGGCTCTTTCACCCTTGCTCTCACTGACATATACACACACCCAAAAGCTGTCCTGAATATATACAGTATAAAATCTTGTCAGCAACCTTAAGGAACGACACTGCTACCGTGCTTTTTATCATATTTTCAATGCTCCACAGATTTCCTATCTTCCAAGGATCCTATGCCCTTATCCCAAAATGTTTAATAGCTGTTTGACTGCTACACAAATAATTGCTCATGCACTATGTGTTGTCTGACATTAGTAATTTTGTTCATAAAAACAAACACAGTTGATCCATGTTTTCAAGCAGCAACATGACTTCTACATTAGCTTACGTAGGAAAAACAAAGTAATATGTTGCAGGTACAATTGAGTCAGCAATGACTGCATTATTTTTGTCTCCTATTCTAATCTAGTGAATTCAAGGCAATTCATGAGAGGAATACACTTTATTTTTTGGGGGGGGGGAATAGGGCACACTGTAATTAGATCAAATAAACTGAGACATTTTCCAAATCTAGTTTTAAGCCACTTCAAATCCCCAAAAAGGCACTGATGGATAATAGTCTGGAGTTGTTTTATCAAAAAGACTAATATAATACTAACTTTTGTAATTTAATACTAAATTTTGTTTTTAACATACAAATAAAAAAAGACACTCAATATACTGCACTGTGTGTACTGTATCAAATTTACTATACTGTAAATTTGATATAGACACAGTATGGTAGTAACATGAACTAACACTACACATGATTATAAAACACTACAAATACGGTTTAATTGAAATTAAAAAATTGCATAGGAAACTTCATATCCCCTCCATCTAAAGCCACATACTGTTAAATCTACCTTATCTGATCATAAGAACAGATTGCTTACCTCTAACTGTAGTTCTTTGAGTGGTCATCTGTGAACACACAGTGCCTACAAAGCCTAACCTTGGAAACTTTTACAATTTGAGTGACTTTTTGGTAGTAGTCCTACCCACCTCTTGTGCATGATATAGTGTGATGCTTCATTCCTTTCCCTCAGTTCTAATTCTCTGTTGTGGGAACTTTAACCTCAACAGGAAGAAAAGGGCACCACATGAAGAAGGAAGGGAAGTTGTGTGAGTTTGGAGATGACCACTTAAAGAAACCGTTACATCTACACAACTTCCTCCTCTTCTTCATGGTGCCTGTGACACTCCTTTGTGGGAGATCAGTAAACTGCCCACCCAATAGGAGCGTCTGTCATCCCAGTAGACAAAAAACTCTTCCAAATGTTAGATCATCTCTGCATCTAGTCTGTAGTGTTTGATGAATATCCAAGGCTGTGGTCATGTAGCAGCTGTACACGTCCTGCAGAGGATCACCATGAAACTGAATCAGGCACCACAGTCCTTGCTCAGTGACATTCCAGGACTGGCGGGGCCAAGGTCCTACAGTGTGCAGCCAGAGTGTAACACTCCAGTTTCACAGCTCGACTAGGCTACTCATTTTACTCCCCACATAAGACAACTTTCCAGTACTGGGGTGTGTCCATTAGGCCATTTAGTGGCCGACAGGGAAAGGATGCTAGGCAGCATCTGGCTGATATTCCACAGCCAGGAGAATAGAACAAATTCCATTCTCCCACATCTCCAGTGAGTACATTAGCTGAGTTTCATGTCAATTTTTCCATTAAAGAAACCTTCCTCATAAATCTAAAAGTCCTCTATGGTAGTTCTTGCATCCAGTGTAAGTCCAGAAGATCTCAGCACTGCATGAATAACTTTGGAAAAACTTATTTACGGTAGGAGATGTTGAAGCTGTTGAAGGAGCTGAATAGATTGCCTTGGAGTGTGGTAGAGTTGCCTTCTTTTGGGGGTCTTTAAGCAGAGGCTGGATGGTTAACTTTCAGAAATGCTTGGGTTGTGTATTCCTGAATGACAAGGGGTTGGGCTGGATGGTCCTTGCGGCTCCTTCCAGCTACAAGATTCTATGATACCAAAGGCAGATTGCTTGCAAAATAGCTTTACAAATATAATCACCTAAATGTAACAATTGCTGGTGCTGAGAACAGAGCTGGAATCAATAAAGGGATGCTCAGAGCACATACAGACAGAAGCTGACACTGAACAAGAGGTTGCTGTCTAGTGACACTGATGGATGTGATGGCATTGCCAATGGTCTCTCTTAATAACACAGTCAAGGAGACAGTGAGTGTGCTGAATGTATAATTGAAATGTTTCCAGTAGGTGAAGACTGACCATCCCAATAGGGAGTTGGTGATATCTGACATCAAGTAAGTCATGATTCTATGTTTCTGAATATAACCTGCAAAGCTGATGCACACTGATTCTGCTGATACATTCCTCAAAGTCCCCACCAAGATGGTATCAGAAATCTGGACCTATTCTAGGATCTGGAAGTATGCCAAGAGCTGAACCTAATTTGTGAGGACACAAGAGATCTTGAATCCTATTTGTGTATTGAAGGATGAGCTTTATTTCCTTCCAAGTACAAGCCAACATGGGGCAGGTCACTGTGGGATATTTCTTCTCTGTTGAGATCTTGAAAATGAGAACTTAATGCTTTGCTGTTGTTATTAACTGCCCTCAAGTCTACTGGTGGAATCTCTTTGACAGATAGGATCCAGCAGCCTTGAATGACTGCGCAGTCAAATATGAAGATGCTTTTAATAGTGCTCATACAAAAGGCTGGATGGATGAGAGAGTAGAAGGGGGTCAGTGCTTACACGGAAGATTAAATTCTTGCCTTTCACCAGGGGATGATTCTCTATCTATATATCTGATGGTCATGGAAGAAAGAGGTGGGAGGATGAGTGACTGGGAGAGCGAAAAAAGAGTCAGGGAGGGCAAGCGTGCCCCCTAGGAACCATGGTGGTAGTGGCAGCAGTTCCCGGTAGAGGAGGGAGGGAAGGGGCTCCGTTCCATGTGCAACCCTTTTTGCACTCACACTGGCCACCCTCCCAAGCTCCTTGTCTGGTGCCTTCACATATGCCTTGGCCACAAGAAAAAGAGGCAGGGAAGGCAAGAGGGCCAGCCAGCAGAGAAAGAAGCAGGGAGGGAGGGCGAACCCCTCAGGGACCAAGTACCATCACCACCCTATATCCCTTTCCTTGCCCATCAACACCCCTAAGAGGCTCCCTTAAAGGAGCTGGGGATGTGAGGATACTGATGAGCTCTAACTGAATGTAATCTAGTACCATTCAAATCAGTGGGGTCTGTCACCAATGTCAATGAGATATGGATTTCATCTGAATTACCCATAATTGCCTTTCCCTAAATCATTACAGGCATGACTGAAGAAACATTAAAATTACACACTAACATCTGCTGTTACAGATAAAACACATCCCAAGCACCAACTTATACATTTTCAGTATTCCCTAAGACCAGAGTCTTTCATTGGATTTTATTTTTATAAACTGACGCCTGAGTCAGAAATGTGTCATCAGAAATGTCAAAAAAAATTGCATGAACTATCCTGAAGAATTCTGGAAAAAAAACTTCATAATGTACTTTTCAGGCCAATTTCAGAGGTGTTTTTATTACCTGATGCAACACTTTCAAACTACAACAGTACTGGTTCCAAGCTCAGCAGTATGCATGCCTATAATAAACTGTGTCTATCTGTAGCAGCAAAACAAGAGATGCCCTGCAGAGAATAAGTCTGATGTAATTCAACCTGAACTAACTTTATCCTGCTTTATTAGCCATGGTAGCTAAATCCAAATTTGTTAATAAAACTTGGAATTTTATCAGTATGAATATGGTTTTTAAAAGTTGTGCATTAATATGGCCATTTTACATTACACTTTTTTAACATGAACATTTCTTTCATTCAGTCATGTGTGCACAATACCATTTGGACAGCAGACCTAGTGGTCTTCAGTTTTTGATCTGCTGCTCTTATGGTGCAAAGATACAGTTGTTCAAATAGTCTTGGGTTTCCACTATGCAACAGGCTCTGCCAGCATAGCCAACAGTTAGGGATAATGGGAGTTGCAGTTTACGTAACACCCAAGATTCTATGTTTCCCATCCCAGGTGTATTTCAAGACATAGGTCCAAACTTGACTTGACATCTGTCAATAATATGCCCTTGTACAGCTATTTTTTTTAAAAGATTACTCTATCATGGAAACTGTAGCCAAATTTTTATCACAATGAAACCACAAGTTGAAATTTTATCTAACCAACATCACCTTGATTTCCTGAGATGTTTTACATGTCTGGATTTTGCTGCTACATTTTAACTGTTTTGTGCAATACCCTGGGTAAGTCACACTCTCTCAGACTCACAAGAGTGCAATGGCAAACCCTCTCTGAAGAAACTTGCCAAAGAAACCCCGTGATAGGGTTGCCATAAGTCAGAAACAACTTGAAGGCACACAACACAACAACAATTTGATTTGATTTGTACGAGTCTAATTTTGAGGTTTGTAGACTGCCTCAATAGGACCTGATAATGACTAGTGGGGAATCTTCCCCACCACAACCCTGTTAAGGGTAGGAAAAACCAGATCAGGAGAATTTTAACTGCTTTACTCCTACTGCAGTTCCCTAGTCCCTATCCAGAGCAACTCTCTGTGTGCTTTGGAAATACTGAGCCATTGTCTGGATTTAAGAACTGGATGGGTGAGGGCCAGTAAACTGAAACTTAACACAATGGAGGTACCATGGATAGGTAATTCCCAGATTTGGAAAGTGGATATTCATTTGCTTCTGGAGAGAGCTGGCCTTCCCCTAGCAGGGGTAGGCAAACTGTCCCCTTTAAGGGCCAAGGGACTTCAGCTCCCAGAATCCCAGGCGCTATTGGCCAACATGGGACTATTGGCCAACATGGCTGAGGCTTCTGGGAGCTGAAGTCCCTCAGCCCTTAAAGGGGACAGTTTGCCTACCCCTGCCCTAAAGGATCAGGTGCACAGCTGGAGGTGCTCCTTTATCCAACTTTGTTAATAGAGACCCAAGTATTTTTGATAACTTTTAGCATCTTTGGTGAGTTCTTTTAGTGCAGACTTCCCTGAACAGGGATAGACCTGGCCATTTTGTTCTATTCTATACCAACTTCTTCTTCTTCTTCTAAACTATCTGTTCCTCCACCCCTTGCCAAATCATCATCATCTTCAGTTACACTTTTTTCCAATTCTTTTCCTTTTCCACCATCTTCTTTTACATTATCCAAGTTTTCTATACTTTCTGTAGTCTTCTTGTATTTCTTTTCTGCTTTTCAACGAAGATATAAACTGAATTCTATAGAAAAGGCATGTGCTTTCCGGAAGGAAAGTAGAAAGGAAATCGAGAAGCATGCAAAAGGAAGATATAGAAATTCGAACAACGAAGCAGAAAAGACCTGGCCATTTTGATTTATTACTAGATTAGATTACTATAGGGAAGGCCCTTGAAAAGAGTTCAGAAACTTTAAGGTGTGTAGAACGTGGCTGCTAGAATTCTGGCTGGCCTGTCCAGATGAAGAATGTTGACGGTCAGGATAATAGTGATATCATAATTTTTGGATACAGAATGAGATATAACCATTTTAATAACATAAATAAGAAAACAAATTCAGGAAAAATTAAGCACTAGGTTGTATTGGATGAGTAAATTCTCTGCCATTCAGACTAATGGAACTTCAAATTGGCTATTCTGGCTGGTTTATGTTCTAAATTGGTACAAATTAATTGACCTAAAGAATCTCAGACTTTTTTAAAAAGTCCACTGACATCCAATGAAGGAGTTTCACCTTTGTTGGAGGTACAAAACCTCAAAGAGTTAAGTCCTAATCTTTTGTATCCTTCTAACGATGTTGAAGGATTGGCCATGTGAGGGCTAGGGACTCTCTCATTGCCAAGTTTTACCTGTTGCCAAGTTTTACCTGTACAATACAACACCAAAACATTTTTCCAGATGTATCCACACAGAGACTCCTTGAGAAATTCAGTGCTCTCTGCCTAGGGCTGCATCTACACTGCAGAATTAATGCAGTCTGACACCACTTAAACAGCCATGGCTTGATGCTATGCAATTTTGGGATTTGTAGTTTTGTAAACTATTTAGGGACAGCCAGCATGATGTAGTGGTTTGAGCACTGGATGACAACTCTGGAGATCAAAGTTCAGTTCCCCACTCAGCTAGGGAAACCCACTGGGTGACCTTGAGTGAGTCACATACTCTCAGCCCCAGAAAATCCTGTGATTGGTTTACCTTAGGATCACCAGAAGTCACAGAGGACTTGATGGCACACAACAACAACAAGATATGTAGCCTTCTCTGCCAGTGAGCTCTGGTACCACAACAAACTACAAATCCCAGAATTCCACAAGATGAACAATGACAATTAAAGCAGTGTCGAATTGCATTAATCCTGCAGTGTAGCAGCAGCCGAAGGAAGGAGCTACTAGCTTTACAGAGGGCAGGGACAGATGGCTCTCAACAGAAGTTACTTTTTTGTTGCTAACAGAGGTGCAGCTTTATTACCTGTCTTTTATTACCCTTTGTCCCTGATCTCCACATGGCCTAGATGGGGAATGAGCTCTGCCTGCACTGAAATCCCTCAATACCATTTTATCTAACATCTAAGACAAAATGTAGGCCTGTGACTCTAACATCGTCACCTTTTTTCTCCGGTATAATTTTTAACATCTTTGCCTAATAAAGAAGTCAGTGAACCTTTAAAAGCTTGCATAGTGTATTTTAAACAGGGACCAAGCCTTCAAGGGGATTTACAAAAGCAGTAATGGAGTCAACTACAAAAACTTCCTGGGATGTTAGACTAACTCATACACACACACACACACACACACACACACATGTGTAATAAAACACTAAGATGAATTTGTAGAATCAATGTAATTTCAATGTAATCCCTTTTTCTCTTAAAACCATCAATGGTTTTAAAAAATTTACTACAGTCTGAAGTATCTTTGCTGCAATTTTTCTCCTCGACCCCTTAGTTCTCAAAGCAAAGATGAAGGTTTGATTGCAGAGCATATTCCATTTCAACTCCAAACACACATCTACAACATTCCTTTACTAATGTAAGCTCTTTAGCAGATGCCAACATTTTTCCTACTCTCTTCCAAATGTCAGCTAAAGATAATGTTATTGAATGTACACAGAAAAAACAAAAATAGAATGTTACATTGCTTTAACACTGTCGGGAGGTGTTAAGAAAATACCATACGAAGCATAAAGAAAAATAGAAAAATACTGGCATGGACAAAAGGATATGCATAGTTTTCATTACCACAACATTCTGAGGTGGCGATAGCAGTGCTAATTAAATTGACTTATTCATCAATGCAAACTGAGACACATTCTGGCCTTATTTCTGTTCTTTTTTAAAACGCAGGCTACTTGTCTATACTTAATTAAATAGAATTGTCCTTGAGGATACCAAGAAAGAGACATGCAGAGACAGAAGAAGAAAGAGACATCTTATGCCATATTATGGCAAAATTATGATCAAGTCAGATAGCTGGGGATATGAGGATACTGAAATTGGTGACATCATGCACTCTGTGAAAACAAATGTAGACTAAATAGTGTTGTTGTTTTTTTAAGGAAACACACATATATTGAATAAGTACACAAAAAAGTAATTAGGGCTTTTGTTTCCTTACACTTGCCACAGCTAAGTGAACAGATCAATAAAAGTATTACCAAATGTCTCTGAATGTGTGTCTTGCTTCCATTTAAATATCAGTGAATCAATCATTTTACTTTCCTTTGGATAGCTTGATTGATAAAATGGATTGCTCTGGATCACTTCAGACTTACTGTATGATGAAGAATTTAACAAAATTATTGGGAAAGAATTATAATACTTTATAATGACATTGTATAATGTGTTGCCATGAGTTGAGAACTACTTGAGGGCAGTTAACAACAACAACAACAACAACAAATGCATCATCCACACTGGAAAAAAATATTTTCGATGTTCTTCCATTGCTGTAATATTTGATACAGTATTTTACAAGAATAAGACAATGTCCCTGTATCCAGCATGAGAGATTTATGTGCATATGATGTTTCCACATGTGTATTCTGCTGCAGTACTGGCAACAACACAAACAGACAGAGAAGTGTATCCACATAACAATCATGAACTATCTGGTGCAACTCTCAACAGTGCAGATAAAATAAAAAAATTCCTCTGCACAGTAAAGTACACTGCAATAAGCCATCAGTGTTTTGTGCTATACATGTGATATTGTGACATTCCAGATTAGAACAATAGTGCTATATTTAACACAGTATAGTGTTATTTATTTCCATGCAATGAGGCAGCATGGTGTAGTGAGTGGTTTGAGCGCTGGATTACCAGAATTTGAATCTCTGCTCTGCCACAGAAACCCACTGGATGACCTTGGACACATCACACTTTCTTAGCCTCAGAGGAAGGCAAGTGCAAACCCCCTTTGACTAAATCCCCTGATAGGTTTACTTAGGATCACCATAAGTCAGAAATGACTTGAGGACACACAGCAACATACATTACTTTACATTGTTTGTTTTCTCAGCAACTGAAATATAATATTGTTTACATTAATATCATACCTGCCATGGTTTACCTCAAGTTTCATGCAGAATTATCAAGACCTAGAATGCAAAAGAAAGTACGGTAAGAAATGAAGAGTGAACCATATTTAAAGCAGGCCAATTTAAATGTAGCATTTCATATTTCCTTTCATGGTATGTTTACTTGGACGATATTCCTTCCTAACTATACCAAGTTGAAGGGCAATTGCAGAAACAAAAGTTGATGTAACATGCTGGCAGGTTCCTCAGGTCACCCACCCCCTTGGTTCAAACTACAGTAAATCCTGAATACAGTCATCTGGCCCTACAGCTTGAATACTTATAGCTAAACTCCAACCAGATCTTATAAAGAAAACCCTTGGACGTTATCACACGTGGGTCTCAAAGCGGCAAGAAAGCGGTATGGAATCAATCCAGAACTATACCAGTATAGACCCCACAAGACGGAAATTGCTATGAGACGCAACTAGCATCATTGCGCAATGAACGAAAGCAGCATCATTCCGGTATCATTCTGGTCGCGCAAATGTAATTCCCCAGGAAACCGGCATTCAAAAGAACGGGGATGATGCCGCATTGGGACGGGGATGGGACGGGGTTCTCTGTGACGTCGTGCGAACACACGGGAAAAGGAACCGCAATGGGACGGGGATGGGACGGGGTGCTGTCTGCTTTAGACCCCGTGTGATAAGGTCCCTTGCATCCAATTCTGAGTCCTTGCATCCAATACAAACCCCCTTAGCCCTGCTTGGACTCTGACTACCTAGCTACCTATATTTAACCATGATGCTTTCTTGATTTTTTTATCTTTGTTTGTTTCCTCCAGAATCTAATCACCAGCTAAACTCCTTCATAGCAAACTCCTTCATAGCAAAGCTGTGACTTGGGAGCTGAATAGCTCTAAACAGCCTTTAACCTTACTATAGAGTGCTTCTTCTGTTAAAAGAGCAGGTACAACAATAGACCAGACTGAACAGCCTGTTTCAAATAGTGCTTTGAATTACATTGGTACTTAGCCTGTTCTTAGGAATTACCCCTTGAAAGTAACTTTGAACTCAGAATTATGAGCAGCATGTAATTATGAGCAGCTACCTTATCGAGTAGTGACAGCAACATTTCCAGTATTTAGTTTTCTATTAATGCATAACAGCCAAATGCTATATTTTTACAACATGCAGAACAATACCCCAGGGTGTGTTTTTTAGGTGTCAGTGCTTCCACTAGGACACCAATAGAATTTTACTGCTAACAAGCTATAATTCTATGGTCAGGTAGCATTATTACCAGAAATCATTACCAGTGACAAATGATTTTGCAAGAGTGCTAACAAGATTCCTGAGCTGCATAAAGTTATTTTTGTCAGTGAGGTAAGCAGAAATGACTCAGAACAAGAAAAAAAAATTGTGAAAGATGCTGGTTCCTGTCCCTCCTTTCTTACTCTGTCTGCAAGGAGAGAATGACTCAGTAATGCACTTGCTTAGCATACAGAATAATGACTGTCCCAAAACTGGTCCAAAATCCTGGCTCATGCAATCCATTTACCATTACAATAATAGATGCAGTAAGGGAGGGAAAAAAATACTCTGCAGAAACTTTACTAATAATCATAATACAACATCCTTTGCAATCTCTTACAAAATAGATCAGAAAACAATTCACCAAAGAGGAAAGAAGATTAAGTAGATTGTAGCCAGATTCAATGTGTTGAAGCAGGGAGATATGAAAGTAAAAAAATAAACATCTATAATTATAGAACAGCAATTTTCTCTGCTTCAAAACAAGATTATAATGATAGTGTCTCCTTCCTAGTACTATTCTGAATGGTCTATCTACAGCAAGAGACATTTCAGAGAAAGGCAGAATTCATTAAATTACTGACAAGGCGAACTCAACAGAAAAGATGTCAAGCACCTGCCACGCACAGACATGAAAATTACGGTAAGAGTTTTGTGAAGATTGTCAAACAAACTTAATAAACAAGGCTTTATTCTGCTAATGCATGGGTGGGCAACTCTGGAAGGCTATGCAGCTGCATTAGGACCCAAGGAAACCTTCATGGGTCTCAACCCCACCACATCCATTCCTGCAAAATAAATAAATAAATAATTTTCCCCTGCCAACGCCATCTAGGGGATATGCAGACATAGGGTCTTTACAGACTGCCAGAAATAATGCAGCTTGAGACCATTTTAACTGTCCTGACCCAATGCTAGGGAATCATGGGAATTGTAGGTTTTTTTCTGAGACATTGAGCCTTCTTTGTCAAAGAGCTCTAGTGCCACAATAAATTACAGTTCCCATGATTCCCTAGCTCTGAGTCAGGGCAGTTAAAGTGGTCTCAAGCTGCAGACTCTGGCAGTCTGTAAAGGCCCATACTGGGCCTTTTGGGGCAAAGTATTTTCTGAAAAATCTTGGGGGGGGAATTGTTTTGACTCCTGCGGGACTCAAGAAGCTCTAAACATGGTGGAAATACCCTCCACACTCTCCTAGAGGTCAAGTGGAGGCATTTTGGGACAATGTTTTTGGGGGGACTGGAAAATGTTTTGACCGGGAGGTGGGATGTCCTGCAGGATCTTGGAGGTGTACATGGCCCACAAGCTACACTCTGCCCACTCTGCCCTAATGTATCACCTCTGGGTGTTAACTGTTAAAAGTGGACAGAAAATGAAGGGTCTACAATCTGTACAACTAAACTTCAACTCTCAATCTATTAACTTCAGTGGGATTTACAACCTTAAAGATTACTGCAAGTTTAAGGTTTGCATAAGTTTAAGGCAGCCAGGAATGGCAATAAAATATGGTTTCTGTGCCTAGCCTTTGAAATCAAAACATATTTCTATATTTCTCCAATAATATGCTTACCAGGCTACAACATGTCTGGAGCTTAAAATGAAATTTGCACTCAATTTAAAAATACAGTCGTTCCTCCCAATTTGCAGGGGATCTGTTCTGGACACACACACACACACGAATTGGAAAAATTACAAATATCCAAGACCCATTGATATAATGGCCACACGCTCCTGCACATGGCCCTGCACACCATTTTGATCCTCCTGGCCTCCTGTCCCTGGAAATTCAAGACCGTGAACAGGAAGTTCGTGAATTAGGAGGGACAATTGTAATAAGATAAAAGAAATGGAAGGAAAAAAGTGTCTTAGGGCAACTTTAAGATTAATCCATTTATTTCTGCATCAGTTTTTGTGCTACATTTCCCACTGGCTCATAATTATATCTTCATACTATTTGTGGTGTTATGTAGTGTCAAGTTGACTTTGACTTATGACAATGCTATGAATAAGAGAGCCAGTGCATTATAGTGGTTTGAGTGTTGGACAAGGACTTGAATTAGGACTCAGGCTTCAAATCCTCACTCAGTAATAGAAACCCACTGGGTGACCTTAGGTAAGCCACACTCTCTCAGCCTCAGAGGAAGGCAATGGTAGACCCTCTCTGATCAAATTTTGCCAAGAAAACACCACAAGAGGGTCACCATAAGACAAAAATGTATTGAAGAACAACCACGACAATGAATAAGAGAACTCAGATAGAACCTAACTAAACACTCCAGAAGTAACTCAGGTAAATGGAAAGAGAACACAGATGTTTCCTTTTCGAAGGCAAAAAGCAGTGTATCATCAGACAGCAAGAAACAAAAGCAGCTGGATCATTCCAAAAGTTGCTGGACTCTAGTTCCCACCAGTCTCAGACACCCTGGCTGGTGGGGGGGGGGGCTGATGGGAGTAGTAGTCCATCAACATCAGGAGGGCCACAGGATCCCAACCTCTGAAATATGGCATCCCATGAAGTACAGCAGAGTGCTCATCCAACTCTGCCATATCTCCTTCTTGGGCGGCTTTCACAGGACGCAATTATAGCACTATAATTTCACTTTAACTGCTATAGCTGCATCCCATGGAATCCTGGAGTTTATACTTTAGTGAAGCACTAAACCAAAATGCACTTCCTAAATTGCAAATTCCAGGATTCCATAAGACTTTGTCATGGCAGCTAAAGTGGAATCATAGCACTATAGGTGTGTACTGTAAAAGGGGCCTTTACATCCTTTGCCTGCAATATCATACTTGAAAGACTGAAGAGCTGAGAGTACACAAGTGATGGTTTGGCCTATTGCTTCTTTGCGTTTTCATGATTCAAAAAAAGAAAAAGTAAGTGGGGTTAGTAAAACTATAAGAAAGAAAG
>CM034701.1:178296029-178308244 GCA_020142125.1 Phrynosoma platyrhinos | reverse complement strand
CCTGACAGGTTTGCCAAAAGGTGTGGATAGTCTACCTATCACAGGAAGCAGGGGTTTGTGTGGCATACTGACAGCCTTTCAAGCCCGACTATGGCAAAATTCAAGGCTACACCAGGGTTGGCTTCTTCTGCATCAATTTGCAGCCTGCTCCCCAGCTCAGTAACTGCGGATGAGAGGCAAAGAGGGCAGCTAGTGAGAACAGACACACATGGGCACAGTGCAGTGGAGTCTTTCTCCGAAGACTCCACTTGTGATACACATAAAAAACAAAAAGCTGTTTCCATACAGCTGAGAGGCTATACAATGAAGTACTTTGTAGTTTTAAAAAAAAATGCTAAATAGATCCTCAGCCATGTTGTGATTTGACTGAGAGTTTTGGTAAGTATTGCTACAAAACTCCCACATAACAGGATTCTAATTTTCTAATGTTGGAATGCAAATAACATATCCAGAAATAACAGCCAGTACATGCTATGTTGTAAATATGACACATGAAACAATTTATATGTAACTAGATGTAAGTTGTGTGAACAGATAATTAGCTTTGCAAATTGTAATTTGTTTCTTATTACAATTACGGTTACCCATGTATTGTGCTCTTTTCTTTTAACTGTCCCTCAAGAATATCATAAAAATATTTCCAGACTGAAACATGTTGGGCTATTTTCAATTTTAAAAAATCATATATATTTTTAACACTCTGAGACTTTGTTTCCTTTCTACATCACATCTATTACATGTTGCCAGTCCTTTTCACTGTTGTAAATGACATGTGAGCATATCCTCAATTCTCCAGGGAGGGAGTTCCAAAGAGACGTGAGATGTGCTCCTTCTCTGCTGCTTTCTGGTGGCAAGTTAAGACTTTCTTATTCCACATGTCTACGGGTCTAAGCAGACAGGCAGGATAGCAAGGGCCAAGCTGATACTATCCTGCCCCTGGTTCTGCCATGGGTCAGTCCCTGGGGCGGCACAATGACAGGCAGGTGTTTACACGGATGCACGCACGCCCCCCTCCATGGAGCTGCTACCATCATGTATATCTTATCTGCCTCCATTATCACTGTCCCAAACACAGTCCAGGCAACCAGCCAAAGACTGATTGCTACAGCACTGATAGCCAGCAGCTAATGAGCAATCCAAGTCACACTACATCTTACAGTTCAACATTTACTTTACTTCCATAAATACAAGGCCCCTGTGGGCCAGAACTGGTCCAGAATTGTTGTGAACTTATAAACTGGATGCACAGCTGATTGTCATTACAGGTGCGTGGGAGTGTTATATGTACATTTCAGTGAGCCCTAGATATCCTCTGAGTTTGGTTCCAGGACACACGGACACACACCCCACCCACATAGCAAAATCCATGGGTGCTCAATTCCCATTATATACAATGGTGCAATAAAATGGTGTCCCTTATATAAAACGGCAAAATCAAAATTTGCTTTTTGGAATTCTTTTTTTGTGTGTGAATATTTTCAAGCTGTGGATGCAGGAGCCGACTTTATATTACCTGCCTATATTTAAACTGAATAAAATAGGATGTTTCAGAAGTTTCTCGTTCATCTAGAGTTTTTATTTGTTTTAATTTTTTTAAACTAGAAGACTGCCTGCTCTGATTTACATGAGTTATAAAAATTAAGCCAAACACTGTCCTGAGGAAGACAGAACACTAAGAAAAACATTTAAAAATCCATCTGCGATCACTTGAGTTGTTGAAACTCCAAATCCAAAACCCTTTTACACTAAGAAAACAAATAGCAATACTCTTAGGATGTCAAAGTGTTCCCATTCTCCTCATGATGTAGCTTATGGAAAGTTTTAACTTTCACAAGCATCTCCTAACAAACATCGTATAATGAGCACACACCCTTTAATCCTTACTAAAACTCACCATTGTTCTAAATGCTAATGCCTTTAAAATATTAGTCTAATTGTTATAATGTTATGGCTACATCCATAAAAGGATTCTTGCCACTACTTCCTGTTTTTTCATTTCACTGTATGTCTCCCCCCGCCCCCCGCCATAATATCTTAATTGTTCTGTTTATGCTACTCATCAGATTGGCACACTTTTTCACATATATATTCATCTATGCTAAGCTTTGTCTTCTGTGTTGCGTCACAAAGCCACACTGGCATTAATCCTGTCAATCTTCTCCTTAACCTTTTCAAGCTATTTCTTAAAACTTAGCATTAATTATTTCTTTTTGTCTCCTTTTCCCAACAGACATCCAGAGAAGCAAAATAAGACTGAACATTCATTCATGAAAGGTTGTCCAAAGGAAGGAGTGTGTGTGTGTGGGGGGGGGGGGGGGTAGAACTTGTGGACATTTCCAGAAAGAGAAGAAGAAAATAGACGGAATTTTTAAAAAGTGCAGCCTTATAAGATGACCTGGAGAATTTCAAATAGGATTCCAACAAAGAAGAGAAAAATGTCCATGAAAACTTACCAAAGTATCTTTAATGAGAAAATTAGTAATGATATCAAAATATATCAAAAAGATGACTGATCATTGCTATGAACAAACTCCTCCTATGAAGAATCGACAATTATAGTGAAGTACATTCTGTGGCCACATCTGAAGACTTGAATCTTGACTAAACTGAGATATAAATGGTCTTCATGAAACCTTCTCCTGCTGTACGTGGGGAAATAAACTAAGAAACCACCGCTGAGCATAATTTCAACTAACATAAAACCAGAAACAATGATTAGTTACTTCCAAACAAGGCAGAATATGGAAGTCAACTATAAACCATGCTATCACCGTCTGGTAACAAGGAAGTAATTCACTCTAGTTCATGCAGTGATGGGGAACATGTGAACTATGGATATTGTTGGACTGAAGCTCATCTGTTGGCTAGGGCTTATAGGAGTTGCAATCCAACAAGACCTTTAGGGACATATATTAATTACACCAGTTTTGAGGCTCAGATGTAACAGAAAACTAGCTGTAGTTTCCTAACTCTTTTCCTGGCTTATACGAAGGGAAGAAGAAAGTAGCTGTGTAAGGTCACAGAAGGCTCATTTCTATCTCAGCTTATTGACACATTGTCAGTTCACATAAGGTGACATATAAACCCAGCAAATTTTGCCACCACCTTACATGAACTCACAGAAGCCATGCACACAAATTATGCAATTTATGTAATGGTCCTGCAGCAACAGAAGTATCAAGGTAGAAATTCTGCCTATCACTAGAAACAGTGAATCCCAATGGCCTGGAGTCAATGGAGTGAGTGCATTGCGTGGAATATTTTTTCAGTGGGACTGGTGGGATCTTAGTCCCCCTTCCCCAGAAGTAGGTTGAGAGAAAAGGAGAGGGAAAGCCCCAGCTGACTTCTGACCAAAAAGCAAGATTCAAGCTAATGTACTCACTTTTAGGAACCAAAATAAGTCATCCTAAAGGCAAATGCTGGCTCATGCATTGGAATTTCTGTGCCTTCAAGTCGCTTGTTGACTTATAGTGACCCCATGAATGTCATAGGGTTTTCTTAGGCAAGGAATACTCAGAGATGGTTTTGACAGTTCCTTCCTCTGAAATATAACCTAGAGCACCTGATATTCATTGGCAGTCTCCCCTCCAAGTACTAACTAAAGCTGACCCTGTTTAGTTCCAACATTGGACAGGATCTGTAATTCTAGTGGCACAGTGGTTAAATGCCAGAACTTCAGCCACAAGGTAATGAGTTTGATCCCAGGCAGGGCTCCAAGGTCCACTCAGCCTTCCAGCCTTCCGTAAGTTGGTAAAATGAGTACTCAGCTTGTTGGGAGCAATTGGCTTACACACAAACGCTTAGGGCAGGGGTAGGCAACCTTTCCCCTTTAAGGGCAGAGGGACTTCAGCTCCCAGAATCCCAGGAGCTATTGGCCAACATGGGACTATTGGCCAACATGGCTGAGGCTTCTGGGAGCTGAAGTCCCTCGGCCCTTAAAGGGGAAAGGTTGCCTACCCCTGGCTTAGGGAGTGCTAGTTCACTGATAAGTGGTATAGAAATGTACTTGCTATTGCTATTGCTATTGAAGTAGCAAACATTCAACAAGCATAAACTATTGTTACCTTCCTCTGGTATGTTAGTGTTGATTTATCTCAAAATCACTTTTGTCATTCACTTAACACATATTAATATTCTCACAAGATTTTCTAACTGTAATATGCACAATTTTTTAAAATGTGTCATGTCATTTAGTACAAGCTGTGAATTATTCAAATCACTTTTCACCATTATTCAAGCTGCTAATTGCTTACAGAATAGCATTTACTATAAGAAAATTTCTCAGCATTGGCAAAAGGGGAGGGAACCACGTAAAATGTACCTTAAAGTCACCTATTGACTTATGGCCGTCCCATGGATTTCATAAGGTTTTATTAAACAAGGAATATTCAGAGGTGGTTTTGCCAGTTCCTTCCCCTGGCAGTTAGAACTTGATTAAACATCCTAAAAGCACCAAAATCTCATCTGATCCAAAGCTGACCTTGATTAGCTTCTAAGATCAGATGAGATTTTGGTGCTTTTAGGATGTTTAATCAAGTTCTAATTGAGCAAGACCTTTAAAAATGACAAGCTGAAGGAAACTTCAGGTGTAGCTGTAACGTAATACAGACAGGAACAACTCACGCTATTTATTTATTCATGGCATTTAACCACTAAACATAACAGCATTCTAAGTCATTTCAAATTAAAAGCATATATAGCAAAATAGAAAACCAAGCAAAAAATTGTAAAACCAGTTTTAAATAACTGGAAAATTGAGAACACATGAACAGCAACATGCAATTGGAGGGGGGAAAATATTTGCTAGTAACTAGGGATGGCCTGTCTGAATAAATATTGTTAATAGGCATTTAAAATTGTATGGTTTTTACTTTTCAAATTAGGAGAGAAGAGTGTTCAAAAGGAAAAAATGGTTTCTCTGATAAGACTTGCCTTCATGATGTTGACTGATGGCATTCTACTCATTCTTTATGACAATTAGACCTGGGCCTTTTTGTAGGCACCGATATTTAGTGGCCTAAGTACTCTAAATGCAACAGATATCATCTGATCTTGGAAGCTAAGCAGTGTCAGCTCTGGTTAGTACATGGATGGGAGATCACCAACAAACATCAGGCGCTATATGCAATATTTCAGAGGAAGGAACTGTCAAAACCACCTCTGAGTATTCTCTGTCTAAGAAAACCCAATGAAATTCATGGGGTTGCCAAATGTCAATCATCAGCTTGAAAGAAGATATACACACACACAATATTTAGAACAACAGCAAGCTGGCATGTAAAAACTTGATAAAGGGGGGTTGCAGACTGCCAGAAATAGTGCAAATTGAGCCCACTTTTAGGGTTAGGGTTAGTGCTAGGGAATCATGGGAATTGTTTTTTTTTTCTGAGACATTGAGCCTTCTTTGTCAGAGAGCTCTGGTGCCACAATATAATACAGTTCCCATGATTCCTTAACTCTAACCCTAACCCTAAAAGTGGACTCAATTTGCACTATTTCTGGCAGTCTGCAACCCCCCAAAGTCTCTATGTTGGATAAGTATACTAACTGCATATCTTAATAATGTTTAACAACAATCTTCATGAGTATTTCCCATTCATGTAAAAGGGAATACTATGTCAGCATCCCCAGAACTGTTTTTAAGATGGGGTGGGGTGGGATGAGGATCAAATTTGGCAGACAGGTCCCTATGAATTCTGTTTATTTACATGTATGCACTGATATGTATGTTTTTTATCAAACAGGAAGAATAAGAGTTCTCTTCAAGAGGCTCAAAGAACTCAAAGGAAAATTTAAACCAAAAGTGAGGATGCTTTACAATCAGCAAGAGAACACATTACATGACCAGAAAGCAATAAAAAGTTAATGGAAACAATACACTGAAAAACTACATGATGAAGAAAAATTATGTAAAGATCAACCTCCATTTTAAAGAGCGAAGTGGAAGCCACACTCAGCACAATTCAGAGAAATAAGACACCAGGAACAGATGGCATTCCAATGCAGCTCTTCCAAGCTAAAGGGACAGAATTCACTGTAGGTCTAACTAAACTCTGTCAACAAATATGGAAAATAAAACAATGGCCCAATGGAAACACTCAGTATACGTTCCAATTGCCAAGAAGGGGGACACCAGGAATTGCAGTGTTACAGGGCCAGTGCATTAATTTCCTATGCAAACAAAAGTGATGCTCAAAATTATACAACAAAGACTCTTAACATATATGGAGTGAGAAGTGTCTAAGCTGGGCTGAGGAAAGGAAGAGGCACTAGGGACCATGCAGCAAACATACACTGGATAATAGAACATACCAAAAAAGTTCAAAAAAATGAGCCTGTGCTTTATACACTGTAGAAAAGCATTAGACTATACAGAACATGAAAGACTATGGGTCGCTCTTAAAGAAATAGGTGTGCAACAACAATTGATGGCCCTGATACGTATCCTCTGCTCAGGACAAGAAGCTACTATTAGGGCAGAATAAAGTGAAGTTGAGTGGTTTCCAATTGGCAAGGAAGTCAGGCAAGGCTGCATTTTATCATCCTATCTATTCAGCCTGAGTGCAGAAAATATCAGGCTTAGACTCAGAGGAAGGAGAAGTGAAAACAGGAGAAAAGAAATTAACAACCTAAGATATGCAGATGACACCATACTACTAGCAGAAAACAACAAAGACCTGGAACAATTACTAAAGAAAGTAAAAGAAAAAAGTGCTAAGGTAAGTTTAATGTTGAACATTAAGAAAACAAAAATAATGACATGGAAGAGCTATATGAATTCATCCTAGATGACAAGAAACTTGAAATAATCAAAGAGTTCCCATATCTTGGATCAAACATTGATCAGAACAGAAACTGCATTCAAGAAATCCAAAGAAGAATAGAAATGGGAAGGACAGTGATGAAAGAATTAGACAAGATCCTAAAGGGCAAAGATATACCACTGAACACTAAAGTTAGGATCCTCCAAGCCATTGTATTCTCCATTTCTACGTATGGATGTGAGAAAAAGAAAATCAGCTCATTGAAGATATGGTGCTGGAGAAGAATGCTGAGGATACCGTGGACAGCCAAAAAAAGACACCCCCTCCCCCCCAAAAAAGGGTCCTAGAACAGATAAAACCAGAACTCTCCCTGGAAGCCAGGATGACTAAATTGCAGCTATCATACTCTGGCCACATCATGAGAAGGCATGACTCATTAGAAAAGACAATGAGGCAAGGAAAAGTAGAAGGCAGCAGAAAGAGAGGAAGACCACGTATCATATGGTTAGATTCAATTGGAGAGGCCACAGGCCTGATCCTTCAGGACCTAAGCCAAGCGGCTGAGGATAGAGGATCTTGGAGATGTCTCATTCACAGGGTCACCATGAGTCAAGGTTGACTCACAAGCAGTTAATAAACAAAAAAACAAAATATGTTTAATTTTGAATGCTGAACATATCATACATTAGGATTAGATACAGAATTGGATTAGATAGAGAAGGAAGCATGAAAAATGGAGGAAAGAACATCAACAATCTAAGGTATGCAGATGACACAATATTAGTAGCTGAAAATAACAAAGACTTGGAATGATTACTGAAGAAAGTCAAGCTGAAAGTGCAAAGTACAGCTGAACATTAAGAAACAAAAATAATGAGCACAGATGATCTACATAACTTTAAAATACACAATCATGACATTGAAATAGCTCAAGATTTTCCATACCTTGGTTAAATACTTGATCAGAGCAAAGACTGAGGTCAAGAAATCAGAAGGAAGCTAGCATTTGGAAGGGCAGGTATGAAGGAACCGACAAGATCCTAAAGAGTAAACCTATATCTAACATCAGGAAGTTCCATGTTGTAGTATTCCCCATTTCTATGTATGGTTGTGAAAGCTGGACAGCGAAGAAAACTGATAGGAAGAAAATTGACTCATGTGAAATGTGTTGGGGGGGGGGAAGTTCTACAGATACTGTGAGGTGCTAGAAAGACAAACAGCTGGGTCTTAGAGTAAATCAAGCTCCCTAGAGGCCAAGATGACTAAACTGAGAGTGTCATACTTTGGACATATCATGAGAAAACAGGACTCACTAATGCTTGATAAGATGGAAGGCGTAGGAAAAGAGGAAGACTGCATTACAGATGAATAAACTTAACCAAGGAAGCTACAGGTCTGCAAGACTTCAGCAGGACTGTTGATGATAAGGTGACTTGGAGATCTCTTATTTCTAAGGGTCAACATAAGTCAAAGTCAACTTGATGACAGTTAACCACAGCAAAAACAGATAAGACAGTGAATTATAATAGTGATATCACTAACTAAAACAATTAACAAAGTGAATACTATGAAGACAGTAATCAAATGATAAATCAAATATTCTAAAACTGTTGAAAGCATAATACGTCAAGGAGGGGGAAAATAAATATACAAGATCCTACTAAGTGAATGCAAAGATGGCCTATAAACTGGGATGCTTCTGACTGGCAGTTCCTTAGGGGGCTCAGCTCCACAGCCTTGGTGGCCCTAATCATGGGTACCTGATCATTTGGCAGGCTCATCCCAATGGAGGTACCACTGAAATGACAAGTTCTTTGGGCCTTTTAACACTACACAATTATAGAAATTAACTGCCAAGATTTAACTTAACAAGATTTAACTGCCATGGTTCTTTCTGTCCCATGGACCTGCAGCTGAGGGAAGGGCCTTCCGAAACCTCAGACAGAAAGCTCCTCTGGCGCCTCTGACCAAACTAGAAACCCTAGAGCAGGGGTTGGCAAGCTACGGCCCACGGGCTAGTTCCGGCCCAGGGCTCCCTGCTTACCGCCCCCCGCCGCCACCACTGGCGCCGCCTGCAACAGTTGCTGCGAGTTTTGGCTGCCGCGCAGCTACGCACATCACGCCTGCCATTTTGTTTTTCAAAATGGCGGCTGCGACTTGTTTGCGCATGCGCAGTACTTCTGTGCATGTGCAAACGCGTTGTGGCTGCCATTATGGAAAACAAAATGGCAGGCACGACATATGTGGTGGCGGCGGCATGCGCAGTGGGGGTTGCGCACGCATGCGTGAGCACGCGCAACGCCATTTCCCCCTCTCCGTCCGCCGGAAGGGAGGACTTCAGTGGACCAGCCCCCGACTGAAAAAGGTTGCCTACCCCTGCCCTAGAGGTCCATAGGATTCAGCAATGCCAGTTAAAGTAGATTCATAGCACTATCATTATGTAGTGTGAAAGGACCCCTATTTCTTCCGGAACAACATTAACAAGCTCTTTCCACATGTTTTGAGTTTTCTTCTCCTTGCCACTTATTGTGATTGGTATGGATTAAGACAGGGATATGTTGTCCATGATAGGAAAGCACCATACAAAAATGGCCTGCAAATCAGAAGTAAGCATTGGGTTGGGTCCACATGCACCTCCCCAACATTGCTTTATGCCCCTCAATCTTTCCCCCCTCAAACTGCCCCCTTCTCTGGAGGAAAGTGTGGACTGCTTCTTCATGAGTGACAGCCCACCTTTTAAACAGGGCACAATTGTTAACATAACAAAAATATCCTCCCCCCACACCCACAAAAAAACAAACAAAACAACAAAAATATCCTCCCCCCACACCCACAAAAAAACAAACAAAACAAACTAGGTATGGCCTTCCTGTCACTTCTAGTTTATTTCCTTCATTTTAAATTTTACTTTTGGAAGTCTGTATATTTCTTAGAGAGTCTTGAGGGCAGAAAACTTGCCCCCAGACCTGTGAAAGTTTTCCAACACTGCTACAAATGTCATAAATCAGGGGTGAAAAACATAACTGGATTCAGGACCCAATTTTGTACAAGTCTTTGAGACCCACTACACACCACACCCCTCCTAAAATGTTTTAATTTAAAAATATTGTATCAGATGTGACCAAAGTTCACTTCTATATTTGCAGGGAGAAACTCACTGGAGTCAGTTTTGGGGTGACATTAGGTTTAGCCCCAACATTAGGTGGGTGAATGAGACTCCATGGTGAGTATTTTAGTTTTCTTCCTGTATTAGTTTATATCACAAATAAGACAATCCTCCAACAATATAATTTTATTTTAGCCTGTTCCATCACAGTTCCTCTTCAGCATTTGTAAGTCAAGGTCACATACAAAACTATAGTCAAATTAACAAGGAATTGTTATTATAAGCAGAATGGTTGCTACTTAACAGAACTACGTATTTCAACATGATCCAGCACAGACCATGCTGTGAAGAAACTATTCGATCTTTGAGTTGGTGATAGGCAGCTAATTAATAATCAAGGAATCAATAAGTCTACCAATCACGTAATGAAATGCTAGAGAACTCAGAATTCAACCACTGTGTCTTTTACTAGTGGAAAAATAACCACTTTCTTGCACCTTTAATTCAGACTCAGTGTTTTAGAAAATACTTAATTATCTTCAGAGTCCATTCAAGCAAGACTGGGAACACAACCTCCTGAAGCAACTCAGACACTGTTCCTTACAGATGATAGATTGTTAAAGTCAACTTACACTGCGGTTTGCTTCACGACCTTGGAAATTTGTTTCACTGAGAGAAATCCAAATGAGACAGTCTTGCTTTATTTACTAACTGCTAATGGTAAAACAGAACTGATGTAAGTTATGTCTCGACCTATAGTGTTATGTGGCATCATTACAATTTGATTGTACAGTAAAATTAATCAAAGAAAGTGTTTTAAGACTACCATGTTGCGCATTAGCACTAGCAAGGATGAGACTATCAAAGCATCACTCTTTTTGTTTTAACCATCTACTACAATTAATATTCCACACGATCCCAAGCAAATTAATATTACCATCCATTTATCAAATTTAATAGAATAAAAAGGAAGAGTAGAAAGAAACAGGCAAAACCACTAGAGTATTCCTTGCCTAAGAAAACCCTTTGAAATTCATGGGGTCACCATAATTCGATAGGCAATTTGAAGCCACGCACATACTTTAGGATGCCAACTTTTCTTTGAGGCCTATAGTTCATCATCTTCTCCTACACACAAGATCATTTCATTGGGCATATATTTAAACACAGGAGGGGAAAGGAGAGAATATTGTGATTTTTTTTTTCTTGTGAGAGAGGGAAATGAATACAACTGAGCTTCCTGAGCTACTTTACTCCATTTCAAGCTACTTTCATCCCATCGCCAATGAGTTAGTTATATAACATCATGCCCTAATGCCAGCTCGGAGTGTTTAAGCTTCATCTGGAGGTTTCATCACAGCACAGTATCAGCATTGGATTACAACTTTTTAAGCAGTGCAGGCTTCTCCTTTTATCATTATACCAGGAAGGTATCACCTGCCACAGGCCCAGCTTTTCTGATGACATTGTCAATGCAGAGAGGCTGCTTGGGCTATGCAGATTTCACATTAGCATCACTGTGTGTGCACCGAGGCATCCGATTTAAGCCTCAGATCAAACTGAGGCTGTCGTACTTTGGCCACATCATGAGAAGGAATGACTCACTAGAAAAGACAAATAATGCTAGGAAAGGTAGTGGGTAGGAGAAAAAGGGGGAGACGATGCTCCAGATGGATGGACTCAATCAAGGAGGACCTGAATTTGCAGGACTGGTGTGTGGTGTAATGGTTTGAGGGTTGGACCACAACTCTGGAGACTAGGGTTTGACTCCAGGTTTGGCCATGGAACCGCACTGGGTTACCTTGGGAAAGTCACAGTCTCTCAGCCTCAGAGGATGGCCATGACAAACCCTCTCTGAAGAAACTTGCCAAGAAAACCCTGTGATAGAGTCACCTTAAGGTTGCCATAAGCTGCAAAGGACTTGAAGGCACACAACAACAACAACAAGGGTGGGTGGGTGGGTTTGCAAGTGTGTCCCTGCCCCTGGGCTCCCTCACACACTCTCACACACACTGGTTGCCCCAAAATCTCTAGGCTGTGGTCCCACAACCCTCCCCTTCCTGACCTGGGGGGCTGGGTGCAGAAAGGCGCAGGCTGGGCCAGAGCTCTCTCTTCTTTGCCCCCTCCCTCGGCCCAGGCCCTCCATCGCCAGCCCCATAATGGCTCCTCCACCATCACCTCCATCATCCCCCCACCCCTTCCCACTCTGCGGAGGCGGCGACGTGACGCTGCAGGTGTCGCCAGGCAGGGCCCAGGAGGAGAAGCCCCAAGGGGGGCCCTGGGATGGGAATAGGGAATAGGGAATAGGGAATAGGGAAGGGAAGGGAAGGGAAGGGAAGGGAAGG
>CM034701.1:178247468-178272543 GCA_020142125.1 Phrynosoma platyrhinos | reverse complement strand
TAAGTAGAGGTACCACTGTATTTTAGAAAATTATGTTAGATTAGTTCATTATATCACTGCATTATTACGCTTTTGTGTTTCTTCCATGCTATTATGTTCACTTCCTCTTCCATTCTTTCACTTTCTGCTCTTCATATCTTATCCTATCTGGATTATTTGCTATTATCTATTGACCTCCTTGACACTATCTATTGTAAGCCATTTTACAAAATTATTTCTTTTCCACATTCTGTTCCATTTGTGTTTATACCCCTACTTCCTATTCTTAATTCTAAGTAACCTAAACTATCTATTACCTTGCTTATAGCATCTTTCTATCATACTTTTAGTGCTTTTTTCCTCTTTGTGTAAACTGTCTATCTTAGCATTCCTTTCTCTAATATTTTCTTGCATTATTGTAAATCGTTATAAGATTTTCTTTTCTTACCTCTATCAAAGTTCTACTGATTTTCCTTTACTTAGTATCCTCCCTTTACATAGCCATATTTCTTCACTTCCTTCCTCTTTGTTTAAATCTAGCCTGATCCATTTTATTTCATTTTGTCCTTCTTCCTACTTAGACTATAAACCTTTTCTGTTTCTTTCATTTCTCTTCTCTCTAGATTTCCCCACTGTACTCTGAAATATTGCAAAATTCATCCCCAAATATTATTTTCCTTATCAGTAGTATCAGTTCTTAAGAATTGTGTGAGTTTATCCATCTCAATTATATCATAAAGTTTAATTAACCAGTCTTGGTTACTTGGGATACTTTTAGATTTCCATTTTTGCACTATTGTCAATCTTGCGATGGTGATTAAATAAAAAAGGATTTTGCCAAATTCCTTGTCTAATTCTTTCTCCCACATGTTCAAAAAATATATCTCTGGGCGGACCTGTATTTTTTTTGTAGCATGTGATTAATAATCTTATTTATTTTTGTCCAGAAATTTCTAACCGTTTACATGTCCAAAGGCAGTGGTATAGTGTGCCTGGTTCTTTGCCATATTTCCAATATAAATTATTCTTGGATTTATATATTTTCGATATCATATCAGGAGTCAAATACCAATGAAAATAAGTTTTATAGAATTTTTTTTTTTTAAGATTTTGTGACACCATATATTTTAGTCTTTTGGTCCATACATATTCCCATTTTTCTAATTCTATTGGGTAGCCAAAACTTCTTGCCCATTTAATCATATCTTTTTATTATCTCTTCTTTTAAATCCCATTTCAGTAGTATTTTATAAAAGGGTCCAATCCATTTTTTATTTTCATCTAGCCAGATTTTATCAAATTCGTTTAGTTTCAACTCTATCCCCAGCATTTTAAGATCTGTTTTAAATCATTCAGCAATTTGGCTGAATCTAAACCAGTCCAATGAAAAACCTTTGTTATTTAATTTAATTCTTCTTGTGTTTTTATCTTATAGTTACCTTTTTTGTCTTTTCTTGGTAATTTATCATAAGTTACCCAATTTGTTCCTTGTCTCATTTCCCTTCTTTGTATTGCTTAATGAGGAGAAAAGCAGGGAGCAAATGTTGGCATGATCCTTAATTTGTATTTATTCCAAGTCTGGAGTAGAGAGCGTCTAATACAATAACTGTTCATTCATCTTTAATTTTTCATATCCTAAATATGCGTGCCAACCAAAACAAAGTCCATCTTCTTATAATTCCAACAATTCATCATTATCTAAGATTATCCAGCTGTCTTTTCCAGCACCACCCCAGTTTTGCAGCATTCCTGTAGTGTGTGGTGTGTAAACGCCACACCACCAGAGCACCACAAAGCTGCCCCCATGTGGTCAGGCGTGCGGCTTTGGGGCATGCGGTGTCTAAACACCACACCCCCAAGAGGCCAGCGCTCTGAGCCAGTGTATTCCGGCTCTAAGTTCATACCTTAAACCTTCCTTACTATGGCTTGACTGGACGAATGGAAGGGAGACAGGCCAGTTCAGAAGCCACTGAATTATGCAAAAAGATTTAGGATTGCTACATGCCAACGATCAAGATATTTACCTGCTTGGTCACAGCATCACTTAGCTTTTACTTGAGTTCTCTATGGGCAAATCAGCCAGTTTCACCTTCAACTTCACACCATTCACAGTCTTCCCGTGCAACGCAGCTATAGTGTCACTAGCACTTGCTCTCTCTGCAAACATGGCAAAAGCCATGTTTTCCCCAGGGATAATGTAAGCATTTATAAAACTTCCAAACCGACTGAAACAAAACATTTGAAAACAAACGTAGTTAGATATATAACAGGATGAAGTGCTGTTTTATTTTGCAATCTCAGTTGTAAAACAACCTAACACCCCATGGCTATATGTATGTATTCCCAACTATATTAAGTATGTTTCATGCATCTGTGGAAGGTGGATCTGCTCAGAAAAGCTTATGCTGCTGTAAATCAATTTTTAAGCAGTCAAAGAATTATTTTGTAGTTTCTAACACTTTGCTCTTATAACAAATCCAAATTATGATTTTATTTGTAACAAGACAGGTTCTACTCGTTCAGACAGCAACAACTTGACTGTGGGAAAAACTTCCCAAGATTTAACAGACAAGAATTTCAGCACATTAAACCAACAGCATAATCTGCAATGCCCCATTTTCCACATGTTCCACATTTGTGGTTTTGGTTATCCTCCTCTTCCTCTTCCCTTTCAGGTTTTCTCTCTGCCCTGAGCCCCTCCTGCTCTGAAAATGGCTGCCGTGTGGGGGTGGCGGTTTATTTGCAGGTTTTCCACATTCGCAAGGGTCTTGTTCCCGTAACCCCTGCAAATGTGGAGGGCCGACTGTATTTATTTATATTTACTTTATTTATATGCCACCTTTCTCCCAGGCTGGGACTCAAGGTGGCTTTTGTAACAACAAAGAACAAGACATTTACAAAAAGTTTTATTTTATTGTATATGGCTTAGCTATATACAATTATTTTCTATTTGGGTTTCAATCAAACACATCCTTGCTTAGCAAGTTTGCTTTTTTTATTCAAGTTCTTCTTACCATAATACATTTTCCAAGATATCTTGAGATAAAGGATGAGGATCAAATAGGATGAACAGCCTTTCCCGCACAGAAGAATCTGGGGGAGCTTTCCTTTTGCATGCTGGAAGAGCAGCATCTGTTTGAAGAGACACGGTAGGAATCTGGGACTCCTAGGGAAGGAAGGGGAACTACAATCAATGTTCCTATTTTAAATCCTGTGAGCTGTCAATTTTAAACAGTGGGCTGAAATCAACAGTGCAGGTGCTTGGATATCAATCTGACCATGATCCTCACATCTCTAGCATATATCAGAGTTTCTAGAAATCTTTAAATGTTTATAAAGTGGTTTATTTCTTTAGTATTAAAAGTTACAGCCTTTTTCAAATTGAAAGCTCAAGGGAGGGGTAACAAAAGCAAACTTCAAAAACAAACAAACTTATAAGTCTGGAGGAAAGAATAAAAAGTTGGTCCAATTGATTTAACTACCCACCTCCCATCTCCCAGGTTACAAAGAGCAGCCCTTGCATGTAGGCTTTACATTTCCAAAAGCAAGATACCTTGACATTTGAAAATACAGCCCAAGAATGATCTTGTGTAAGTTTAGCTTTATTCTACCTCCCATTTTGTATGAAGAGACAAGATTAGTTTTAGCTTCTTAAGATTTCTCAACAGCTGTTGAGACAGGCAGGGTGAGTTTCTGATGCCAATGGTTAATATACATTCTCTCCTCCCAACCAAGATCTCACACACGAAGGAAGTGAATGGCTCCCAAACTGTTGGACATACTACCAAAACATCTGATGGGAACATGTTTCTTGGAATTTTTGGCCTCAGCTCTATGAGGGTAGAAAACTGATTGCTGGACATGTTCCAGCTGCCCAGATCTTACACTACACTGCAGGTATCTAAAATAATTAAAAAATTGCATGGAGGGAATGTAAATGGAAACAATCAAACATGCATAGACTACTACAGAAGTACTGTAATTAGTTAGTGTGTATGTAATGTGTGTGTGTGTACAGACAGAGAGATAGGCTGACAGACAAAATTCATTTCTAGAATTTACAAATATCAGAGGTGCTTACAGAGGAGCCTAGAAGCTGAAGAACTGAATCATCTTTCAGTATTGTTGATGACAGCTCTGAGTTCACCAGGTCTGTTGCAATTTCTTGGATGAGGCTGCAGAGAGAACAAAATCTTTTAAAAACAAATGTAGTGTTTGTATATCCTAACACTATTCAATTGTATTAGACAAAAATATTTACTTATTCATTTATATCCTACTTTACTCCCAGCATAGGACCCTAGGTGACTGACAACATGGTTGAAAACAAAATACAGCTTAACCCTCAACTAAGTAGATGAAAATATTTACACTGAGTTTGTTTGGGAATAGTTTATTACTTCATGTGAATTCTAAACTATTTCAGCAGATGAAGAAGCCAATGGACTGTTTGTGGGTGTACAATGAAATGTATTACCACAATATGCATAGGAAATACCCAAACACTCAGTACATATAGTGGGATTGGGCATTCACCTCTGAATTCAACCAGCTGTTTAGCAAGGGTGGATCTGTCCCTGGTGTGTTCCACTCCACAAAAACGAGAGAGGTGGTAGAAGAAAAAACATTCAGGCACCCATTATTCATTACTAATTGATCTCCTCCCCCAGTAATAGGCTTCCTGCCATGCGTTGCTCACAGTTGAAAGACAGGCCTCCAATGGACAATTTTGCATTTTGACCTTGCTGGTAATAGCTGTAATGCAGTATTGTGGGGCCTTGATGGAATCTGCCAGTGCCTTGCCAAACACACTGCAGTAGAAAAGGCTCAAGTGTAACCAGAGGAATCCCAAAGTCTACCGCAAAAGAAAACCTCTAATAAAACACCAGAGTGTGGGCTATCATTAATTCTTCCACAAAGAGAACGTTTCCAAGCAGAAGAAGTTGTCGAGATAGAATGGAGAGAAAGCCTCTTTGGCTAAGCCTCAAGCCCCCATCACCACCTCTTATACAGCTCTGGAAAGCCCACAACAACCACCTACAGCCACATTTCACAGGATGCAACAAATTGTAAAGAGAAGGGGGAATCTGCCCAAATAATTTCCCTTGTTCCACTGACAGAAGCATCCCAAGTGGAACATTGTTTCGGACATGTTCCTGGTAACAAGAACTCTGGATCCAAGCCTATATTTTTTCAATGCCTCCTAAAGATCACTCTCCTAAGACTCTATCAGATATGATCAATATATTTTAAATTCTCATTAGCTGAGCATATAAGACCTCATCTTCATCTTTTAAAGAACAAGTTAAGAGAGATAACTATTTGTGAGGACCTTTTATTCCCTGTGCTAGAGATCTGGAAGGTAAAGAATTGTCACCAATCCTCCCTTGACGTAATTTTCTTCATTGATATGTGTCCTGTAGTGCAGGGCTGGATGACTACCTAAGATTGCTTTGGAGGACTGTAACTTGCCTGTGTCCACCAATCCCCCAGCCAAACTAATTATTGGTAGTTAAATCAAAAAATTTCCCTTTGCTCTTTAGGGGATAAGGTAAGCTATTATGAGCCAATTTTATAATTAGGAGAGGCCTTACTCCAAAACAAGATGTGACTGCAAGTCACATCATTTCTAAAAGGCTTCCCCAAGCCTAAAAGAGTCGTGGCATGGGAAGCTAAAGGCATTGAAAATTCCCCCTTGTTCCCTAGCCGGCATATACCGTGTATACTCGACTACATGTCAACCTCATGTATAAATTGAAGGCTGGTCTGGGGGTCAAAATTATGGATTTTGATATGACCCATGGATAAGTCGAGGATAAAACTTAGGGGCATGTAATGAATCATAGAATCATAGAGTTGAAAGAAACCACAAGGGCCATCCAGTCCAACCCCCTGCCATGCAGGAACTCAAAATCAAAGGAAGAATGTAAAGGATGAAGAAAAGGAAAACAATGCCAAAGAGCTTACAAAATTCCAGCAGAGTTAACTATTTGTGCTCATACTAAAGGCTGGGTGGATGAGAGAGTAGAAGGGGGTCAGTGCTTACAGGGAACATTAAATTCTTGCCTTTTACCAGGCGATGATTATCTATCTATCTTATCTATCTGATTTAAAGAACAATACTTACCCATGGATAAGTCGACTCAGGTTTTTTGGGTCAATTTTTTAACCTAAATTTCTAGACTTATGCATGAGTATATACAGTATACCATACTTAGATGTTTTGTTTTGTTCTGAATTGCTGGGAGGTAGCCAGGTGGCATAGTGGTTTGAACACTGAACTACAACTCTCGAGATCAGGGTTCAATTCCCTGCTTGAGCATAAAAAACCACTGGATCACCTTGGGCAAGTCACACTCGCACAGCCTCAGATACTGGCAATGGCAAACCCCATCTGAAGAAACTTGCTAAGAAAACCCTGTAATAGGTTTGCGTTAGGGTCACCATCAGTCAGATATGACCTGAAGGCATACTACACAACACACACAGTTTGCTTTTAGGGGCTGCAAAAACAGCTTTGAGGTCATATGTCACCCATGGGCCATACTTTTGCTACCTGTTCTAGAGTGGGATGTTGACATACAGTGGTATTCAAAACCCAGCTGTGGGTTTTTGTTACCTAAAATGAAACCAATGGAAAGTCCACACATACACACAAGCATGCATGCACACACATACTTTTTCTTCTCCCTTTAAGTCGCCTTATTTGGCATTTGTATAACAAAATCATCAAATTTGTTGCCACTTAAAGGAAACAGCAACTAAATTCCAATAATTAACATTTGTAAATAATGGAGTATTTTTCATTTTCCTTAGCTTTTTTTTACATGATTTCTTTAAAATAATCACCCATTATGATTCTCAAACTTATTCAGTCCTACTTCATTTAATTTTAATATTATTTAGTACTCACTCATTTTGATCAGTCTCATCTTCAATAAAAGTGACAAGCAAACGGTTCCCAAAAGGATATTCAAAACCATTGAGTCTGTTTTTGGCGTATATAGCTGATGCAACATTACTGTATTGAATCATTGCATATACTAAAAAGAAAAAAAAAATATGTATCAGTAAGCATGGCCAAACGTGTGCTGGTATAGATGCACCTATCAAACACCAACAGTACAGTGATAATGCCAACCTGAAATTAGTTTTCAAAGGCTACTTCAACAGCTATTCAGGAAAAAAGGGCACATCATTTCTTCTGAGCTTGACATGACTAGTTTCCCTGGAAATCCTTCAGCAGCTAAATAAACAGTTAGCACTGTTTCCTATCATATCTTAATATCTGGTAACAGAAAATCCTTAATACAACTTTCATTTTATGCTCCAATTTGCACACACACGTATCTAAAAGTGTGTGGGTAACCCAGAAAAAATGACCATGACTACAACTCTATAATACAGACTAAGACCAACTGGCTTCTGCAAGACTTCCTTCTGATTAGACTATGCTATGTAACAGTTGAGTCCTAATATTTTTAAGCCCACTGCATAACAGTTTTTTTAAAAAAAAATTACTCTGCCTCTCCACATACAATGCTCACAACTGTTAGGTGGCTAATGACATAAAGGCTTACTATATGTCTTTTTATATAAGGCATTTCATGTGATATGCAGGATGCACATATATTTACCATGGGAACTCACTGAAATTTCTAATACACATTTACCTGCTGAAATGAATATTGTTTAATCAGTACACCAAGAGAAATGATAATACCAGATTGAGAGTTTATAATCCAGCTGTGACTACAAAAAGGAGAAGCAGATATCATGGAGCAAAAGCAAAGATATAATGTTTTCAAGTGGAGCTTCCAGAAGAGTCCAAGATAACCTAATCCTTCTCCTTAATCACCTACCTGAGACATCATCTCTTCCTTTAGAAGTGTTTGTTAAATCTGGGTAGCCATATGGAAAGTTTCAATGATTTAAGAAAACCCAGTTTACAAATTAGTTCTGACACCACCTCCTCTCGTCTCCTGCTTAGAAAGGCAGAATCCACATAATGAACATCTCCTTACTTACGAACTCATATTTCTTACATTGCCAAGGTATTTGCTCTAAAGTTCACTCTCTTCTTAAAATGGAGAAGTTATGCATTTTACTTTCAATTTGTTGCATTACCACGTTTACTGTAAAGTCCTTGATAGGTTTCACAAGCTTCCAATCCTGGGATGAGATCAAAGAGTCTGAACAGTTGTTGTTGTACAAATGGGAATTCTGATACTACTGATAAGCGCCTAGAGACAGATTCTTGGCTTCTGGTATCACTTGTTTCCAGGCTTGAAAGGTCTGGCAGTTGTTCTAAAGGAAACATAGTAAAACAATACTGTTGCAGACCACAGAATGATTGCTGACTGCTTGTACAGATGTTATTTGAACAGAAACATGCACACACATTTTGTTCTGCAAGTTCTACAGACTATGATCAGTCGGTCTTTGTTATTATGAGATATATTTTAAAGACCATAAGGACAGGTTGCTTACCTGTAACGGGATTTCTTCGAGCGGTCATCTAGGAATTCACACAAATGGGTTACATCTGCACTTGCACAGCTAGCTTGGAAAGTTCTAGTACCACTGGGCAAATTTTCGATTGCAACTTTTTGGTGGTAGCTCCACCCACCCCTATAAAGCCCTTGGTGTTCCCGCTCTTTCCTCAGTTCCAAAACGTACGCGGCCAAGCAGCGACAGCAGGACTTTAGTAATGAGCAGGACACAACTGAGGGGAGGATGAGCGAGATTTGTGTGAATCCGCAATGACCACTTGAAGGAATACTGTTACAGGTCAGCAACCTGTCCTTCTTCAAACAAATGGGTTAGTCTGACAAACTTTGGTCAGCCGAGGAGAGAGTGTCCAGACACCAATCTTGTAATTTGAGGCAAGATGAGATTTATTAACAACAATAAGCTGTAAACCCTAGTTGCATTTTGGTGTCATTTGCTTGGATTCAACATACAATAAAACAGTGCAAACCAGAAAGCAGTATTGCCTTCCCAAAAGAGGCTTCTTGCCTGGCCCTCATGTCCAGCCTATAGTGCTTGATAAAAGTCAGTGGCTGGGACCAGACAGTAGCCTTACAGACATCCTCTAATGGCACTCCAATCAAAAATGCAGAGGATGCAGCTACCACCCTAGTTGAGTGCGCTCACACCCGACCTGGAGGGGTTCTACCTGCCAGATCATAACATAAATGGATGGTTGCTGACACCCACTTACATAATCTCTGAGGTGTAACTGGTAGACCCTTCTTGGCCTCTGAATAGCACGCAAACAGTCTCTCAGAGTGCCTCGAACCCAAGGTCCTTTCAAGGTAGAATGCCAGAGCTCTCTGAACGTCTAAGGTGTGTAACCAACGTTCTGTATCAGTAGTCGGGTTCGGGGCCAGGGTGGGTAGCACAATGTCTAGGTTAATATGGAAGGCCAACACCACCTTAGAAAGAAAAGTGATGTAATACGGAGGACCACCTTGTCCCTATGGAAGCAAAGGTACAGCTGGTTCACCCATAAGGCACACAGTTTGCCTGCTCATCAGGCAGAAGTGATGGCCACTAAGAAAGCTGTTTTCCAGGTCAGCAATCTTAAGTCCGTGGTGGCCACAGGCTCAAAGGGCTTGCTGGAAAAGTGGGAAAGCACCAAATCCAGACTCCATGCCAGGGTTGGTACCGAGAATGGAGGGTGAAGGTTGTTCAGACCTTTGAGGAATCTCTTTATCAACAGATCCATAAAGAAAGAAGGTCTGCCTTCGAGCTGGTAGTGTGAGCAGATGGCAGACAAGTAGCACTTGATGGAGTTAAGGCATAACCCTGAGTCAGCCAGGGACATCAGAAATTTTAGGATAGTCAGTATTGAGACACAGGATGGAGATAGGTTCCTCGCTGATAAAAAGTCCAGAAACTTGTTCCATTTGAGTGAATAAGACTTTCTAGTAGAGGGATTCTGAGCAGCCAAGATTACAGTCTGCACCGAGGTAGGTAGCGTTGTTATGGATGGATTCTCAATGCCACCATAGGAAGCAAATCCATGTCTGGGTGTTGAACCTGACCAGTGTGCATCGAGAGGAGGTCAGGACAGAACTCAAGGCAGTGGTATTCCTCCTGAGCAAGGTGGAGCAGAGGAGCAAACCACGGCCGTCTTAGCCACCATGGAGTGATAAGGATGGTGTCTGTCCCATCCGTCCTTATCTTGGCGATGACCTTCGTGATGAGTGGAAATGAGGGGAAAGCATAGAACATTCTCCCAGACCACTCAAACTGGAAAACATAGAACATGCTCCCAGACCACTCAAACTCACAACCCCAGGGCTCGAACTTGAGAGCAGAACTCTGTACAGTGTGAGTTCTGCAGGGTTGCGAATAGGTTGACCTCTGGCCTGTCCCAGATGGAGAAGAGGCCGGAGACTGTCTCCAGATGGAGGCGCCACATATGGCAGGGATTGGAGGATATGCTGAGCTTGTCCACTAGATCGTTGTCCTCTCCAGGCAGGTGCACCGACTGCAGCAGTATCTTGTTGTCGATGCATCAGTTCCAGATGCGGATTGTGATCTGGAGCAATGTCCAGGACCTTGTGCCCCCTTGCTTCTTCAGGTAGAACATGACAGTGGTGTTGTCCATCAAGAGGAGTACCACCTTGCCCGAAAGCACGGTGTGGAATGCTCGGAGGGCCTTCACCACAGCCAGCATTTTGACAGTGTTGATGTGGAGTTTATTTTCCAACAGAGACCATTCGCCCTTGATGGTCAGGTCCTGTGTTTGCACTCCCCATCCCTCTAAGGACGCATCTGTTGTCAAGTTGATTTTGGGCCGAAGCGCTATTAAGGGCATCCTGGTACAGACATTGCTGGGTTCGAGCCACCAACACAATGATCTGGCTATGGGTCTCAGTACTGTGAGCCATTTGGAAGGGGAATCGCACATGGGATCAAAGACAGACAGGAACCAGGACTGTACTGGTCTGAGGCGGAGTCTCGCCCATGGTGTCACAAAGGTGGTCGAGGCTAAATGTCATAGTACTACCTGTATGGTGTGGGCCCTGATGTGTCTGTGAGCCAGGCAGCTTCTGATGGCCATGGAAAGCCTTGGACTCTTCAGAGTCAAAGATTGCTCTGATGAATTTGACTTGTTTGGCTGGCGTCAAGTTTGACTTCTCCCTGTTGACCAAGAGTTTGAGGGAGTCCAAGAGAGAGAGGGAGAACAGGATGTCCCACTGCAGTTTTTGCCGGATTGGTGCTGTGAAGAGCCAGTCATCCAGGTAGGGGAAGACCGTGATTCCCTGTTGATGGAGGTAGGCTGCCAATGAAGCCATGCATTTGATGAAGACTCTCAGTGCCGTAGAGAGGCCAAACGGGAGGACCTTGTACTGGTACATGTTGGTCCCGACAGCGAAGGTGAGGAACCTTTTGTGATCTCTCCGGATGCTGATGTGGAAATACGTGTCCTTGAGATCAATGGTCATGAACCAGTGTCCTCTCAGCAAGAGTAGCAAAATAGAGGCAAGAGTTACCATGCAAAAGCGCCGATAAAACAAACATAAGAGTTTAAATGTCTAAAGTCCAGGATGGGCCTGATGCCCGAGTCCTTTTTAGGCACAGTAAAGTATTGGGATAAAAAGCGGTGCTGGGCCCGAGAAGGGTCTATGGGCTCGATAGCATCTTTCTGTAACAAGGTGCACACTTCATCGAGTAGGGTGTCTAAGGGGCTGGTAGACAAGACAGCTCCATGGATGGGAGCTCCTCGAACCCGAGGGCATAGCCCCTGCAAACAATGTCCAGTGCCCAGGAGTTGGAGGTGATTGAGGCTCAGGTGTTAAAACAGGCCTCTAATCTGTCACCAAAGGGAGGTTCATCGAAGTGCACTGCCCCATCTCATAGCCTCCTCTTGCCCAAATCCAAAATTTTCTTTAGGAAATCCTGTCAGTACCAAGGCTGCTGCTGCTGCTGCTGGTCTGAAGAGGAGGATTGAGAAGGTTGGTGCTGTCGAGACTGACATTGGGATTGAGGCTGTTGCTCCTGTTGTTGATAGGCCCATTGTTGGTAGGGCTAATACCAGGATTGCTGGCCTCCATACCAGCGTCTGGGAGACTGGACGGCGGACAAGGACATGCCATGCTTCTTGGATGCTGCCTTCATGTGGTATCTGAAGTTTAGCTTGTCATCTGTCTCTTTGTTGAAGACACCGGAATCATCAAAGGGTATGTCCTCAATTGCAGTCCTGGCCTGGGGAATGAGGTTGAAGGCTCACAGCCAGGCATGTCTGCGAAGGGCCACGGAGCCCGACAGCATCTCACAGCACAGTCTGTTGAATGGTGAGCAGAGATTATCTGTTGACCCCCCAGAGTATGAGTCGCCACCTGGATGGCCAGTGCGGGGGCTCTATCTTCATCCAGGACCGAAGCAAGAAGTGTTTCTAGAAGCTCCATGAGGTGCTGGACATACACACCCATACAGGGCACATAGTTGGAGACCTTCAAGTCCAGCACTGCCGCGGCGTAGATCTTCTTAGCCATGGTGTCTGGATAGAGGTTCTCTATCTTCCTGGAGGTGGACGGTACAGTAGCTGGAATAGCCCAGAATCTCCTCGCTATCTTTTCCAGGTACCTTCCCTTGAACTCTCCTCTCCACGGGATCATCCGTGTGGGCTACCTCCACCTCCAATGCATTCGCCATCCCTACTATCTGGTCAGCAAAAGACTTGATGTTGGAGAAGATGATGCTAAGTTGACCAGGTGGACCGGGCTCAAAGGCCTATCAAGCTCAGAGTTGGGAGTGGGCGAACGGTATCTCAACACAGAGTGGACTGAGAAGGGGGAGCCCTCTGGGAACCTCAGGAGTGGCCAGTCGGCAAAGAGCAACTTGTGTAGCGGTGGGACCGGAGGCGCAGACAGAGTGTAGAATGAGGTCCGGATGGAAGTTGGTGGGACCACCGGGTGCTGCCATTCCCTCCTGAGCTGCTCTGGCTCCACTGGGAGGAGGTACTGACCTGACTGGGCATCAAACATCAGGTCTGGGTACTGCTGAAGGAGAGGATCCTGATATGGCAGCCTGTCTTCCAGCCCAGCCTGGTCAGCCTCAAACCTGAGGGATGGGATGTCTCAGGGAAGGACTCAGTCCTAAGGGCTCTCTCGATCCCAAAAGGTGCCCTCAATCATCTGCTCTGGCTGGTAGAGTCAGGGATGGAGGCTCCAGCTCATGAATCTCACCATCTGATTCGGTATCGACATGAATCAGAGGGGCCAGAAGCCTGGGCCACAGGTGTCGGATGGGCCAATTCAGACCCAAAGGAGACAGGAGGGATTCCGACGGCTTGTCCTGGCATGATTTCCTCGGAGAGGTAGAACTGGCCCTCCACCTCCTTGGCCTCCAAGTGCTTTCTTTTGGCGGTCTTTTTGCCAGCACCATCCTCGTGGTCCTTCTCTGACCTCGCGGCCCTCTTGTCCCCGGAGGATCTCTCCTTGGACCTTCCCTTCTTTCTCTCCTTCTACTTATTGGAGGTAGATGATTGGACAGCCGAAGAGCCTTGAGGGGGTGAGGAGGCTGGTCTCAGGGCCTACTCCCAGAGCGCCGCCCCCAACCCCAGATCCCCATTTTTCAGGGCCTGCACCACCATGCCCCCACAGGGAGGGCAAGCCTTCAGATCATGGGCCTCACTCAAACAGAACACACACCGATCACGGCGATCGGTGGTGGGGATCTTTGCACTACATCCAGTCCAGTGCCTGAAGGATGCCATCGCAAACACAATGAAGATGAGTCTGTGAGGCAAAAGCAAGGCCAAAAAACAGTCCGAGTTGATCGATCTGCCAACAATCACCAATACGTAATCCAGAAGAGCAGTCAAAAGCCAGAAAAATAGTCAAAAAGCCGCAGGTCAACAGTTTTCAAAGTGAAACAAGTGACTCCAACAAGCGAAGTTCCTTGCCAGCTGCTAGCGCGGCGGACTAAAGGAAACTGAGGAAAAACGGGAACACCAGAGGCTTTATAGTGGTGGGTGGAGCTACCACCAAAAAGTTGCAATCGAAGATTTGCCCAGTTATACTAGAACTTTCTGAGCTAGCTGCACAGGTGCAGATATAACCCATTTATGTGATTCGCAGAGACCACAAAGAAGAAATTCATTTTTTTTTTCATATTGAGCATCTCTGTGTACAGAGATACAAGAGATAAAGCGTTGGATTTATTTCAGAACCATTTTTGAGTAAAATTCAGAGACATAGCAATGTTAGTCTGGAATATCAATATACAAAGGGGGGTTGCAGACTGCCAGAAATAGTGCAAATTGAGTCCACTTTTAGGGTTAGGGTTAGTGCTAGGGAATCATGGGAATTGTTTTTTTTTTCCTGAGACATTGAGCCTTCTCTGTCAGAGAGCTCTGGTGCCACAATAAAATACAGTTCCCATGATTCCCTAACCCTAAAAGTGGACTCAATTTGTACTATTTCTGACAGTCTGCAACCCCCCAAAGAAATCTTGTAGCCCCTTTGAGCAAAAGAGATCTTTCATTCAGTAATGGCTGGAGCAGATAGACAGGAAAAAGTGGCTTGATTCTGTGTTTTTCTGAAAGCAGGTTGAAACCCTGCTGTCCACACGACCTGTTCCCATGGTGGGCCAAACACCCACAGGCACTCCGCACAATGCTGCATCAAGCTGCAGGTCTTCTTTTCTCTTTTTGCATTTCCCACAATGCATGTGCACCATCGCATGAACACTGTCAATTGTCCTTGTCCTGCCCAGCTACCATCCCATTGGATGCCCTGCATGACTGGTGTAATGTCCAACCACACAGCTGCATGTGCAATGCACCACCGGTACAGTTCATCAGTGTACTTAGTGACACAATGGCAAAACACAATCATGGAGGCCCTCCATACATGCCCCCTTTCCCTCCCTTCTCCCCATGGCCCCTGATGGACTGTCTGGTCTGTGTATGTTGCAATCACATCCATTGCATTATTGGTGGCCTGCCGTGTTTGACATATTTTTCCTTTCCCAGATCTGGGCACTTGCACCGTGCTGTTTATATACTGGTGACATGGTGCACATTTTTTTGTATTGTCAGAGTATCTGAGTTTCTTTTAATCCAGTTTTTAGCTCCAGAGCATGGCTTCATTTCACTTTCCAGCCTGTTTTGCCTCATGCATCGTCTAAACAGCTAAGCTTTAAAGCGGGTTGAAGCCGCTTTATTTGGCCAGTGTGTATGACCCCTTAGTCTCAAAGGTGCTACAAAATCCCTTTGCATTTTTTAGTAGTCATACAATTAAGCAGTCATCTACCTGTCAACAACTAGTTACATACCTCTGCCGGAAGGAGTTAGTGTTCTTAACATTTCTAACAGAGCAAAGACCAATCTCACAGTTTACTTTGTATATATTTATATACTTTTGCTCCCCCTTCATTTCTCAAAAGTTGCAAGATCCAAGAACAATCTCGCTAGATCTGTGTTTCCATGGGCAAATGTCAATGTTTTTGTTTTAACTCACACAGCACCTGAGCCAAACCTCTGAAAATCATTTCTAAATCCACTATGGGCGCTGCATCTGGATTTAAATTTTATTAAGCGGTAACTGTAAAGGGCTGGTTTTATTCAGTTTTGAAGAACATGTATGCTTTTGTCTTATTCTATCTTATTAAATGTGAGAGCTTGGATATAAAGTGAAGAAATTATGACATTAAAATATAATTTAATTATATTAATAGAATTAATATAATATTCAATTATATATTAAAGGCAGAAAGGTTATTTAAATATTATTGTGGTAGTAATAAGTGTATTATTGTTTAATATGATAAAAGACAAATATTAATAATGTTGGATTCTTTGGGGCAAAAAATGAAAGGATTTGATGACTGCTGGTTTTATTAATCAATATGAGTTCTATATACTACTAACTAGATTAAGTTTAATAGATAGGACTGTAATAGATAGATGAGGTTGGAAGCCCCTACCTAACATTTTGAAGAAAGAAAACGTGGGTAATTTGATGATTGTTAGTTTTATTTAATATGATTTAAATATACAGCTGAAGTGTAAGTAATAGATACGATAGAGAGAGGTAGATGATAAGGTTTAAAATATACCTGCAAAAAGATGGTTGGGCGTCAGGTTTATTCTTTCTATTTTTTAGTTTTTGTCACATGTCGTTTGGATTTGTGTGTAAAAATGTAGAAGTTATGTGTGTATTTTTTAAATTTATATAGTTAACATGGAGTAGTGGTTTGAGGATTGGACTATGACTCTGGAGATCAAAGTTCAAATCCCTGCTCGGCCATGAAAACCCACTAGGTGATCTTTGGCAAGTTACATTCTCTGAGCCTCAGAGGAAGGGAAGTGTAAACTCCCTCTTCTTGCCAAGAAAACCCTGTGATAGGGTCACCATAAGTCAGAAACAACTTCAAGGCACACAACCAAAACAAAGTTTGTAATATTTGTGGTGTGTTTTTGTTAAATGCATTATTCAATTTTCTATTTTATACAGATTTTATTCAATAAAAATTGTGTGTGTGTGTGTAAGAGAGAGAGAGAGAGAGATCAAGAGAAACCTGACAGCGGCCCTATGTAACTTCCACCATTACTCAAAGCCACTGACCTAAAATGAAGCTCTAGAAATTTCAGTGGAAATCAGTACACTTCAGTAGATAACAGTGAAGCTACAGCCTCCAAACTAATGTTTCAGAACATATTACCAATCTAAAGCAGCAAACCTGTACCATACAAAAAATCTGTGTTCAGTTGTGGCCAACAAAAAGTATCTCAAGATGGCAAACTCATGTTACTCTTACATCAAATTGCCCTACCTACCTGAAGCAGACATGCTGCCCTTATGTACGTTGTGACTTTTGTTTCTTGTTCTGCACGGGTCACTCCAGAGTAGGATACGAAGGATTTGGGTTGTCTGACCACAAGCTCAGAAAAAGTGGAACTATAACCTGAAACCCAAGACAAATAAAGGAAGATGAAACCTTTATGACATATTTTCATTCAATTTAGTGCACTACCGTATAGTTCATATTTAAATCTCTTTAAAGCCCTGTAAAGGAAAGCATCTTCCTTGAAGCATCTTATGTGGAAACAGCTTCATTTTCAGAAGACTTTTTAGAATCATGGTATACAAACTTTACAACTGTCCTACCCAGGTGCTTGCACTGAGGGCTGTTTGTCTTCTGACTTGTACTACTCACATATTCATCATGTTCCTGAGATTGAGACAGCTCAGTGTGACATTCATTCAAAGCTGTCCTGTAACCTGAGGTCAACAGACTGATAGTCCAGTACTTATCTCCGAATATGTATTCAGTCTTGTGTACCACTGTGCATGTTTCATATTTTATCTTGTTTATCTCTTACAATAAGGAAACCATATCTCACAAATGTCCATGGAGATTATTAGCAGATGTGCACTGGGTTCTTTGAAACGCTTATCTGAAGAACGTACTGCATACCTAAAGCAGCCTAGCTGGTCCCTTGCATTCCATGGCTGGCCACTTCCTGTTGTGTACTCTTCATACAATATTCCTGCTCAATCAAAGACTTAAATAATATGGCAGTGGAACCTGAAGCATAAAGAAGAATTTTTCAAGATCATAAACGAAAATCATTACAATGGGCCCTCCATATTGGTGGGGGTTCGGTTCCAGGGGCCTCATGGATGCTAAAAAGTGGGCAATCATGCCCCATATTATTCAATCGCAATGATGTGAATATATGTGAGTTCACGATGCTGCCATTGAAAATGGGGCCTGGTAGTCTGAAGGTGGTGAAATAAATGGATTGGAAGTCCATAGATAGGGAGAGTCCACTATACAAAATTCTCACATGCACTGTATATCTTGTAGACTACTGGGTTTCTCCCATATTTGATTCTCCTCAAAAACCTTTAAAATGAGATAAAATACGTCCCCAAACTCCAAAGGGAAAGTACCAGTTTGTGTGTTACAGGACCATGGAAATGTTCACTACATATCCAAAACAACCATGTTTCTCCATTATACTGCATCATTTTTCTGTTCTGCACTTTTGGAACATAGCAGATCTAGTCCTGGAAACTGATGCTAAACCATAAATATTTCAAGACTTCACATTCAGTTACAGTACCTTTTTACCAACAGAATGAATCCATAGGCAGAAAGATTTTTCTACCTGCAAACATTTCCAAAACCTGCAAACTTTGACACGTTAGGGACCCTTCAAATGAGATTGGCAGTGTACAGTGGATATGGAGAAGAAGGAGAAAGGTAAATCCCACTGCCTGAGCATGATGTTAGCAGGTGCCCACACTTGAATCACACCTCGAATCCCATTGTGGGAGAAAGGTGGGATATAAATCCTTGAAATAAATAAATAAATAAATAAATAAATAAATAAAATCCCAGTGCCTGAGCATGATGTTGGCAGCTACCTATACTTCTCACGTGCATTCACGCTCAAACCATGGAAATATTTACTGTTAAGAGTGTATTGCATACCTAAGGCAAAAAGTTGTTCCTCTGTATTCCGTGGTCCTTTGCTTCCTCTCTGGGACTATACACACAGGACTTTTTTAGTTCATAAGATTCAGCCAAACAGATGTGTGTTGTTTTTTTTAATTTAAAGCCGGCAGTCAAATATTTCAAGGAAGCAAGAAGTAAAAGGAATCAGAGAACATGTCTTGTGAAGTCCTTGCACTATGGTGCAAGATGGCTATTTGACAATGTCCCAGACTGCATTCCTAGACCAAATATCTGAAGCTGCTATCTTCTTTTGAAACACTGGAGTTACTTTCCAACATGAAGACTTGAGGGAGCTCAGAAATCAATTTGAGGGAGTAAAGGTGAAACAGCAATACCTGCATAGGATATCACAGAATCATATTGGTGTGCATGCATCTACTACATAACCACGCTGGTGTCAGCTTCAGCAGGAGGAGGAAAAAGGTTTCAGGCACAGCACTACATAGGATGGTAGACTCTTTGTGGGTGCTAAGAAGAAAATAATGGCCATCCTTCACCAGGGACGGTATAGGGAGGGGTGGCCTTAGGACTAAAAACATTCTGGGAAGACTGGCTTGTAAAATTCCATGCAGTGTGGCACTGGCAATTCTGCAAGCCATTTCCCCAGGATCCTTTTAGCTCTGAGCTTCCTGCCCCTGAAATCCAGCATTGGAGAAATAGGCTGCTTGGAGCTAACAGCCTTCTTTTCCCAACAATAAACACAACGCTACTGTCCATCATTCTCATGCAATGCTACACAAGTGTACTAGTTAGGAATCTTTAAACTAACGTAGCACATCAATATGATTCTATTACAGCTGGCCCTCCTTATTCACAGATTCTTTCTCCATGGATTCAAGCATCCACAGCTTGAAAATATTTTAACAATAGATTGATTAAAAAAAGCAGACTTTGATTTTGCTGTTTTTATACAAGTGACACCATTTTACTATGCCACTTTATTTAACGGGACTTGAACATCCATGGATTTTGGTATCCACAGGGGATCCTGTAACCAAACCCCAGTGGATACCAAGGGCCTGCTGTATTATTCACCATTCTAAAACAAAATATTTTGTTACTGAAAATGTTTCAGTTTTCCAGTTTACTATGGACCCCCCCCCCGGAAAAGTCTCGGGACCCCCTTCCCAGGAAAAACTGGTCCCTCGTTTCTCTGTTCCCCCCTCCATGCCATCACATCTCCCAGCATTTCTTATCTTGTACCATTCTTAGAAACATCTAAACCAGCACAACCAATTTGCAAGGATTTTACGGAAAATGCCCTCATGTATGTACCAGCATCATAGAGAACACACAAATGTTTGCGGTAAAACTGTGATGCCTACCCACAGCAATCAAGCTGCTTCTTTGTACATCATCATCGTTGTCGTCGTCATCATCATCATCATCATCAATTCATTTACCGGTATATTTCAACATTTTTCTTTAAGAGGTAGCTTTCAAAAATTAAATTAGATGCAAATAAAAGCACAAAGATACATGGAAAAATATGCAAAAAATATTATTAAAGTACTGCCAAACTATCCATGGAATTAAAACCTTGTCAGAACAGAAAAGTTTTTGCATGCCAACAAAAGGACAGCAAGGATAAAACTATCTTAGGCCCCATTCACACTAGCGTTTTTGTGCCAGGTAGATCTGAGGAGATTCGATGAATCTGACCCGAACTGAAGTTCACACTATGTTTACCCTGATCGAATGTTTACCCTAAGCAAATTTCTCCATGGCAATTTAACCCTGTCGGAGTCTGCACTGCCATTTGTATCGTTCTTGCTTTTTTAAAAACTGCCAATCAAGTGATGCGCACCTACAACACACTGTTTGGGCGACCCTCCCCCGTGAGCCTCGGAGAATGGCGATGGCAAGTCCCTCTGAAGAAACATTGTCAACCCTGGGGGAAGTCACACTCTCTCAGGCAAGAAACCCCCATGGATTTAAATGTGGGGTATAATATGTGTGCAAGAGCTTTGTTTGCATCAACTTGGGAGCGGAGTATGATGTGGTTTTATTTCTGAGAAAAGAAGAAAAAACGACCCCTTTCTCCTTTTTCTTTTCTTTTCTTTCTCCTTCCCTTCCCTTTCCTTCCCAGCGAGCCACTCTTTGATCCCAGACCCAGAAGGATCGGCTGTCCTCCTCACTTCCAAGGAAGACAAAGCACCACTACCAAATGGAGGACACTCCAGGAAAAAAGGAGGACATGACCGAATCAATCACACTTCTTAGCCCTGCTCCAAATGGAGGATGTTTCAGAAAAAATGGAGGACCTGCCCAAATAAAACCTATAAAACACTTCTGTAAATAGAAATTCATGCATCTTTGTCCTGTTCCGAATGAAATCCATTCAAGAAAACGGATGACTTTAACAAAATAAAGGCTAAAAACACTCATGGAAGTCTCGATTCCTGCTTCTCAGTGATGCTCCAAATAGAGGACCTTTTGGAATACCTCCTGAGCAGAAGGCTGAAATGGAGGATGTGTCCTAAAAAAGGAGGACGTGCCTGGTCCCCCTGCCCAGGCCCCAACCATGGGCAGGATCTTCCTCCTGGGCCTTTCCCATCCGGCCCCCATCTGCCCCCTGGACTTTCCTGCTTCTCTAAATCAATTCCCAAAAGGAAGAGGATTTCCCTCCTTCTTCTTCGGCTCTTTCTTTTCTGTCTCTTGAGAGTAAGGTCCCTCCAGGAGAGAACAGCCTTGAAATGCCTCCAGAAGGACCCCGATGTCTCCTTTGGACCTCCTGGGCAGCCTGAGGGGGGAAGCTCCTTCTCTGGAGGTCTCTAAACAGAGGCTGGATGGCTATCTGTCACAAGAGGTGCTTTGATTGTGAATTCCTGCATGGCAGAATGGGGTTGGACTGGATGGCCCTTCGGGTCTCTTCCAGCTCTAGGATTCTATGTTTCTTCTTCTGGAATGCCCTCCATTTTGCGGTGCCTGGTCCTCCTTGGCAGTGAGGACATTTGGCCACCCTGAATGGGGATCCGCTCTCCCTTTGTGCGCACCTCACTTTGCAAAGAAAGGTGTGTGCGGGAGAGAGAAAGAGAAAGAGAAAAAGGGAAGGGTTTGAGTGAGGAAGCTTTGCTGAGGAGCCACAAGGTGGTGAGTGCTGCTACTTGTTTCTTCGCTTCCTGAGAAACTCCCCACTTCCCTGTCTCTCTCAGCAGGGAATAAAGACATAAATAAACCGGTTTGCAAACCAGATTATAACCTAATGTGAATGACTCCTTTGGCTCCCAAGGGAGGGAATGCCAATGCCTGGGAGCAGCCACCAAGAAGGTTTTCCTCCATGTTTCCACCAGACATGTTCAGAAATATGATGGGACTAAAAGAATGGCTTCTCACAAAGATCTTAGATCTCAGGTAAGCTCATACAGGAAGACAGGGTCTTTTTGATAGTCTGGACTTAAGCCACGTAGGGTTTTATACATTAAACACTAACACTTTGACTTGTGCTCAGAAACAGACTGGTAGTCAATTTTAACACTTTTCAAAGGCAGCCCCATGTAGAGCATGCAAACACAAAGTACGGTAACTAAGGTATGAGCTATTATGACCAGATCAGACATTTCCAGGAATAGGCTCAGCTGTCACACTAGCCTTAAGTGTGCAAAAGCACTCCTTGGACCACAGAAACCTGGGCCTTTGGGCTCAGGGCAGAATCCAAGAGGGCAGCCAAACTACAAACCTTTGTCTTCAGGAGAAACCCATCCAACACAACCTGAATCCCTATACCTTAATCCATATTAAGCTCTATTCATCCTCACCCAATCCATTACAAACAAGGGTTTAGAACGGAAAAAGCTTTGAAAGAAGATGGGTGTCAATATACCGTTGACACCTGACCCCAAAACTCCAGAGAAGCTCTCTCAGAGGTTTCATGGTTCACTGTCTTGTGTTTGGAACCGTTCACACAATATTTGCGTTCAAAGGATACAGTGGATAAGTCACAGGGCCAGTCAGCCAAAGTGGTGTTTTTACCTCAAGCCAAGCATGAAACTTATCAAGGTTTAAAACTTCAAATCATACTTCTGAGCAGTAGTAAGAGAAATAAAAATCACAACTTTTCCAGTATTTTCTTAAGTAAATTACCAGGATTCTCCTAAGGAAATTTAGCACCTCTTAATGGCAAACCTGAAATATCTTCTGAATAAATCTTGCCAAGAAAACCCCATGACAGGCTTGCCTTAGGGTCGCCATAAGTCAGGAAACAACCTGAAGACACACCAGTGGCAAACCACCTCTGAACAAATCTTGCAAACCACCTCTAAACATATTTTGCTAAGAATACTCCAAGATAGGTTTGCCTTAGGACCTCCATAAGACCAAAACGACTAGAAGGCTCATAATAACAAAGACTGCCAATGGAGCAGAATGTATCTTGCTTTGAAAATCAATACCTTCCTAAGATTTGTACTGTATTTCAGAAAGAAATGTACACAGAGCATGCCTACCACTGAACAATGTTCTCATTTAAAAATGTGTATATCTGAAAAATATACAGAAACATGCTTGAGTCAAAGAAAAAAATCGATAATTAGAAATACAAATGCAAAAAAGGCACAGCTTTTGAAGGAAGCTCATGAATGTAACTATGAATTCTCTAACTGATAGGGAGACAGGACAGAAATAGAAATGTCAGTGAGAAAAGGAGAAACTCAATGGGACAGACAAATCCAAACATCCTTACTTCTGACATTCGTTCTAGCTTGTGGACTACTATGTATCTCCAACTTCAGTCAAAGTAGGTAAGTTCCAGGGAAACTTACCAGCTTACAAGATCACAGCCTATACACAGTCTGCTCCTGTAAAACAGTTCTGTTTATTCACAATAATCAACCTGATTCACTATACTTCATGGCTTTCTATTCAGCACTATTCATATATTTGTGCTAAGCAGTTTCAGTTGGCTTAGTTGCAGGCTTAGCCAAAAAAGGTGTTGTACTTGAAACCAAGAGTCTAATATTTCAGTATTTAAAAATTCATTTTGCATTTCTGACATGTTCTTCATTTGGGGGCTATAATGCATTTCTATAAAACCTGCCACACTGCAGAAATAAAGCAGTCTGACACCACTTTAACTGGCATGCCTCCATCCTGTGGAATTCTAGGATTTGTAGTTTGGTAAGGTATTGAGTCTGGTCTGTTAGAGCTCTAGTACTTCACCACACTACAAATCCCAGGATTCAACAGCATGGTGTCAAACTGCTTTATTTCTGCAGTGTGGATACACTTTATGTTAGTCGTATAAGAAACTCTTTAAACCTACAGAAGCAACTTGAAAGGATTTCCACAGAAATTCCCAGCATATGTGAACCAAGGCTCACAGCATTCATACACACTTCTGCTACTTACCAAAAGATGGAAGCTGCTCCCTTGCATATGGCTTCTTGTTTCCTGTTTGGGACCATTCATGCCAGATTTGTGTTCCAACTGTTCAGGATTGGTTTTAACATCACCCCAGACAGCTTGGTAACCTGCAGGCAATAAATAATTCAAGACATTCTTTGCAGTTGTACTCATTCTTACAGACCTCTGTGCACCACAAACATTGTCCTCTAAAGCTCTTTCCTCTTATTACACTGAAAATCCTCCATTGAATCAAATGCATTTTACATGGAATTCAACAAAGATCCTTTCTACTTGCAGCACAAATAATATGAATGAGTCACACAAAGGTTTGAGTTGTGCACTTGGACATTTCCATGTGATGTATACAGCCCTTCTTAGGAAGTAAAGTATTATGTAGATGAAACTGTTTGTGAACAACTTAAAAAACTGTAAGAAGGAAGCTAAAAGGCTACAAGAAAAAAATATAATTTGCTTATATTTTAAACTTAACTGTCTCTAGCATCTGCAGGAACTTGTCTTATCTTTAAGGGCTGCCTTGGTCATCACAGGCAACCAGTTATCCATAGAGGCAAGCGTATGGCATTCTATTACCATCTGATGTCATCTGGGGGAGAGACACTGGGCCCAGCACCATCCGGCCTAGAATAAGAAGAACCCTTATTTCTTAAAGGATGGGTGGGATTCGGGATTTTATGTTCTGTTTAATATATCTGTATGGAAATTGTAATGTTGTAAGCCACCCCGATTGCTCTGCAGAGGGGCGGGATATAAATTATTATTATTATTATTATTATTATTATTATTATTATTATTATTATTATTATTATCTGAGTGAGAAGACTAGTGGAGGCAATCTGCTTCATCTCTTCTTCACCTGGCTGCTCAACCTCAGTTTTCTCTGAGGAGGAAGAAAAATCATCCCTCCAAAGCCAGTACAGGCACCCCTCAGTTAACATGTTCCTCAGCATTACTTTTTTACCAGAGAATTTCTACCAGATGTAGAAATAACATGGAAAGAATAGGGGCAGGTTCCTACACTAGCAATAGCATGTACAAAGTTGAAGGTTTTCACAGCCGGCATCCATAGGTTTTTGTGGGTTTTGGGGGCTGGGAGGCTGTGTTCTAGAAGAATGTATTCCTGACATTTCGCCTGCATCTGTGGCTGGCATCTTCATATAATGGTGGCATCAAGATGTGTGGGAGATATATATATATCCTCTGGGTGGGAAGATATACAAGGAAGATTGGTCTATATATATATATATAT
>CM034701.1:178180483-178228879 GCA_020142125.1 Phrynosoma platyrhinos | reverse complement strand
CTTTTGTTTGAAGGAAGTTGAGCATCTGTCTGGAGATAAGGTAAAGAACTCTGGACCTCCTGGGGGCAGAGAGGGAATTACAATCAAAATGGATATCAAAATTTTCACTTTTAAATCTTGTCTGTTGCACATGATAAACAGCAGCCTCAAACACTAGCATTCTGGTAGGAATTGTGCATGTCATGGGGAGAAGAGAGCAGGAAAATCTGTTCCTGTCAACCTTGTGGTGAAAGCCTAAATCTGGAACCAACCCTGTAAAAATTAGAATGAAGCCTCAGCTTACAAACGTTGGGCCACTGTACATTCAGGACTCGGCCATTTTTGCAAACAGTCCCAGGAAGATAGTTCTGACACCAATCTAAGGTGAAAACACAACTACCTACTGGTAAAAAGATGCTATCTGTAATCTTTAATTATTCAAGCTATTCTGATTGCCAGTCAGGCTGAATTAAAATGAAAATGGGCAAACAGAGCAAGAATCAAGAGCCCACAGGAAACAACACTTCTCCATCCAAAATAAATCAAACATGAAAAAGTAACCTTTTTTATGGGAAAGGAATTCAGATGAAAAAATACATAAAGTTACAAAGGAAAACCACTTTTAAAAAAACCCAGCTTTTAAGGCATAAACATGTGTCATGAAGATCTTGAACCTGGCGAATTACTAAAGTCCAAGTCTTCTATGGGCCTAAGCAGACTGCCAGAAATAGTGCACTTTAAATTGAGGCAATGCCCTGGCTCAGTGCTAGGGAATCATGGGAACTGTAATTTATTGTGGCACCAGAGCTCTCTGACAGAGAAGGCTCAATGTCTCAGAAAAAAATACAATTCTCATGATTCCCTAGCACTGAGCCAGGGCAGTGCCTCAATTTAAAGTGCACTATTTCTGGCAGTCTGCTTAGACCCTAAGAGACCTTTTATCCTATGTTTACAGAGGTGGCCAGGGAATAGAATGATAGAGACAAAATTTTCCAATGAACTGTAATTTATTTGGGAATTTAAACATACAAAGGCATCCTAACATACACGCATACGCACAAGAACTCAGGAGTAAAGTAGTTAGCTTGGATAGGAAACACAAGGCTTTGTAATTGTGATTATTATCTGAAGGAGGCTCCTCCAACGATGAATGAAGATGGATAGATTCAAATGTTATGATAGGAAAGGACAACGGACAGAGCCGGGACTCTAGTTGGGAGTTCATAGTGGCACAGTGTCACCATGAAATCCAGCCAGACCCCAATGTGCCTGAGATTTTCGGGAACATTTATATCCTTAAACCTAGCCTGAGGCGGAGAGTTGATATTGTATATCAAAGGGATTCCGATTGCTATGCTTTGAAGTAGATAATTTCAATGGAGGGAAGATAGCATGTTATCTCATCTTCAGTCACACACATCCTGGCTGGCACTCATAAATCCTCTAGGTATGAATGTCCTGCTTTGCAGCTCCTAAGCCTGGCCTTTTTGATCTGCAAATTGTTGTAAATGCAGATGTGACCTTTTGGGGTGCCTACGTGATGTGAACACTTTGAGTTCATGGCAGTAAAGGATCTTCCCAAGGCTATGACAGGGACTCAAAGAAGGGGTCTTTATATCAAATCAACCATCGTGTAGAAAGAGATTATGCATTTTTTGACAAATGTTTCCAAAGGAGAACATCAAAGCTACTTACAGAGGATTCCAGACGTTTTTCTGCCAGTTTCACTTTCAACTTCACACCATTCACAGTCTTGTCATGTAAGATTGCTACGGCATTACTAGCACTTGCTCCCTCTGCAAACATGGCGTAAGCTATGTTTTCCACAGGGAAAAGGTAAGCATTTATAAAATTTCCAAACCGACTGAAATGAAACGACAAAACAGAAGCAATTAGGGTGGCTAAAAAATAAAATAAAATCATTTTTTAAAAATTAAATCAGATTTTTAAATTTTAAATTGGATTTTTTGAATTGAAATTGTGTTTTTAAATTAAATTCTTTCTGAGGAAAATCTATTTAAAGATGGTTTTCTATGTAAGATACATTATGGTCCAAAGGTTATTCATCATGAAATTGGGATTAATTTTAATTAAGTAGCATGAGGATGTATATTCATACAATGTTTTAATTCTTTGGTATATGTATTCCATTAATCCATTCACAATATCATGCTCTATTAGAGGTTTGGGTAAGATTATTGGGCAGTTTTTCTATCTAGAAGATATTGCAACAGATGCTTTGTTTTACAGTTCTCAAAAGTTTGAATTTGTGTCTGCAGAGACCACAATCCCTTTGTTCTTTTGCAAATCCATGTACATAGAATTAGCTCCCTATCACTTAAGGCAGGGGACCTATGGCCCACAGGGCACACCCAGCCCGCGGACCCCTGCTGCTGCCATCACGCGCTCCCGCCGCCGTGAGCGTCACAGCCGCCATTTTGTTTGCCAAAATGGCCCAGGGAAGGCCGCACCGCAGCTGCGCCAGGCGAATTCGCCCGGTGCGGCCGCTTCCCTGGGCTTTGGAAAGGCCCCCCTGCGCCTTTCAAGTGAGGAGGGGCCCAGGGAAGCCCCCCCGTGGCCGCTGCGGGCAAATTTGCCCACTGCAGCAGCTTCCCTGGGCCTTGGAAAGGCCCCCCTGCGGATGAATTCCCCCCCTGGCAACAAAGGTTGCTGACCCCTGACTTAAGGGCTAACTTTCAAAACATTCAACGAACAGATTGTTGGGAGACTAGGAGTGGAATACATATGCAGAAGAATCTACAGGGGACGGTATGTTCATTTGTGGACTGGGTTGATAGTCCAAGGTTGCGTTTTTAAAAAAATACATTTTGTTTAGCCACATAAGCTAACAAGCATGGATGTTTAAGCATAAACATCCACATAGGCTAACAAGCATGGATGTTTAAGCAAATACAATACATAAGCTATAATGTTTAAATTAAATTTAATTTAAAGTACAGAAGAAAAGTTCTCGAAATAGGAAAGATTAATCCATTGAACTGGAGATAGTTCCCTTAGTTCCCTTCACAATAATTTTATAATTCCTCTATGTATTTTGTGTTTCTAATAGTATAACCAAATAAGGGTTTTTTTCAATATAACTGTAAAACGAATCTGAAAAGTTATTATTCTAAAAATGAAACCTTCAACTGACAATTGTTTGTCATTTCCACCAAGGCTTCTTCACACAACCTCTATTATCTGATGCAACTGAGCTTGTGGCTAAACATCTTGATCTTTAAGAAGAGAATTAAGGTTAAGAAAGACTGAGAAAACACAAATGTGAAGCCTTGCTTTTGATGGGGGAATTCAGTGATTATCTTCAGGGTTTTTTCTCCTTCTAGCATCAGCTAGCTCAACTCAAAGTCAATTTTACTTTCTAAGGCTAGCAAAGAATGCTGTTAAGCTAATAGCTTTTGAAGCCTGAGTAGAGTCTTTTGCTTAAAGACTTTAGCATATTGCTTTCTTGCGCTTTTGGTGTCTATTTTACATTTTTGGAGGATTGAATACAATTAAAGCAATAGAAGTTAATCATTAATTATATATAGATATAATAGATTTGATTTTGCTGTTAGAAATGGATAATTACACACAAAATACCACATAGCAAGCAATCAAATTAAAAACACTAGTGTTTAAGGACACTGTGGACTCTTTGCTACCCTAGAGTTTTATGTTGGGGAGCTGTGAGGTAATCAAAGGAGTAATACAGATATTATTTCATGGTTATATAATTTTGATTTCAGTGATCTTCTTGAATTTTAACGCAGTACCTGAACTTACAAGAAAAGTATTTGAAAGCTTACAAAAGATATATTACAATCAGTCAGCTTCGCTAATAATCAATGACAAACTATCAGAAATTTAAACTAAAGGGACGAGACAGGGATGCTCTATCTCTCCCCTCTTATTCATCATTACATTAGAAATACTAATCAGTAGGATAAAAGAAAAGGGTAAAATAAAAGGTACTAGAATTAAAGGATATGATTTCAAATTAAAAGCCTTCACTGATGATTTAGTTATGATACTGGAGGATCAGCAAAATAGCTGAACTTCTGCAAGAAGTAAAAATATTTGGGTATTTGGAGAATATTCAGCTTTCAAACTAAACAAAGATAAAACTCAAATCCTAACAAAAAACTTTCAAAAAAAAGAAGAGAGAAAACTGAAAGAAATAATTGGTTGTAACATAGCAAAAAAGGTGAGGTACCTCGTAATATGGCTAACAAATAAGAATGCCAATCTGTATAACAATTACAAACAAACTTGGAAGGATATTCAATCAAATCTCAAATGTTGGAACAAACAAAATATATAGCTTCTAGGACGCATTGCTGCCATAAAGATAAATGTATTACCCAAGTTGTTGTACCTGTTCATGAACCTACCAGTAATTACAAAAAAGAAAACATTCTTGAATTGGAATAAAGAATTGAGAAAATTTGTGTGGAAAAGAGGTAGACCTCAAATAAAATGGAAGATTGTACAAGATATCACAGCAAAGGGTGGTTGCGCTTTGCCTAATCTAAAGCAATACCAACAAGCTGCATCCCTCATATGCAGGGGTAGGCAACCTTTCCCCTTTAAGGGCCGAGGGACTTCAGCTCCCAGAAGCCTCAGCCATGTTGGCCAAAAGTCCCATGTTGGCCAATAGCTCCTGGGATTCTGGGAGCTGAAGTCCCTTGGCCCTTAAAGGGGAAAGGTTGCCTACCCCTGCTCATATGGATAAAACTTGAGTATCAAAGGGCCTTTGCAGACTGCTAGAAATAGTGCAAATTGAGGCCACTTTAATTGTCCTGGCTCAGTGCTAGGGAATCATGGGAATTGTATTTTTTTTCTGAGACATTGAGCCTTCTCTGTCAGAGAGCTCTGGTGCCACAATAAACTACAGTTCCCATGATTCCCTAGCACTGAGTCAGAGCAGTTAAAGTGGACTCAATTTGCACTATTCCTGGTAGTCTGCAAAGGCCCAAAGATTACCAGACCTGGAAGGCGCTCAGTTGCGATTTGGTTGGCACACATACCTATGATACAATAAGAGCTTAACCAACAAAGCTTTCAACAACCATTATATTAGAAACACATTAATAAATATGTGTAAAAATATCAAATGAAATTTTATGGCAAGATACCATCTCGGATTTCCACACAGGAGGCATTCTACAGTAGATGGAGAAGACAAAGCTAGATAAAATATAACGATCTTATAATAAAGTATGTACAAGGCAATCTGGCATTACGAAAAAGGGAAGATTTAGAACAGAATGGAGAATGGAAGCTTGATTGGTTTAATTATTTGCAGATAGAAAAAAGATTCAAAGAAGACCAAATTAAGGAAGGATCTGAATTGGCATAATATCAGATTGATAAAGTACTGTGGTCTGGGGAAAAAGGAAAATATCAAAACTTTATTCTTTACTCCTCGAAAGGGACACTGAACAAGAACTAGTAAAAAATTCTATGATCAAATGGGCAAGAGATATAGGACACAATATCTTGTTAGAGAGATGGGAAGCATCATAGAAGAAAACACAATCTTTCACTCCTTCACAGAATTCATACAAATAGCCAATTGATGGTATTTCTCCCTGGTCAAGTTAAACAGAATCCAAAGATTAGGAAAAGAAATATGCTGAAAATGCCATAAAGAATCTGGCACATTCTACTATATGTGGTGGTGGTGCCCGTGTATCAAAAATTTTTGGTCTAAAGTACACACAATAATTCAAGATAAATTAAACATCAAATTTCCAGTCTAACCAGAGTTATATCTACTCAATATCACCTCTAAACTCAAAAAAGAAGACAAAAACACTTCTGGAGAATTATCTTATATTTAGTTATTGCTGCTAGACTGATTATAGCAAAAAGAAAAAGAAAAGAAAATGGAAGAAGTATCAACATTATATGAATGGAAGCTTAAGGTTATGGATATGAAAGAATTAGATATCATGACTTCTCTAATCAATAATAGGTCAACAAACAAAATAGAAAATAAATGGCGTATTTCTGAATAAGTGGCGTATTGGAATGTAGAATGTTGAGATGTAAAGAATATACTCCAGAAGGAAATTTAGCAAGAGTACATATTTTGTTAGTAACAGGTAACCTTAAAAAATTTCACTTTTATTGAAAGTAATTAGTATAAGCAATAAGCAAAATATTCAAAACATAATTGAGAATGGATATCTGTACTTACAAGATTTTGAGAGATACAAATAAAAGGAATCTTTTATCTCTCCCAGCTAATGAGATAAAACTAGGCGAAGTACATTTCAAGTTTGTAATTAAATGTATTAAGCATTCTTTACTATCATCATTGTTAAAACTAAAACTAATTAGACTTTTGTATCTTATGTTTTTTCTATGTATTATCTTTTAATAATCCAAAAATAAATTAAAAATAAATAAATAAATAAAAATAAAACCTTCATTTGGTTGTAAATATTAATATTATACCAAGAAGAATGAGACTTTGCTAACTCTGAGTTATGTAAACTATGTATTAAGCTTATAGCGAAGAACAGTGCCCTTTTTTGGGGGGAGGGATCAAATTGATTTAAATGAAATCCACCCCGGAAGCAATATATAGTTAAATATAAACAGAAGGGTATGTTATTTTTATTTTGTAGTCTCATTTGCAAACAGTCTCCCACCCATTACGTCTGTGAATGTGTTCCATGTATTTGATGAAGGAAAATCTGCACACAGAATTTATGCTGCAATAAATTAATCCTTTGAGATATTCGACAGGCTGTCTACAAAACACTTGGAAAATGGCTGTTAATATGCTTATATTTGTGTTAAGTCAAAAAATGCCTCACTTTGAATTACAGCTGTAAAGAATAACCCATATAATGAATTCTTCTAAGTTTCAAGACACTAAATGAAAAAGGTGTCTGAAGTTCATCATTACTGTCATAATTACTGGTAGTACTGTCATCAGAAAGCTTAAACCCATTAACTAATGAAGACAAATGTCCACCAGCACCTTTCTTCTTCTAGATACAAGGACTATTAAAGTGCCAGGCCTTAGACAACTATTATTTGATACTCAGGATTCAATCACAAAATCTTTAGCTATCAATTTTATATATATATATATATATATATATATATATAAAAAGCTCAGCAGGTTTTACCATAATACATTATCCAAGATGTCTTGAGGTAAAGGATGAGGATTGAACATGATCAAAAGTCTTTCTTGCACAGATGAGTCAGGGGGAGCTTTCCTTTTGTGTGAAGGAAGTTCAGCATCTGTTTGGAGATGAGGTGAAGAACTCTGGACCTCCTGGGGGAAGGAGGAATCACAATCAAAATTTTCATTTTTAAATCTTGTCTGTTCTACATGATGAACAGTAGTCTCATACACCAGCATTCTGGTAGGAACTGTGCATGTCATGGGGAGAAGGGAGCAAGAAAATCTGTCACTGTCAACTTTGTGGTAAAAGCCTGAATCTAGAACCAACCCTGTAAAGTTTAGAATTAAGGCTAAGCTTACAAAGGTTGAGTCATTGTACATTCAGGACCCGGCCATATTTGTAAACAGTGCCAGGAAAATAGTTTTGACACCAATTTAAAGTGAAAACACAACCACCTACTGGTAAACAGATGCTATCTGTAGTCTTTAATTATTCAAGCTATTCTGATTGCCAATCAGGCTGAGTTAAAATGGGCAAACGCAGCAGGAATCAAGGGCCCACAGGCAACAATGCTTCTCCATCCAAAATAAATCAAACATGAAAAAGTAAACTTTTTTATGGGAAAGGAATTCAGCTGAAACAATTCATAAAGTTACAAAGAAAAACAATCACTTCATTAAAAAAATCCAGTGATTGAGGCATAAATGTGAAGAAAGAGATTCTGCATTTTTTGAAAAATGTTTTCATAAAGTCTACTTACAGAGGATTCCAGATGTTTTGCTGCCAGTTTCACTTTCAACTTCACACCATTCACAGTCTTGTCATGTAAGATTGCTATGGCATTAATAGCACTTGCTCCTTCTGCAAACATACCGTAAGCTTTGTTTTCCCCAGGGATGAGGCAAACATCTATGAAATTTCCAAACCGACTGAAATGAAACAACAAAACAGAAGCAATTGGGATGGTTAAAAATCAATATTTTTAAAAAAATTAAATCAGATTTTAAATTTTTAAATTGGATTTTTAATTGAAATTGCGTTTTTAAATTAAATTCTTTTTGAGGAAATTATTTAAAGATGGCTGTCTATTTAAAGTTATTTATCAGAAAATTGGGATTAGTTTTAATTAAGTAGCATGAGAATGTATATTCATGCAATGTTTTAATTCTTTGGTAAACGTATTCCATTAATCCAGTGCTTCTCCATTATTTTCTGTCACGCCCCCCCCCTAGGAAAGAAGAAAACATTTCGCGCCCCCCCGAGCGACTGTAAATAGTCACATGGGCGGGTTTGACCAATCAGGATAGAGCACGTCAGGCTGCTACTGGGGCTGCGCTGGGACAATCTCCCTCTCTCTAGCCGTAACGGGCCCCCTTTACAGAGCCTCGCGCCCCCCTGGGGGGCACACCCCACTATTTGAGAACCGCTGCATTAATCCATTCACAATGACATGCTCTTCCAGAGGATTCTGTAAGATTATTGGGCAATTTTTCTATCTAGAGGATATTTCAACAGATGCTTTTTTTTACAGTTATCAAAACTGAATTTGTGTCTGCAGAGACCACAATCCCTTTGTTCTTTTGCATAGCTATGTACACAGAAACAGTCCCCTACCACATAAGGGTGAACTTTCGAAACATTCAATGAACAGGTTGCTGGGAGACTAGGAGTGGAATAGATCTCCAGAAGAAACTACAGGGGAAGGTATGTTCATTTTTGGACTGGGCTGATAGTCTTAAGGCTGTGGTTTTTTAAATATATCTTTTTTTTATCCACTTTAGTTAACAAGTATGGATGTTTAAGCAAATACAATACATAAGCTGTAATGTTTAAATTTAATTTAATTTAAACTACAGCAGAAAAGTTGTCCAAATAGGAAGGATTAATCCATTAAACTGGAGATAGCTCCGCTCACAATAATTATGTATGATGTGTTTCTAACAGTATAACGAAATCAGGGTTTTTAATATAGAACTGTAAAACTACTCTGAAAAGTTGTTGTTCTAAAAATGAAACCTTCCTCTGATTGTAAATATTAAGGTTATAACAGTAAGAATGAGAATTTGAGTTGTCTAAAGTATTAAACTTATAGTGAGAAACAGTGCCCTTTTTTTGAGGGGGGGGGAGGGAATGGAATAATTTCAGAGCGAGTCTTTCTGACATTTTCCTTCATCAAATGCATGGAACACCTTCACAGACATAACAGGGGTGTGAGACTGAAAGTGAGGCTACAAAATAAAAATAACATAACCTTTCGTTTAATATCCAACTGTATATTGCTTCCATCTGGAAATAAAAATAACATAACCTTCTGTTTAATATCTAACTGTATATTGCTTACATCTGGAAGCAATATGCAGTCAGATATTAAACAGAAGGATATGTTATTTTTATTTTGTAGCCTCACTTACAAACAGTCTCACATCCCTGTTATGTCTGTGAAGGTGTTCCATGCATTTGATGAAGGAAAATCTGCTCACAAAACTTATGTTGCAATTAATTAATTGTTTGGAATATTCACCAGGATGTCTACAAAGCTCTTGGAAAATGGCTGTTAATATGCTTATATTTGTGCTAAGTCAAGAAATGCCTCACTTTGAATTACAGCTGCAAAGAATATCCCATATAATGAATTCTTCTAAGTTTCAAAACACTGAACGAAAAGGGTGTCTGAAGTCCATTATTACTAATTACTGCTAGTACTGTCATCAGAATGCTTAAACCCATTAACTAATGAGAGCAAGTTTCGACCCGCACCTGTTTTTCTTCTTCCAGATACATGAACTGTTAAAGTGCCACGCCTCAGACAACTATTTGATACTCACAAAATCACTTAGCTATCAATTTTTATATATATATAAAAAGCTCAGCAGGTTTTACCATAATACATTCTCCAAGATGTCTTGAGGTAAGGGATTAGGATTGAACATGATGCAAAGCCTTTCTTGAACAGATGAGTCAGGGGGAGCTTTCCTTTTGTTTGAAGGAAGTTGAGCATCTGTCTGGAGATAAGGTAAAGAAATCTGGAGCTCCTGGGGGCAGGGAGGGAATTACAATCAAAATGAAAATCATCATTTTCACTTTTAAATCTTGTGTGTTGAATAAGATGGACAGTAGTCTCATACACCAGCATTCTGGTAGGAACTGTGCATGTCATGGGGAGGAGCAGGAAAATCCCTCCCTGTCAACCTTTTGGTAAAAACCTGAATCTGAAACCTACCCTGTAAAGTTTAGAATGAAGCCTAAGCTTACAAAGGTTGAGCCACTGTACATTCAGGACTCGGCCATTTTTGCAAACAGTCCCAGGAAGATAGTTCTGACACCAATCTAAGGTGAAAACACAACCATCTACTGGTAAAAAGATGCTATCTGTAATCTTTAATTATTCAAGCTATTCTGATTGCCAGTCAGGCTGAGTTAAAATGGTCAAACGCAGCAGGAATCAAGGGCCCACAGGCAACAATGCTTCTCTATCCAAAATAAACCAAGCATGAAAAAGTATTTTTTTTTTAATGGGAAAGATTTCAGCTAAAACAATCCATAAAGTTATCAAGGAAAACCACTTTTTAAAAAATCCAATGATTAAGGTGTAAATGTGTAGAAAGAGATAACGCATTGTTTGACAAATGTTTTCAAAGGAAAACATCAAAGCTACTTACAGACAACTCTAGATGTTGAAATGCTGAAGGTATCTTTTTTACTCTCCGTTTGAGAAAGCTGGAAGCAGATTGGAATCTTTTTACAACAGTGGTAGAATTTTAACATAATTCAATTGAATTTAAAGATAATATTCAAGGTCAATATTCAATTACAATTATATAGGTCAAATGCAGCCAACATTAGTGTCAACAGGACTGTCAAGAAATTACTCAAGTCTCCCATTCAGAAATCAATGCAAGTTTAAAAATACTTAACTTTGGTTGCATTGTCCCCTATGATTACAGTCCTTAACATATACTTACTCCATTTTTTCTGTTCCTTCTTCAATGAATGTAACAAGCAGCCAGCTCCCAAAAGGGTATTCAAAACCATTCAGTTTATGTTTGGCATAGATAGCTGACAAAGCATTATTGTACTGAACCACCGCATATGCTAAGAGCAAACAAAAGTATATCTGTAAGTGTAGTAATATTTAAGCTCTACCAGAGAACAAAAACATTGTCAAAATTTGGGGAGCAATTCCAATTATGTTATTTTCGAAATTACTAAATTTTGAATATTTTTGAAAATTCCAGAATTCCATAGGATGGAGCTACAGCACTTAAAGTGATATCAAAATTTTGCCCTTTGGCAAAAGAAATGCTATTTCAAGAAGCGTAAAATGTAATCATACATCAACTCTTTTGAATTTAACAAAACTAGCTATTTCAGAAATCAGCTGAAGGATGGGGTGCATATCCCTGAATAAGTATTAAATAAAAACTGATATCGTTTACTGCTATTTCTAATACCTGGTGTGTGAAAACACATAATATATATTTGTATTCTGCTGTTCATACAGTGCACCCATGCCATACGTAGGCTCATCATAGGCGGACTCAAGGTCATGTGGACGGCGAGCCCCAGCTTTCGCAATGGCGTGTATGTGTGAGCGCACCACCACTGACTAAATGGGACTTGAGGTCCCACAGAATTTCCCTTACACGTGGGGGTCCAGAACAGATTCCTCACATAAAACAAGAGTCCTTTGTATATATGGTACTTAAGTGATCTCACGTGATGTTACACCACTCAAGCAATGTTACACTGGCACAGATATTTAGGATTAGGGCATACAAAAATCAATCCTGTTAGACTGGACAACTTATCAACCATAATTAGCTGATCAAAGGCTTCTAGAGCACCCCCCCCCACGCCCTTTTGTTTCCCGGTTTAATCATAATTTACTGTTGTCTCTATATTGCCATTAAGCAAGAATCTGGAAATGCTGATTAAGGGGAAACATAAGCCTACATTTGAGGCAGGGAAAAGTGTGGCTGCTGGCCAGTAGGAAACCCCAAAGACCTCCCTCACATTTGGAGAAGGACTTTTAGAAGAACATTTTACTCAAAATGCCCTATAGCATTTGTGGATAATTTTACAATTCCCTCAACCTGCCTTTTTTAAATCCAGGAGAGGGCTTTTTAAAAAACAAGAACTACATCAGAAGCAATCTGACTTCTGGTTTACTTCCTGGTTTTAAAAATCTCTCTTCTGAGCCTACAACAGCCTATGGGGGAGGAACATGACACAACTGCCACCACTCTTCCAAGAGGGTTCAGGGATCATTCCGAGTATTATTTTAAAGTTTTAAAAAATGGGTAGAGGGCTCGGCAGAGTAGTATATGGCTCTCCAACTTCTGGTGAGGGATCCATGCAGCTACACATCCTTGGTCTACATCCAAATATTAGTCAAAACTAGAACAGATTAAATGAGTCAATGAAATATATGTAAGTGCTGACTTGCCATGTTGCCACTAATATAAATATGTATAACATAGTTGTAACTAATTATTGGATTTACCGTAGGCCCTTTCTAGAATCAGTGCATACATTAAAAGTAAAATATGAGTAAGTAGAGGATGGAAAAGAAAAGGAATTCAAAATGGGGCAGAAAAGAACATGCAAAGATATGGTCTTCTTTAAACTCTCAACCTCTATTAAAAGATTGCAGCACTTTGTTCAGAGTATTTCAGTTTCATTACAAGCAGAAGCTAAAAACAAAGCAAAAGTGTTAGCTTCTAAAATCTAGACCCTCTGGCAAAAAAAGAAAAAAAAATCAACAGAGATTGACCAAATTTATCTAACCACATTGACCACATTATTTCGGTTCTGAGGTCCCTCCACTGGCTGCCTATCAGCTTCCGGGCCCAGTTGGTTATTACCTTTAAAGCCCTAAATGGCTTGGGTCCACGCTATCTCAGGGACCGCCTCCTTCCATATAATCCTCCCCGTGCTCTCCGGTCCTCTGAGAGGAACTTGCTGCAGCCTCAAAAATCTAGGCTTGCGGCGACCTCCCAGAGGGCTTTCTCTGTTGTCGCCCCCAAACTCTGGAACGACCTGCCAGACGAGATCCATCAGTTGACATCACTAGACAGCTTCAAGAAAGCTGTCAAGATGGATCTCTTCCAGCAGACCTTTCCAGACTAATTATCCTGGCCTAGGGCTTTTTGATTCCTGCATTCCTCTCGTGGCCCCATCATTGTTGATGGATGGGGAACGCAGTAGAGGCTGACCAGGGTACTGTAACCTGTTTAAATATGTTATTGTAAAATGTTTTATATTGTTTATGTTTTTATTCTATGTTTATTGTTATTTTAATTATGCGTTATTTAATGCTGTTTTAAGGAGGATGGGTTGGTTGGACGAAATGATGTGGGGGTTTTACTGTAAGCCACTTGGATTGCTGCCAATAAGTGGGATACAAATAAATTTTATTATTTTATTATTATTAAAATTAAAATGGACAACATTCTGAGATTTTATTTACTCCCCTGTGACTATATACAGTTGGTAAAAAATATCAGAAAACTATATTGGACTGTGGTTCCAACTGAGCTGACCTGCATTTCTGTAAAAAGTAGAGTGCATCTACACTGTAGAAATAATGCTGTTTAACACCAGTTTGACTGCCATGGCTCCATCCTACAGAATCCTTGAATTTGTAGTTTTGTGAGGCATCAGCACTCTGGCAGTGAAGGCAAAAGATTTTGTAATACTATAAATCCCAGAATTCCATAGGATGGAGCTACAGCACTTAAAGTGATATCAAACTGCATTATTTTTACAGTGTACACCCCCATCTGCTCTCTGCAGTTTATTCACCACTTTATAGCTTTAAAATGTAGAAACTAATAAATAAGTCAAAGCACATGCTGATACTATAATGAGATTCAGCTGCATCTACTGTGGAGTATGTACATTTCTATAGAAAAATAACTTCAACATATAAATTAGGGCTTCACTATCACATGTGAAACAGGAAGCACACACATATATCTACTATGGGATCTCACTATCACTGAGTTTTCTGCTACATGTACACACCAAAACTGTCATGAATTGCTATCCTAATATAAAAAACACCCATTATCTGATAGTCTGCACACATAATATCTTTCTACTGATTAACTTCATCTTTTTTACATTGCAATTTATACTGTTAAGGCTCCATGTTTCTCTCTGAAAAAAAAAAGCCCTGCAGACACAATATGTTGCTTTTCAGTTTATTTTACGTTACCACGATTACTGTAAAGACCCCGAGACACTTCACAAGATTCCAAGCCTGGGATGATATTAAAGAGGTCGAAAAGTTGCTGTTGTGCAAATGGGAATTCTGATACTACCCGCAAGCGCCTGGAAACAGATTCTGGGCTTTTGGTGTCCCTCCTTGCAACACATGCAAGGTTTGGTGGTTCTGCCAAATGAAGAATAGTAAAGTGACACTATTGAGCATCACAGAATAACTGGGTTTACAGATTTTATTCAGAACACCAACACACAATTTGTTTTCAGATTGATGATCAGTGCAACAGTGACATGGTCTTGGATCTATTATGAAAGTGAGGTCACAATTCACAAATTATTTTTTGCACTCAGATTATATTACTCACCTGAAGCAAGCAAGTCCCTCCCCTGTACTGTACGGTAGCTTGTGTCCTCTCTCGTATCACCCACATATAATTTGTATCTGAACTACCTTAAATCCTCTTTATATGGGTACAAGGAAGTCCCACAGATTTCAATGACAATGACTTTTTTCAATATATACTGTAAAATCACACCTTACACATACATGTTTACCTTTAAAATGTCCAGCTTTACCTGAGGTAAATATGCTAGTCTCTTCTGTTCTGTGGCATTTTGCTTCCTGTTCTCCATTACGCACATAGAAGTAATGTGGCTTGGTCACAGACTCAGGCAAAGCAGTTCTATAACCCATGCTACCCTCACTGTATTCATGTCCATAGTATTCAGGGGACTTGTTTACCAAATGGTTTCTTTATTTCTTAGTAGCATGGAAATTCAATCCGGGTTCAGACAATCTTATAATTAAATTACAATAACACTTTATTTGAAGGATGGTTAACAATGTTTCACTTGTTACAATGTTCCATTCACTTGTTGTTATACTTTGTTGCACACTCTTTAACTCTAGAGAACACCGGTTCCTATTCTTTAGGACCCTTACACTGTCCTTATCCTTTTATCCTTATTTCTGTAATAGCCTAACTATACCCCGAAGGATATCAAATATCAGCAACTCCCTCACTTGGAATGCTATATTCAACTAAGGGCCTTTGCAGACTGCTAGAAATAGTGCAAATTGACTCCACTTTAACTGCCCTGGCTGTGCTAGGGAATCATGGGAACTGTATTTTTTTCTGAGACATTGAGCCTTCTCTGTCAGAGAGCTCTGGTGCCACAAGAAACTACAGTTCCCATGATTCCCTAGCACTGAGTCAGGACAGTTAAATTGGACTCAATTTTCACTATTTCTGTCAGTATGCAAAGGCCCTATGTCCCTCACTACTGGATTTTTCCTTTACAGTCCCTCACTCCTGGACTGTTACACATCCAGACCTGGTGCTGTGTGGAGAACAGGCCCAAGGTAGAAACAGCCAATCAGGAGTAAGCTGGTGACAGCCAATCAAATTTTGGGCTGTAGGTGAGAAAGAATTCTGTTGCTGACAATTGAAGTCAGACCGGGTCTGGATGTGTAAGAGTCCAGAAGACAGGGACTGTGATAGCACTCCAAGTGGGGGAGTTTCTGGTATTTGATATGCTGCAGGATATAGTCAGCATGAGGGTTATTATGGAAATAAGGTTAAAAGGATAACCATAAATAAGGACGGTGTAAAAGTCCTAAAGAATAGCAACCGGTGTTCTCTAAAGTTAAAGAGTGTGCAACAAAGTATAACAAGAACAAGTGAATGCAACATTGTAACAAATTAAACATTATTAACTACCATCCAAATAAAAGTTTTGTTATTTTATTACAAGCTTGTCTGAATCTGGATTGCATTTCCATGCTACTAAAAAATAAAGAAACCAAGTTTAGGGAGGAAACTCATAGATAAAATTAAGCAGTGGGATAACAATACTCACTGGGCTGCCACATCAAAGAATATAAATGATGCTCATGACACATGGGTGCAAGGAAGTTCCAGAGATTTCAATACATGCTGCAAAATCACACCCTAAACATACATGTTTACCTTTAAAATGTTCAGGTTTACCTGAGGTAAATATGCTAGTCTTTTCTGTTCTGTGGCATTTTTCTTTCTGTTCTGTATTATTCACACAGGAGTAATGCACACTTGATTCATGTGGCTTGGTCACAGACTCGGACAAAGGGGTTCTATAATCCATGCTACCCTCAGTGTATTCATGTTCATGGTATTCAAGGGACTTGTTTACAAGCGTGGGCCCAGCGGTGCTGTACCCTGAAATCAACAGAAAATTGGACCAGCAATAATAATAATAATAATAATAATAATAATAATAATAATAATAATAATAATATATTTATATTATATTTACAAGCAGTCGAGGAGGCTTACAATTAAATACTGTATCATATAATACAGGTACACAAATAACCTGGAATCCCCAAACCCACCCACCCCTTAAGATAGTATTAAACAATTAAGTATTAAAACACATTAAAAAATACACATCAAAAACATTTTACCATATTACAATTCAATTTTATGGATTCATGTATATACTCAGTAAGTCCAGAAATGTTAGTTAAAAAATTGACCCCAAAAAAACTAAGTGGACACATCCACAGATCAATGTAAATACTGTACTTTAACACTCATTTAAAAAGGACCCATCCCCTGGTGAAAAGCAAGAGTATAATCTGTCCTGGAAGCAGTGACCCCTCTTCTCTAATCCATCCAGCCTTTACAATGAACACACCCAGTTATACTTGCTGGAATTTTTAAAGTTCTTTTGCATAGTTTTCCTTTGCTTCATCCTTCAGATCCTTTGTTACATGCCTCTAGGTTTTACTCTCAACTTATCAATGAACCATATCAAAATCCTAATTTTGGCCCCAAAACCTGCCCTCAACTTATACATGAGGTCAATTTATAGTTGAGTATATTTAATACCTTCCACCTTATATCTCAGTCTCCTTAGAAATTCTTAAAATGCAGCAAGAAAGCCCCAAATATCGGTATAATATATATCTAAACTTTTATTACAATGTAAATAAAATAATGAGATTGATCTCTTGTACTTCATGAATGTTCTCTGTTTTACACAACTCACATAGAATAAGTACAATGTTTTCAGGTGGTTTGACTGCAAACTCAGTCAAGATAGTCATGGAACCTGAAGCCACAGATACCCGAACATTACAATTTCATTACCTACTTCTCACTTGCATTCAGTCTTGTGGACTACTGTGCCTCTCATTTTTGGATCTTCTTTTAGGTTCTACAAGCATGTCAAATAAATCCTAAGGATTTCAGTTAAAATTACCAATGTGTGAAAATTACAACCTACAGACAAAGGGCCTGAACAGACTTCAAGAAATAATCCAGTTTGAGACTACTTTTACTGCCCCGGCTCAGTGCTAGGGAATCATTATTGTGGCACCAGAGCTCTCTGACAGAGAAGGCTCAATATCTCAGAAAAAAATTACAATTCCCATGATTCCCTAGCATTGAGCCAGGACAGTTAAAGTGGCTTCAAGCTGGATTATTTCTGACAGTCTGTTCAGGCTCTAAGTTTTCCCTTAAAATAGTATTACACACCCAAAGAAAAGTTGCTCTTTTGTACTTCACTGCTCTCTTTTTTGTCTTCGTAATTTTCAGTGAACGTAGTTTCACCATCAGCCCAAACAGCTTTGAACCCTGAAGCCAAAAAATAATTCAAGATGTTATAATGTGTTTCATTTCTTTGGCTTGTTCTCTTTCTTGTAGACTAATGTGCACCACAGATTTTTCTTTAGTTTCTTAAAATGTGATGCTTGAAATGACTTATTTGATGAAAATGACAAAACTCACAAGTCAACTTGAAAATTCACCATGGTAGATTTTGAATCTGAATTGTTGCTTTTTCTGTCAATAATTAATAAGCAATTATGTTTGTCTTACTTTGAAGACTAAATCTAAAATTAATATACCATTTTAAAACCATTTTATATCAATGCTTCTATAACCCTAGTACAAGAGATCCACTTATGTATAACAATCTAGGCAGAAATTAAATTGAAAATTCCCATTTGAGAGCCCTTATTAGGAAATAAATATTAACTGATTAACTAACTGGTAACCAACTTTTAAAACTTTAGGGAGGAAGTGACAGACTAAGAGATTAAAAACAAAGTTTTTACTATATTTATTCAGGTTCTGATATGTTGGTATAGTAGCACAAGCATATATTTAAGTGCTTGCTAAGTCACCATAGGTAACCATGAAATCAATGCGAGTGCATGGAATTTCACCAACATGAATCACTGGTCTGAACTTGACTTCCTTGCTAACCAAGAAGGAAGAACAGCCCCTCATTACAGAGCCAATACAGAAATTATATTAGCTGAGAAAAGAGGGGAAAAGCATTTTACACTACTTTCAGATACAGGAAGCAAACTCCTGTTCAGAATACTAACATGGGGTGAAACAGATGGCACCGAAGGGGCGGCATCAAGCCGTCCCAGCTGATGCAGGATTGAGGCCGTGGAAACTACCCGCCGCAGCCCCACTTCACCATTTTGCTGGCACAAAAATAAGCAGCAGAAAGCCTCTCCTTTTTGCACTGGCAAAGCACTGGCTTTTCTACTGCTGCTGCGGCTTTTCAACACTCCTGCACTTGTGTGACATCTAAACGCCACACCATAGGAGTGCTGAAAAGCTGCCCCCCATGTGGTCAAGCGGGTGGCTTCCAGTGGGCATCATTTAAACAACACGCCCCCAAGCCATTGGAAAGCCACCACAAAGGGGCCATCTGTTTCGCCCCATAGCGACAAAGGAGTGCTCCAAGTCTCTTCAACCAGCTTGCAATATTATTAGTACAACTTTTATTCATAAGAGGAGCAAAGGAGAGATCAAAGGCTCTGTCATCCTCCATGAGGTTCACTTACAAGTAAAAAAGCACACAAGGGTTTTGTTTTATTAAAATGCTGCTTTGTGACATGGGGAGAGGGACTGATTTCCAAGGCTGGTGTAAGAGGGCTTGAAATCAATCTGATCCTATATACACATGAGCTTTAATCTATGTAAAATTCCACTTAAGAATACCAGGAGAATTAGAAATAGATGTAGGAAAAGCATTTTTAAGAGAAACAGTAATGTGTCTCACTTTTGTCACATTGTTCTATTGCCAAGGCTGCTTGCGATGCCTTTAAAAACCTTATGTATGCAACCTCTTGATTTTCCTTCTGTAGGATCATGCATACATCAATAGTTCCATAGATCTAAAAATTTCAAACAACATATTATATTATATTACAACAGTTAACAGAAAGATGCAAAAATGAAATTTTATTCATTTAGCATTCTTTGAATGGGGTATAAAGATACTATTGGGATGCTGACTGCTGAAGACTCAACTAGTACCTTAAAAGTATTCGTCAGGTGCTTCTCTGTAAAGGAGTTTGGAACACTGACACGTATTAGAGTAAGCTGCCGAATTCCAATATTTCTGGTGCTTCCCGTAGTTTGTCTTTGTGCAATAAACACCTAAATTGAACACAATGGTGATGAAATGAGCAAAAAAAGGATGTAATCTCAATTAAACTCTATGCCAAAGTTTAGTTATCCAGGGACAGTGAGATCATAGTAAGGCTAAGATCATGCATGTTTGGTTATAATTACACTAGATCTTACATCCACTGCACAACTGCTAAACAGCTTTCCATTCACCAAGTAAAAAGTGAGAGAGAGGGCTGTGCATTTGCACAATTCTGTTTCTGGTCTGGAATTCTATGCAACTGTTCCTGAGAGAAATCCCTATGTGAATCAATGTGACTTGCATATGAGGAGGCACACATAGGATGGTACTGTAAGGCAGTAATAAAAAATGACTTACTGGGGACTAAGCACCTTTCAAATCAGTGGAACTGATTACCAAGTAAGTTCTACTAGAATTTCACCACAAATGGTATTCCCCACTATCCAATAATACATTTCAAATACGGCTGTCAAGAGAATGAGAGAAAATGATATATACTTATTTAGCATATAAAATTTACACTGTGAACTTTTAATTATTGTGTTTCCTAAATGTAAATTCAGCTTGCTCAATCATATTAAACTCTATTTTGGGCATTAGAAGAAAAGAGCTTGATGATTAAGACATAATACTAAATCATGGTGAATGATACTTAGGGAAGAGAAGAAGCATATTTTGAGAATATATAGGGCACTCCAAATCGTTTTCAATGCAAACAAGAAAGAAGCTCTAAACTGCAACCCAACAGATGTTCTGCAGAAATAATGCAGTTTGACACTGCTTTAACTGCCATGGCTCAATGCTTGTTGTGGCACCAGAGAACTCTGAAAGAGAAGGCTAAATATCTCACAAAACTACAGATCCCAGAATTCCACAACACTGAGCCATGGCAGTTAAACCAGTGTCAAGCTGCATTATTTTTCCAGTGCATACACAGCCTTAGCCATCTTCCCAGTGCATCTCTATTATGCTTAAACAGACCTAGAATTTAAAAACCTCTGATAATCTAAATTTTGGATTAGATTCTAAAGATTTAAGATTATTTGTTTCTTTGAGTCATTTATTCAGGGATTCCCAGACTCTGGCCTTCCAGGTTTATTTGGACTTCAACTCCCAGACTATTGGCCAAAGTGGCTGAGGCTTCTGGGAGCTAAAGTCCAAAACACTCTGAAAGGCCAGAGTTTGGAGATCAAACTGATTTGTATGCTGCTTTTATCCCAAACCAGGACCCAAAGCAGATGGAACCAAGTTGTTCACACCAACAACAACTCTTAAAGCATTGCTATTCCTCTTTTACTGCTCTGGCTGCCTCCCACTGCATTCTGGGATTTGCAGTTTAGGGAGGGGCATTTAGAATTCTAGAGGTAGCTCTTAGGCCTCACTGAACTACAAACTCCAGAATGCAACAGGAGGCAGCCTGAGCAGTAAAAGTGGAATAGCAGCATTATAAGAGTGTAGTGCCATAATCTCCTCTGTACAGAGGTAGAAAGAACACTATGAGTTGCAGAAAGCGATTACAAAGGCAAAACAGATATGAACAAATGTACTTTGCAGCAGAGAAAAGCAACACTATGGAACACTTAAGCAACTTTTATGCAATTTGTAGGACTAAACGTGAGCAAAGTCATCAAGATGAGAATTGGTGTTACACTTATTCATATAAATATTTGTTCAATTTGTCTTCTACCTTTCAATTAGCATGCTCAGGCTGCTAATATCACACCGCACACAATCAAAACAAATGAGATCCTGAGATGAGGCAAAATTTAATAAAAATCATTTTCAAAAGATGCTCAAATACATCAGAGAGCTAAACTTGACTTCCTCCTGATACTGCAAATAGGAAACTTTAAATCAAGCTACTATTTCTGCAAATACTGAGATTACATTCATAGAAGTAGCTATGGCTGTCATTCACTACATTCCCTACTGAATGCAGCGATTAAATGCACAACCTAGGCAAGAAAGACATAACCGCCGTTACACAAATCACATTGGAGAGTTTACTTCCAATAGCTATAAGTGAATGCCAATGTGCAAATAGTGGCAAACATGTTAAAATCTTAACGTGATCTATCTGCTAATTCCCCACTCCATTCTGTAATGCGCAGTGCTTTAAGTATTTTTACAGTATGAAAAGAAATTCAGGATACTCTAAACTTGGGGTGCAGTTTGAATGGGAAGGTACTAAGACAAATGACGCTACTTGCCCACAAAGAAAGCATACTTGTCCACAAGGATCATTGGAGAATACTTGCCCAAAGAAAACCATTGGGAATACTTGCCCATAGGGAATCATTCCCTATGGGCAAGTATTCCCCATGATTCCCAATAGGCAAGTATTGTCATTTGTTTTAGTACATCCCATTTTAATGTAAACTTCAAGCTCCACATGAAACCATGTTTTACATGGTATGTGGTGCATGCCTTCAAGTCACTATTGACTTATGACAACGACCCAAAGGGGAACCTATCATAGGGTTTTCTTGGCAACAACAACCATGATGGGTGTGTGTGAGGGGGTGTTTGTGTGGGAGGCTTCAGGCCAATGGTTCTCAAACTTTGGCTTTCCAGGTGTTGTGGACTTCAACTCCCAGAATTCCTTATTGCTGGCCAAGCTGACTGGGAATTCTGGGAGCTGAAGTCCCAAACCCCTGGAAGGCCAGAATTTGGGGAACCACTGCTCCAGGCCAAGGCCCTTGCCTCTCCCAGCGGAGGGGCCGATTCACCTTCATGGGCCGGGGGGCCTCGGGGGAGAAGTGCCTGCCCTCCAGCTCCTCGGCGGCTCGGCAGGCCTGCGAGGCCAAGGCGTACTTGACGTAGGCGGCGACCGAGGGCTTCCCCCCGCACGGCCGGTCCCGCATCACCCAGACGTCCACCACCTCCCCGAAGGGGGCGAAGCGCTGCCGGATCTCTACCGGGGAGGCCGCCGTGCCCAGAGAGGCATACAGGCGGCTGTAGCGGGGCTGCTCCGCTCGGGGCAGCGGCTCACAGGGCTCCCGCAGCTCCGCGAGCCCAGCCTGGACTGGAAGCGCCGCCATTTTGCTGTGGCAGCGGCAGCAGCAGCAGCAGCAGCGGTTTCTGTTTACAATCCCGGGCGGAAGCGCAATTGCCCGCTCTAGGAGTCGGAACCGGAAATGTCGGTGCGCGCTCCCTTGAAGCGGCTGGGTGTGCGCTCCCGCCCACAGCGCCCCCTGGGCAGGAGGCCTTGCAGCACCCTGGAATTGGGTTAACTTTCTATACTAGAGAAATGGTTCTCAAACTGGAGAGTGTAAGAAATGTTGTTGTTGTTGTTGTATGCCTTCTTCAAGTCGTTTCCGACGTATGGCGACCCTGTCACGTGTTTCTTCAGAGGGGCGTTTGCCATTGCCATCATCTTCCGAGGCTGAGAGAGTGTGACTTGCCCAAAGTCACCCCTGTAGGTTTAACCTGGCTTCAAACCCTGGTTGGTCTCCAGTGTCACAAACCACCAGGGAGACAAGATAATGTCCCCCTCATCGCAAAGGAGGGCAAGGAACCACAAAATGGAGGACATACTAAGGGGGGAAAATAGGGCATGACCAAAGAAAAGCTGAAAGAAAATAACTCGTATAAATGTAGATCCATGCTTCTTAGTCATGGTCAAAATGGAGGGCATTCTGAAATTCCTCCTGGACAAAAGGGTGCAATGGAGGATGTGTCCTGGAAAAGGAGGACACGTGGTCACTCTGGTCATAGGCCAAGGCTCCAAGTGGGGGGGGGGGTTTCAGGTTGCTGGCTGGGGATGGAAGTGGCCCTGCTTTCCTTCCTCCTCCAGAGGAGTGTCTTCAAAGTAGATTGAGAAGCAATCCAAAAACATAACATTTTTAGGGGGGCACATTGTCCAGTTGACCCCCACTGCTCTGCTCAAGCCAGTGGCCTCCCTGTCTGGAAGGTGGTCTCTCACTCTTTCTACTGCCCTCAGCCTTCAACCTAGCATCATTGTCTTTTCTAACTATTCATTCTTCCTCATGGTGTGGCCAAGGTAGCACAGCCTCAAGTCATCCTTGCTTCCAAGGAGATTTCAGGCTTGTGCTGTTCAAGGACCCACTTGTTGGTCTTTTTGGATGTCTGTGGTATCCTCAACACTCTTCTTCAGTACATCTCCAATGAGCTGATCTTTTTGCCGTCTTTCTTTACTAGCCACTTCCCATATTCGTACAGGGTGATGAGAAATATGATGCCTTGGACAACCCCCTTTATAGCAATACCAATATAGCATTTATATTTCTATACTACTTATCTGTGAACTCAGCAGTTTACAATGTGTTCCCCAACAAGCTGGGTGCTCATTTTTGTTGTTAACTGCCCTCGAGTCGATCTGGATTCACGGTGACCCTACGGATGAGACATCTCCAAGACCCTCTGTCCTCCACTGCTCTGCTTAATTCCTGCAACCCCTCAATACTCGTGACTCCTTAATAAAGTCCATCCATCTAACATGTGGCCTTTGTCTCTTCCTCCCTCCCTCCTCGTTTTCCAGCATTACTGAGTCCTCCCTTCTCATGATGTGTCTGCAGAACGACAGCCTCAGTTTGGTCATCCTTGGCTTTCAGGGAGGTTTCTGGCTTGATCTGCTCTAGGACCCATTTGTTTGTCCTTTTGGCTGTCCATGGGATCCTCAGAACTCTTCTCCAGCACCACATTCTCTCAAATGCATTGATTTCTTCCTATCATCTTTATTAACTGTCCACCTCTCACATCTATACATGGTAATAGGAATACGATGGCTTGTATGATTCTAACTTTTGTTCTGAGTTGTATATCTTTGCATTTTAGAATTTTTTCTACTTCTTTCATAGCCACCCTTCTTCTGATTTCCTGACTGCAGTCCCCATTTCTATCAATGTTTGATCCCAGGTATGGGGATTCTTTTACTATTTCTATTTCTTCATTGTCTACGTTGAACATGTGAAGGTCCCCAGTAGTCATTATTTTTGTTTTCTTTAAGTTCAACATTAAGCCTGTCTTTGCACTTTCTTCTTTGAGCTTCCTTAGTAGGTGTTCCAGGTGTGTGAGGTTTCTGCTAGTACTATGGTGTCATCTGCATATCTTAGATTGTTGATATTCCTTTCTCCTATTTTCACCCCTCCTTCTTCTCTCTCCAAGCCTGCTTTTCTTATAATATGTTCTGAATACAAGTTGAACAGAAAGGGTGAAAGGATGCAGCCTTGTCTGATCCCTTTGCCAACTGGGAACCATTCTGTTTCTCTGTGTTCTGTTCTGACTGTAGCCTCTTGTCCTGAGTACAGATTCCTTATCAGGACTATCAAATGTGTTGGCACTCCCATGTCTTTAAAGGCGTTCCATAGCCTCTCATGATCTATGCCAGGGGTAGGCAACCTTTCCCCTTTAAGGGCCGAGGGACTTCAGCTCCCAGAAGCCTCAGCCATGTTGGCCAATAGTCCCATGTTGGCCAACAGCTCCTGGGATTCTGGGAGCTGAAGTCCCTCGGCCCTTAAAGGGAAAGGTTGTCTGCCCCTGATCTATGCTGTCAAAGGCTTGGCTATAGTCTATAAAGCACATGCTGATTTTCTTTTGGAATTCCCTGGTGCGCTCCATTAGCCATCCTATGTTTGCAATGTGATCTTCCTTTCCTGAATGAATCCTGCTTGAACCTCTGGGATCTCTCTTTCCATGTATGGTTGGAGTCTATGTTGCAGAATTTTGAGCATGATTTTGCTTGCGTGGGAGATCAGTACTGTGGTTCTATAGTTGTTGAAGTCTCTTGTGTCTCCATTCTTGTGGATGGGGATGTATATTGATTGTTTCCAATCTGTTGGCCATTGTTTTGCTTTCCATTTCTGTTGACATATGTTGGTTAGCACTAGAGTTGACTCTGTCAATGTGGAGTGCAGCAGTTCAATTGGAATATCATCTGTTCCTGGTGATTTCCCCCCCGCTATTTCTCTTATTGCAGTTTCCACCTCACTTTTTAGGATTTGGGGTTCATTTTCATATGGCTCTTCATTCTATGTGTCCTTCATTTTGTCATCTCTTTTGTATAATTCTCCTGTGTATTGTGCATCCAATGTCTTTTTATTCCTTCTTGGTCCTGAATTATGTTATTTTTATCACAGATCGTCCCAGTCCTTGGTTTGAATTTTCCTTTAATTTCCTGGATCTTGTGAAATAGATCTCTTGATCTTTCCTTTTTATTGTTGTCTTCTATTTCTCTGCATTGGTCATTGTAGTAATTTTCTTTATCTTTCCACACAAGCCATTGTACTGTTGCATTTATAATTCTTAGTTTGTTCCTATCTCCCTTTTGTTTTTCTTCTCTTTTCTTTATTGTTTGTAGTGTTTCTTCTGTCTTTGCTATAGTCTATAAAACACAGACTGATCTTTCGAAACTCCTTAAGTACGTTCCATTATCCCATGTATTTTTGCTATATGTTCCTTAGCGCCTCTTCATATTCTGAACCCCATTTGAATATCTGGCAGTTCTCGCTCCAAATATAGAGTCTTTGTTGCAGAATTTTAAGCATCACCTTGCTTGCATGAAAAATTAATTCAATGGTTCTGCGATTGTTGCAGTTCCTCGTGTCTCCTTTCTTGGAGACAAGAATATGTACTGAGCATTTCCAGTCTGTATGCCATTGTTTTGTTTGCCAATTTTTTGAAAGATTTTAGTTAGAACTAGAGTAGATTCTGTCTCTGTAGCCTGGAGCAGCTCTATTGGTATACCATTAGTTCAGGGATAGGCAACCTGTCCCCTTTAAGGGCCAAGGGACTTCAGCTCCCAGAAGCCTCAGCCATGTTGGCCAACAGTCCCATGTTGGCCAATAGCTCCTGGGATTCTGGGAGCTGAAGTCCCTCCACCCAAAGGGGACAGATTGCCTACCCCTGCATTAGTTCCTGGTGATTTATTTCTCTCAAGTGCTCTGAGTGCAGCTCTTACTTCACCTTTTAAAATTTGAGGTTTGTCCTCAAATGGTTCTTATTGAAATGAATCTGTCATGAATTTGTCCCTTTCATATAGTCCTTCTATGTATTGTTTCCACTGTCTTTTTATTTCTTCTCAGTCATGAAGTATGTTTCCCTGCTGGTCACAGAGCATCCTCCTTCTTGGCTTAAATTTTCCCTTGATTTCTTGATCTTGTTGAATAGTTCTTGTTTTTCCTTTTTGTTGTTAGTTTTTATTTCATTGTATTGGTTATTATAGTAGTTCTCCTTATCCCTGTACACAAATTGTTGTACATTTGCATTCAGGTTTCTGGTTCTATTTCTGCCACCATTCTCTTTCCCCTATCTTGGATTAAATCAGTGCTTCTCCATTATTTTCTGTCATGCCCCTCCTAGGAAGAAGAAAACATTTCGCGCCCCCCCCCATGCGACTGTAAATAGTCACACGGGCGGGTTTGGGCAATCAGGATAGAGCACGTCGGGCTGCTACTGGGGCTGCGCTGGGACAATCTTCAGTGTTCGTGCCCCCCTTTATGGAGCCTCGTGCCCCCCCTGGGGGGCGCGCCCCACTATTTGAGAAGCACTGGATTACATATTGATCAGAATGGAGACTGCAGTCAAGAGATTATAAGACTAGGATTAGGACAGCTATGACAGAAGTGGACAAGATCCTAATGTAAACATATAACTGTGGACACTAAAGTGAGGATCATCCAAAGCCATCATAGTCCCCATCACCATGTATGGATGTGAAAGCTGGACAGTGAAGAAAGCCAAAAAAAGAAAAAAGAAAAGAAAAGAAAATCAACTCATTTGAGGTGTGGTGCTGGAGAAGAGTGCTGAGGGTACTGTGAACAGACAAACAAATGGACTATGGAACAGATCAAACCTGAAATCTTTCTGGAAGCCAGGATGATTAAATTGAGACAGTTGTACTTTGGCCACATCGTGAGAAGGCACAAATTGGAAAAGGCAATGATGCTAGCAAAGTGAGGAAAACCACATGCCAGATGCTTGCAGGGGCAGGCAAACTGCCCCCTTTAAGGGCAGAGGGACTTCAGCTCCCAGAAGCCTCAGCAAAGTTGGCCAATATACTGGGATGTTGGCCAATAGTCTGGGATTCTGGGAGCTGAAATCCCTCGGCCCTTAAAGGGGACAGTTTGCCTACCCCTGACTTAGTGAGACCATGGGCCTGAGCCTGCAGGACCTGAGCAGAGCAGTTGAAGACACAGGTCATGGAGATGTCTCATCAACAGGTTTGCCATGAGTCAAGGACAATTAATAACAACTACGTTCCTTTGAGTTCAGTGGGGCTAACTCTCATGTTAGGTAGCAACTCTGTTTTCCAGGGTACTGTCCTTTTAGTTGGGTGAAGTTGCTGCAGCAGTAATGAATACCAATTCTAATGAAAGAGACTGAGGTTACTGCTACACTGCAGAATTAATGCAGTTTGACCCCACTTTAACTACCATGGTTCACTGCTATGGAATCCTGGGATCTGTGGTTTATTGAGACACTCGAGCTCTCTGATCAAGAAAGCTAATTATCTCACAAAACTACAAAACTACAAAACTACAGAATTTCGAAACACTGAGCCATGCACACTTGCTTGCAATTGGGCAACTCTTCTGCCACACAATTTGCTTTCTCTGGTTTGGCGTGGCAATTGTTACTAGATGACCAGAGGACTGAAGTGGTTTGTGAGAAGAGATGTTTGGAAGCTGGAGCTGGGTGAGAAAAGGCCAAGGCAGTTCATTATTATTTAAAAGGTGTATAAACTACCTTTCACAATAAGCACTCCCAAGACAGTATACAAAATGTAAAGGATTTATTTGAAAAGACAAGAGCAGAATTAATAAAACCACACAATGGCACTCAAACTCACAGTATCATCCAAGATAAACAAGTAATTCTTTAGGTCCTGTTTGAACACAGCTTGAAATTTAATTTTAAAAAAAAAAAGCAATGCACTGTTTGCACTGTTTCAGGAGTAACATGTCATTCAATAACACATTACTTTAACTTTGCAAAAGCAAAAAGTTTAAATATGGTTTTAAAAAGGCTGAGCCCCAATAACATTTGTGAAATAGCCTGAACCCCTGTTAGAATGTCAGTGCTAATATCAAAATAGTTCTGCAAGCAGTTCCACTTTGGGAGATGCTGAATAAGTTCATTGTATGCACAGATACAGCCCCCTTCTCTCATTTTTAACATGGGGGTGGGATTAATTGATCATCAATAAGAGGAGACGTCAAGGCCATGAAAACAACTATTCTGCAATACTGATTGATTATTCAATTTATACTCTGTTCTTCTGATGTGGCCAGGATTCAAGGCAACAACTAAGGGCTAAGCTATATCTATGACAAAGGTCCTATATACTTCTAAGTATGAGCAACATTAAAGTAGTTCCCACAGCTGCATGAGCGTTCACTCAATGCACAACAGTTGAGCTCTCCACCCACCAGGTAAACACTGAAAGGGCTGTGTATGCATTTATGAAATGAATGGCTGCAAGAGGTACCACACTTCTATAGCTTCTGAGAAACTGTAACTGCTTGGACAACTATTTTTATGTTAGCAATGAGCCCCCCACCACCCCATGACAAATGATACATCTCAGGTTTAACTCGGAACAGTTAAAGGCAGTGTCAAACTGCACTAATTTTGCAGTGTTGAAGCAGCCTAAACTGGCACTGACAATCCAGAGTATTGCTTCTATGAAAGGGGAAACAGATGCATTTTCATGGATCCTTATTATTTGTAACAGAGCTCCCAAATGCAACATCATATAATAAATGCAATTTTGTATTGTTCAGTCAGAACTAGGATATGGAAGCCCATTTATTTAAGAGTCTGAGAATACAATGGCTTTTGTGCCCAAGCAGAAAACTAGGCAGCACTCAACTATAAAGAACTTTACTTGTTTGAAAGGGATTTACCCAATGATACAGGCAGTGGAGAGGGAGGGCACCAGTAACAATCTCCATTACTGATGTCCAACAGGTACACTTGCCACTGGTGTAAGCACACTTCACATAGTAATATAATGAATAAACTGTAATGAATGAAAGAGGAAAAGAGGATGGATAGCTTACCTGTAACTTGTTCTTGAACTCCCATACATAGGCTCCGTGCATACACAGGAACATACAGAACTGTCCAGGCAAAGCAATAAACTATTTTGGCACCAAGATTCTCCTCTAAACCTCAAGGGGCACAGCTGGCAACTTCATGCTCTGTGCCTCACAGCAGAGCATGTGACTGGGAAAACTCCCAAGAACTGCCTTATAAAGAAGGCAGAACAGGCAGGGCTCACTGCCATCCCTGGCCACCAACTTCTTATAACAGAATTTTAAAACTGCCTTTCATCTTTACAAATACCAGGAGAGTGTACAGATAGAGCTAAAACAATTGAATATAATTCAACAACAGCTCTAGAACAGGTCATCAAAACAAGAAAGGCAATGAAAACACTGACGCAGCCAATTAAAATGTCTTGGCAAACAGAAATATTTTGAGTGGGTCCGAAATAACATGAGCATTGTTGCCAGTTGCCTCTCTCTGGAAGGACGGTCCCACAACTGAGAAGGTGATCTTCTTTATTCATGTGTAACGCAGCCAAGGTTCTTGGAGAGGAAATGCCCCTGATGATCTAGTCACTGGCAGACTGCTAAGTGAGCCGCTCCTGCAGATATTTGATTCTACCTTGCAATCCTGATTAGAATCCTGGCTGTTGCTTCTGCATTTGTTGAAGGTTCCAGGTCATCTTCATGGGAAGGTCCACATATTGCAGTAATTTAACTTGGAGGTTAGCAGAACATAAACCAATGTAGCCAAGCTATCCCTGCCCAGAAATTGTTGTAGCTGGTTAACTAGATGCAGCGATAACAGCCACTCTTAGCCACTGAGGCAAACTGAGCCTCAAATAAACATGATGGTTCAAGAATTATCTCTAAGGCTTACATACATTTTTTTTAGGTGAAGTGCCATCCTATTTAGTACAGGCTACAGTGCAACTGCAAAAGACATGTACCATTTTTGCTGCCACTGTTCATTCACCAGGCCCTTGGTCTACCTGCCACCATTGTAAGTCCACTCACCACACAGGGCCTGAGGAAATGAGCCTGTTCAGGCTGGCTCCACTACAGCATCTGTTACATGGCTATCCTCTGAGTCAGAGCAGCTGTACTGTGGCTGTACTGTACATGATAGCTACTCCTATCCAAAAGGAAAATGTTAGCTGATGAGCAAGCCCTGGGAGCGTTTCTTCAGTAATGGTGGTTGTGGTTGCCTAAACTGGCCTTGAGCCTCTTTAGGAGACACCAAAGAGGAAATGGAGGCGGAAGAGGTGAACAGCAGCCACAGGAGTGGGTGCCTAAATACAATGGCAGTGATTGACCTCAAAATAAAGATAAAAAGGGACAAATAGTACAAGGGCTGGATTCAGTTTATGGCAGAATTATCTGGCTAGAGTAGTAATTTGGTAGTCAGTAAGGAATTTGTATGTATCTGGAGTTGCATGGTGACAACTCCTTTCATTCAGCAGAGGCCACATAACTGAGTACTAGACTTCTCCCAGTCCAAGGATCTCTTCAACATGATAGCCCATAGATTTTGGATGTGGATATTTTGGTTACTACAGACTCTCAGACCAAAACTGATAATTTAGCATGTCAGTAACAAGAGAAGATACATGATGGCTGAGCTTCTCTATTACAGAAACTCATCCTTTACTTAAAATAAACTACAATCATGGATGTGATTTGAAAGCTGTGGAAGCTTGCTTCCAAAATCAGACACTTCTTAAAGAACAGTTATTGTACCATAGGATCATGGCAACTTGGAAAAGAGCCAACAGGTAAGAAAACACACAGAACAGAAAAGAAGCAGAGGATGAAAGTAGAATAGGGAGTGGGGTTGGAGGGGACAAAAATACCTAACTGAAATATGAGAACATTCTGGGCAGGACCATTTCTGTGGCAATGAGAAAGCTAATGGGAGGGTGCCATTTCTAAAGTATGTGCTCTGAGAGTAGGTCAGCGCTGAAGACTGAAATGTCTTCACTTCTTGGTTCTAGAACAGGGGTTCTGTATGCTGTTGGCCTGCAATTCCTATTATTGCCAGCCAGGATAGCAAGAAATTGTGATCTGCATGTTCATTATTCCTACTCTAAATGGTTCTGAATGTTGTTCTGTACAAGTACTGAACCTCTTACAAGGGAGTGTGCATCAAGAATGCTAAAAGTAACTTTTGCTGTGATAGCCTGCATGTAATAGTGTTATTCCTAGAAGAGAAAGACTACAGAAGAAAAAATATAGATAGTAAATGTGCAAAAGCTGTCCAAAAAGAAAATTGAGAATCGTGAGGTCCTAGCATAATCTTAATAATCTGACATTATGAGAATTCTACATTTTTTTCATTTAGCAATCTTCCTAGTTAAGCCATCCAGACATGACACAAAAAGAGCTTACAGCACTCTTGCTCCCATTAAATATCCACCTGCACTGCCTTGTCTTTAATAAAAGCTTGTTAAATCTGCTTTATAAACATATGAATCAATTCTTTATAGTCATCGCCTTTTCCTAAGAGAAATGTAAAATGTGGTCCAACAGTTGCACATCATTCTATAAACTCATTTGAACAACTGAATATTCTTGTAACATCATCTTTTCAGAGACATTTAACCATGTCAGAGGTTTGCCACATGGAGGCAATAGTTTCAAGCACTGTTCTCCTTATCTAGAATATCATATGAGTTTATACTTCCTGCATGAGACATCTGCCTCTATCTTTATTCAAGATAGCCATCTGAATTACAAACAAAACATAATACCTCCAAATATATTTTAATTTTTATCATAATTTTCCACAAGAGTCAGATCACCAGTTGTTATTATAGTGAAGAATAGTAATTGTGTACAGTAAGCGTTATACCTAAAAGTTCAATTATGATCAAGGAGTTTCACAAATCTAGACTTCTCAACTTGATATACTGAAAAGCCATTTCAATCTTCAGCAGATACATCTGTTCTGTTGGTGTTCTCTGTTCTGCAGAAAAATAGCAGTTTTATATTTTGGTCGTTTAATAAAATTAAAATCAGCGTTAAAAAAAAGAAAGAAAAGGAAAACAGAATAAAATACTGGAATGGCTCTGATAGCATTCTTTCTTATGTAAAGAAAAAGTACAAAATACTGAACAGTACTGATGGAACTCTATTCTGTTGAAGAATACACACTACTGAATAGTTTTAGAAATATCAATATACATCTACAGTGAAGAGAAACATACACTCATCCCTCCACATTTGCTGGGGTTAGGGGCACAGGACCCCCATGAATGTGGAAAAACAGAAATAACAAAAATTCTATGTTTTTACCTGAGAAAGCATCTCTCTAGGAATCTCTAGGTCCTCCAGTGCAACTCTGTGGTCAACATCTGCCAGACACTGACCACAGAATTGTGCTGGAGGAGCTACAAATGCCTAGTGGAGTGTTCTCTTTAGGAATCTCTAGGTCATTCAATGCAACTTTTGGTTAAAGTTGAACATACAGTTGTGCTGGAGGACCTAGATATTCCTAGAGAGAACATATTAATAAAATCTGTAATTAATCAAATCCACAAAAGTCAAAGCTGCAAATGTGGAGGGACGAGTGTATTATCATATCTAAACAAAAGAACAAGAAAAAGGGAACAAATATTAATATTTGTAAGAAAGAATGTAAAAAAACATGTAGTAGTGTGCATACCAGTTACAAGAAATCTGAGCTAAATTCCAATATTTAAGTACTTGAAATAATGGTGATTAAACCATTTTAAGTGCTCAAGTTTCAATGAACAATCTCTGTCAGCAGGCTCACAGTCTAATACAGTGTTTCCCAAAGTGGGTGGTATGGCATCTCTGGGGGCAGTGGAAAAATCCAGGTGGGTGAGGGGGGAAAGCAGTGGCAGGGGGGTTTTCAGTCAAAGTATTGGTGCACAAGAAAGACAAAGGGAACCAGTGGCCTTTAGGACCATGGTGGGAATGAGGGTTGCATGAAACTTTTTAGGGTCCCTTAAAATCACCACACAGCTTTGCTGATCGCTTTGTGTAGTGGTATCTTCTGCTCTTCACCTCCCCACACAAACTCATTCCCTTAGCTGTGCCTTTCATTAGTAGTGGTGGTTGGGAAAATCTAGAGACTTGGGTGCAGGTCATCACTTCTGTGGCTTGGAGCAGTACCATTTTGGGACAGACTGAGTGACTGGAGGGAGGCATTAAAGCATGTGGGGGGGAGTGGAGGCAGAAAGGAGCTTTCAAATTTAGGACCCTGCTTAAGCTCAACTTGGCTGGCAGGTTGGAGTTATACAGCCTCTTTTGCTCTCTTTCGTCAGACAGGCCAAGGGAAGAGGTAGCAGAAGAAACAATGTCAGGTGGGGGGACTTGAAGCTGCATGGGGAAGGCACATCTCTGGGGTCAGTTCTTGGAAAGAGTCCTTTGACTTCGAGTGGCTCCAGTAGTTAAAATCTCTCCCTTTCCCCATCCATGCCAGTCTCCAGTCCAGAGCATGTGGCTCCTGTAAACCCCCAGACACACTGGCTGTGACCTTCTCTGCCCCCATGAAGAAGGACTGAGAGTCCTTCCTTGCCAGGGAGAAATGTCTCTCTTTGCACCTGGTCACCTTGGGAGCTACAACTGAGCACCAGACTGACTAGTGACAAAGAGGCCTCTTGCCCAGACTGGTCTTTGCTGCAAAGCAGTGGCATTGCTAGGACTGGTGTCACCTGGTGCAGTAACTCATGGTGTCACACATAAACCCATGACCTCTTCCCACAGCACAACACACAGAATCCTAAGTAATGTTTTTTGTACTGTTACACTGTAATAATTCCATGTATCACTGAATGTAATTGCAACAGCTGAGGCATAAATAACTCCTAAATAACTTCTTCCTCCTCCTAATTCTTGAAACTGCTGGAAGCTGCTGCCTCCGATTCATACAAGAGACTCCAGCTTCATGAGTGGGGTGCAGAAGGAATCCAGTCTTTCTCCTCTTTCCTCTCAAAGCAGGAGGCTGGTGTGTCAACAGGAAATAGCAGCCTCCAGTTCCTGAAGCAGGAAGCAGAACTGACACAACTGCCTTCTGCTTTGGGACTTGAGGAGGAAGAATCTCTGGATTCCTCCTGCGCTAGTTACACTCCCAAAGCTGGAGATTGTTCTCTCCCATTCAAACAATAGCCTTTTGTTTCATAAGTACATACTGTAATACTTCTGGTACTGCATAGTACTTTAAAGTTTGTTGTTGTTGGTAACTGCCTCTTCATTGGTCTTGACCCATGGAGACCCTATGGATGAGTCATCTCCAGGCCCCCCTATCCTCTACTTCTCTGCTCAACTCCAGCAAACTCTTATTCATGGTCTCTTTAATGAAGTCCATGCATCTAGCATGTGGTCTTCCTCTGTTTCTACTTCCCTCCATCTTTCCTAACATTATTGTCTTTTCCAATGATTCATGCCTTCCCATGATCTGTCCAGAGTACGACAGTCTAAGTCTTGTTATCTTGGCTTCTAGGGATATCTCTGGCTTGATCTACTCTTGGGCCCATTTGTTTGTCCTTTTGGGATCCTCAGCACTTTTCTCCAGCACCACATCTCAAATGCGTTGATTATCCTCCTATCTTCTTTCTTGACTGTCCAACTCTCACATCCATACATGGTAATAGGGAATACGATGGCTAGTATGATTCTGACTTTTGTACTGGGTTGTATGTCTTTTCATTTTAGAGTCTTTTCTAGTTCTTTCATAGCTGCCCCCCCCCCCCCATTCTTAATCTTCTTCTGATTTCCTGGCTGCAGTCTCTGTTCCAATCAATGTTTGATCCCAGATATGAGAACTCTTTTACTATTTCAAATACAAAGTATATAATCAATATAGTACAAGGAGGTAACGTAAAGTAATCATTATCACCCAGAAGTTATTATGGTATATTGATGAAATTTTATCAGTGTCATCATCACCAAGTGACCTTTTCTTTTCCCAAAAATGAGAATCCATTGCGGGGTCATCGATTTGACAACACAGATGACGTCATTCATGAAGTGGAAGAGTAAATGTAAATCTGGATGGTGGGAAAAATGTAAATCTGGATGGTGACTATGTAAGCTAACAACTACAAATCAAAACAAACTTTGTCAAAAAATTTAAAGATGATAATTAAAACTTTACAATACCCCCTTTACATTTCAATCTCTATGAAGGAAAAAACACCATTCTATTGTAACTTTGTTCTTTTCTTTCTGTTGGTCCATTTCTTGGTCTGTAGCATAGTACACAATCAAAACAGCAGTAACTGTTTTGAACTGTTTTAGAACACAGTGAGCATATCATATTAGTCATTCATATGAAAAGGAAATACTGGAAATAAAAACAGCTTTTTAAAAAAAACAGTTATTTCAAGCTATGGTGAAAGCTGGATTCAAATGAGCTGTATATGACTGATCATTCTTGCATTGGGGAATGCAAACTGCTATAGACAGTAAAAACATAAAAACTGTCTATATGCTTATTAGCAGGGCAATTGCACCCAGTAGCTCCAATAAACATAAAGCTAAAAAGTTGAACCCCAACATTAGGACAAGTCCATACATTCCAGCTTGTCTGAGAATAGTAGAATTCCTTCAGGATGACCTCTGGGTGGAACCCACACACGAGTAGAATAAAAACTGTTAGCACAAGGAACGTCTATTGCAAACTTTTCATATAACGTCACTATGCTTCAGGTTAAAAAGCAAAGCAGAGTGGAGTTTTGAAATAGGAATTTCTTAGGGAGAATTATGATCTGGATTTTCCTTGGAGTCCAAGAAAGAACAAAGTATATAAAAGTATTTCTTCTTTCTTCTCTTTCAGTTAAGATCCTAAGACAAATCAAATCTCTGAGACTGTACAATAGCAGGCATGGTGTAGTGGTTTGAGCGTTAGACTATGACTCTAGAGAACAAGGTTCGAATCTCCACTCAGCCATGAAAACCAACTTGGTGACCTTGGGCAAGTCACACACTCTTGGCCTCACAGGAATGCAAAGGCAAACCCCCTTGGAACAAATTTTGCCAAGAAAACTCCGTCTTAGGGTCACCATAAGTTGCAAATGGCTTTAAGACACACAACGAGAGAAAGCACTACAAAAGCCCAGTTTCTAATTCTAAAATTGCCACATTTCCAGTTCCAAAGCAGTTTTAAATTCATCCACCTTCTTTAGACTCACGGCTGACTGCATAATAGAACCCTTTTCTATAATAGACTAGAAACATGCCTTTGGAGAGAAGAAAAATGGGATGGAAGCAGACATTTTATCCTTTCCACCCCCTATTAACACCTTGAGAAGACACAGGCAAGTAGGGTTGCCTCTGACTTTTCATCTTTATAGCACCAAGAGAAGTTGTTTCTCTTTTCCCAGACATTTCATTCTTTTAATGGTCTGGCTTTAGTCTCTGTTTCTGTTTTTTTACTCCTCTGCTTGGTATGGAAAGGTTTTTGTGTTTAAGGTGTTATTTTAAATATTTTTTTTGTTTTGTTTTTGGAGGGGGGAATAAGCAAACAAATTATTTTTGTTGTTTTAGCATTTTATAAATCACTTTAAGATCTATCTTGGGTGTGGGAACTGATTCATAAATGTAATATATTTAAAATATACAGGCATTTGTAGGGTGCTTTCTCTTAGAAATGGGATTTGGTGCAGTTGAGAGATGACAGTTTATCAGTGGGCAAAACAGGTAACTTGGAATTCACCCAAACCCATTCTGGTTCAGCAAAAAGAGTCTCTGATTCAGCAAAAACTGAACTCCTTTCAAAATGTATCATAATTCTGAAAGGAGTTCAGTTTTCACTTCCTTCATGATAACACATGCAGGAATGCTCAATGCTTGTTCTAGAGGCATCATTGCAGTCCAAGTGAAGGGTTGATATCTCCAGACTATGCTTTCCACAGCTTCTGGAAGTTGCAAGGGCTTAAGATTCTTTTCAGAAATCCTTAGAAGAATTATCATCTTTGCCTATATCTTTGAAACCATCAATTGAGCATGCTGAAATTATGTTGACCTGACCATAAAGTGTACACATGTCTACACACATTGATGCTGGTATTCAGGCAACAACCATGTTAGCATAAGTTCTCAATATTTTATACATTTTCAACATAATTTTGTTCTTCATTCAAGTATGTCACAAATGGTTTCTCCAAGTATTCAAAAAGTATGTAGTGAGAAAGTTAATGCCGTACATGCTCAAAAATGTCTCTCATGAAGAGAAGAAAAAAGTCTTTCATGAAGAGAAGAACATACATGACTTTAAAGAATCAAAATCAATAGCATTTAAATATTTTAAACATTATCTCTAAAAAAACTTTTTTTAAAAAATGAATTAAAATGAGATCTGAATGTCATGCAAATAAAAAAAATCTCTGATTCACATTGTGTCATGGCAAGTAACAGAGCAGAAGTGTCTAGTTTCAGTTTTAAATTCGCCATAGTTCCTTGTTTGACATCCAAACTAGGGAAATTATGATAACAAACCAAAATGAAAACCACAATTTTATTCTGGTTCTCCTCAAAATTACCAACTCCTTTTCTTTGCCAGCAAGGTTATGCATATTTGCCTAAACCTAAGCCCCACAGATTATAATGGAATTTAATAATAATAATAATAATAATAAATAATAATAATTTTTATTTATATCCCGCCCCTCTGCAGAGCAATCAGGGCAGCTTACAACATTACAATTTCCATACATTAAACAAAACATAAAATTCCGAATTCCACCCATCCTTTAAGAAGTAAGGGTTCTTCTTATTCTAGGCTGGGTGGTGCTGGGCTTAGTGTCTCTCCCCCAGATGACATGGAATTTACTTCCATGTAAACACATTTTCATGCTCCCTTTTTTCCTAGGAGTTCAACATGTTGAAGATACCATTATTCTCACAAAAACCCACTGATGGAGTTCAAGCCGAATCATTAGCTCAAGTTATTCCATTGCGCTTTACACCTAAGTGGGGATTTTCAGTTTCTAGTCTCTACTATCAACATGCGAAAGTTTAGCCACTAAACCACATTGGTCCCCAACGTATTTGTGTTTTAGAGAAAGAATGGTATGCTCTTATAGCTATATTCTTTATTTTGTCGCACCTTATATCTTTTGAAATAATCAGTGCTATAGTGTCAGTAACAGCACTATCACTTATTGTCTGCAAAACATATTTGTAATTTTCTGTTTTTCCCCAATTATACCTCATAACCCATTTTTCCCTTTAAGGATTTTAAAACAATCCTGTAGTCCCATACAAATAATTATATGTCAGTGGTGTCACTAGGACTGGTGTCACCCAGTGTGATAACTCATGGTATCACCTCCTGCCGAGGAGCCGCCACCACCTCTGCACTCAGATCATCTCTTCCTTCTCCTTTCACCACCTCCGCATCTTGTCTGGCACTCCAGCCACTCAACCGCCACCTTGGTGCTCTAACCAAGTTGGAGCTCTGCTGTCTGAGAACGCCACTGAAATCTGCAGCAAAAAGGCACGGAGGACTGGCTGGGCAGTGGCATTGCTTGCCACCACCTCCTCTTCCCACCAGGATGGAGAGCTGCTCATCTTCCTCCCACAGCTCTACTGCAGGCATAAGCTGTGAGAAGACGCCTCCTGAAGGCTGTCCCCACAAGTGCACCTGAGGCAGGCTTCCACCCCTCTGAAGGTGTTACCTGGCGCAATACACACACCCCACACATCCCTAGTGACACCACTGAAGTGTAAATGAAATAATTCTATAAAATTATCTAAGTTGCTTCTATCTTCATTTCCCTTGTGCCTGTTTTTAGATTGCAAGCCCCTAAGGGCAGAGACCTAATTCAAGTCAGGCATTTTTCTGCTTCTTGTTCCTTAAACAAGGAGAAAGGAAAGCTCTGAAACCATTAATGCACACAACTGAATCTAGGAACACAGTAGTACCAAAGATCAGGTACCTACCTGTCTGGTCAGAACATCCGCTGGCATCTATTGAGGTCCTGTGGGCAGGTCAGCCAATATTACCTTCAACTTCACACCATTCACAGTCTTGCCATGTAACGTAGCTATAGCATGACTAGCACTTGCTCTCTCTGCAAACTTGGCATAAGCTACATTTTCTCCAGGGATGAGATGACTGTTTATAAAATTTCTAAACCGACTGAAACAAAACAACAGAGAATCAATAGTAAGATATGAAATAGTATACACTGCTTTATTAGACATGCTTGTGGATATCCAATATCTTCTATTAAAGGCAGTTCTGTTCATAAAAGCTTAATATTCAAAATTTTAAGTTAATCTTTTTAAGATATCAAGAAGACTTCTCAGCTGCTATTACTTTGCTCTCAGAATGCTACTCATACAGATAAGCAAGACTTCACTTTCATTAATTCTGGCAAAAAACTCCTGGATCTAACACAGATGAGATTAACATGTCAGCACCTTAAATTAACAGCACCCTCTGTCACATCTAAACACATATGCAATGTCCCAACCAATCAACCACCCATTTTTTTTCTTTTCCAAATAAACTCACATTATTACAGTACTGAGCCAGATATGATTATTTGTTGTTTGGGTTTTGATCAGACAACCTTGCTTAGCAAGTCTGCTTTTTTAGTTAACCAGATCTCACCTTAATACATTGTCCAAGACATCTTGAGGTAAAGGATGGGGATCAAATACAATGAAAAGCTTTTCCCGCACAGTAAAGTGAGGGGGAGCTTTCTTTGTCCATGACGGAAGTTCAGCATCTGTTTGGAGAGAAGGAGAAGGAATCCGGGACTCCTAAGGAAAGAAGAGAAAAACAATCAACACTCTCATTTTAAATCTCGTGTGCTGTCCATTTTAAACAGCAGACTGACAATCAACAGTGCAGGTGCTTGGATATCAATCTAATAATGCTATTCCCATATCTAGCATATAACTTTCTAGAATTCTCAACTAGTTTCCTAAGTGGTTTTTCTTTTGAATATTTCTAGATCTGAAGTTATACTTTACCTCAGCGTGAAAGCTCAAAAGTGGCAACAAAAGCAAACAATCAAGTAAATGTTTGATGCTAGAAAATTGGCTCTACAGAGCTAATCTAGTTCCCAAAGAACAGACCAGAAAAGTGAGATGTCTTTTCGAGGCTTGGAAACAGAAAAATGTCCCTCTGTTGGTCACACAACCTCCCATTTTGTACAAACAAAAAGTCATATTAGACTTGACCCTGGAGCTCTCTGTCCACCTATAGCACCAAATGTACACCAATGCACAAACTGTTTGGCAAACTATCTTTGGAGTCAAGTGAAGTATGTCTCTCTCTCCCCTATCCCGCACTCCCGATCTTGAAGATAGAGGGGCATGGGTTGAAGATCCTCCTGCAGGGAATCCTCTTGTTCATACTAGTTTTCTAAAAGCAATGGGAGCACCACTTGCCCTATCATGCTGTCTTGACTATAAAAAGGCTTCAGCTTTGCTTATTTTCTGGTCTGTGGTTTTAGGGGGGAATCCCATTATCAATTTTTGGTTTCACTTCTAATATTAGTTCTGGATTACTTCTTTTTTGTCATCAAAACACTTTTATCTTGCCTTTTTATCAGAGAGCATTTCTTCTCACTTAATTCACAGATTTTTGCGTGCAGAAACAGGTTGTACACAGGTGACTATGGACCTCTGTATATCCCTAACACTATAAGACACAGCAGGTAGATTCAGATTTAGCTACCATATATACTTGACTATATGTCAGCCTCATGTATAGGTCGACAGCAGGTTTTGGGGCTAAACTTATGGATTTTTTATATGATCCATGGATAAATTGAGGGTAAAACTAGGGGCATATAGCAAAGGATCTAAAGCAAAGGAAAACAATGCCAAAGAATTTACAAAATTCCAGCATGAATAAATGTTTTTGGGTCTAACAAATGTGGATCTCCCTGTCTCCTCACAGAAAGTACCATAATCTGATTTCCAAGGGTTCCACCCCTTCTCTTGGCACCTCATGGCTTTACTTAATTTATTTATAGGCTATCTTTCTCCCAGAGTGAAACCCAAGGCAGATCACAAGGCATCCAGGGAGGCTACAAGGTCACAGCTTTTCCACTGCATGTTTTATAGGCACACTCCTATATCCCTTTTACCCCAATCCTGCAATATTCCAGTGAGAATGAAAAAGGAGGATGTGAGAAAAGTTAATGAATCAAGGATGAGTAAAAGCCAACAAACAATGATGCTTCTCGATCCAAAACTTTTCTGGGCAAGGCAGCCTTGCATGGCACAAATTATCTAAAATCAATTCAAACTGGCTTCAAAGCAGGACAAGGAGTTGAGACTGCTATGCTCCCCTTAGTGAATGATATTTGCCTGAGCATTGACAGGAAGAATGTGCTTTTGGACCTCTCACCAGCATTCAATACCATCAATCATGGTATCTTTCTCGAATGCCTGAGGGATTTGAGAATCAGAGGCACTGTGCTTCAGTGGTTCCACTCCTATCTCTTGGGGATGCTCTAGATCAGGGGTCGGCAACCTACGGCCCACGGGCCGCCCCCGGCCCGCCGACTGGCCCCCACCCCCACCGCCATGCGTTTCCGTCACTGTGCCGCCACGCACACCATTTTGTTTGCCAAAATGGCGGCCACGACTCATTTGCGCATGCGCAGGAATGCGCAAACGAGTCACGGCTGCCATTTTGGCAAACAAAATGGCGGCCACGCGCGCATGAGCACACACACCACCATTTCCTCCCCCCCGGCCCGCCGGAAGACCTGGGGACCAGCAACCAGCCCCAGGTAAGGTAATGTTGCCGACCGCTGGTCTAGATGGTGGTGCTTGGGGATAGCAGCTTCCCAAAAGAGGAGCTGTTATATGGCATACCATAAAGTGCCATTCTATCCACAATGCTATTCATGAAACCACTGGGAGAGATCATACAGAGGCATGGGGTGGGGTGCTATCAGTACACTGATGACACCCAAATATATTTCTCCATGCCTTCAAAAACAGTCTCAGCTAAGGACAGTATGGGCCAGAAGAGACTGGCACAATACGGCGGCTTCCCAGCGGCTCGGGGGCATGGTGTATGCATGACCTCAAGCCATTGGGAGGCTACGTGAAGTCACTGGAGCGACGACACAGCATCAGCTTTTCAGTGCTCCGGCGGTACGGCATTTAAATGCCGCATGCCACAGGAGCACCCAAAAACTGCAGCAGTGGCAAAGGTGCCTTTTTCCTGGTACAAAAATGAGCAGCTTTCTGCCGCTTCTTTTTGTGCTGGGAAAATGCCAGGTTGGGGGCATGGCATGGGTTGCTGCAGTGCCATGGTATGTGGCTCTGTGGTGGTCCCGACCCAGCATTTTGGGGTTGTCTGTTTTGGCACTATGTCTCTTTTGAATGAATGCCTAGAGGAGGTAATGAGCTGGATGAGGAAAAACAAAATGAAGCTGAATCCAGACAAGACAGAGGTCCTGTCAAAGCTTCTAATCTGGGTTTGGAGGTGTGTCAACCAGTCCTTGATGGGATTACACTTCCCTTGAAAGACTGTGTTTGCAGCTTGGGGGTGCTTCTCAATCTGTCACTCCAAATGACAGCTCAGACAGATGCGATGGCCAGGAGTGCTTACTATCAGCTTCAGCTGATATGCCAACTGTGCCCCTGCCTAGAGTTGGAGACCTAAAGATGGTAGTACATGCACTGATAACCTCAAGGCTTGACTTTTGCAATGTTCTATACATTCGGCTATCTCTGTACCAAGTTCAGAAACTTCAGTTAGTTCAAAACATGGCAGCCAGATTGATTACTGGGACATGCAGGAGTGATCATGTTACAGCAGTATTAAAATCACTCCGCTGGCTGCTAATTAGTTTCTAGGCGAGGTATAAAGTATTCGTTATTACCTGTAAAGCCCTACATGGTTTTGGTCCAGACAACCGACAGGATTGCCTCCTCCCATATAATCTGCCAGGTACTCTCAGATCCTCTAGCGGACATTTAATCCAGTCAGCCAGGACTAGTGTCAGCCAGAGAACTTTTTTTTCCAGCTACCCCTAGACTGTGGAATGATCTGCTGGAAGAGATTTGAATATGCTGTCTGAACTCATTGAAGACCTATCTCTTCCAGTAGGCTTGTCTAGATAATTTTAAATGATGAATTTTAAATGTGGATTGTTTTAATGTGTGTATATTTTGTCCCTTTACATTAGTGGTCCCCAAACTGTGCTCTTTAAGGGATTTTGAACTTCAGCTTCCAGAATCTCTTAAAGGGCACAATTTGGGGACCACTGCTTTAAATTGTATGTATGTCCTTTTTAATTGACATACTGATGTGGTGTGTCTGTTAATTGCTGTTGTTCCCCACCTTGATCCATGGAGAGAGATGAGTAAGAATTGTTGTTGTTGCTATTACATGCCAATGAAAGAAAACCTGGTGGTACTTTTTCCTATGATAAATACATTTAACTGACACAATCCATATAAAGAACGCACCCACCACTCATTTAAAATTTTTTTTTATTCAGAATCCAAATATATATAGCGGTAATTTACACTTATTTAGAACCTGGGAAAAGTACTTACAGAGGATGCCAGAAGCTGAGGAGCCCAATTATTATTACATATCACTGCCCCCAGTTGTGAAGTCACCACTTGTGTTGCCATTTCTTGGATGAGACTGGAGACACAATAAGATATTTCTAAAACAAATGCATACTTTTCATATTATAACGTTGTTAAATTATATTTAAATGGAGAAACCCAATATTTGTGGGTAACAGTCGAGATTAATGACAGGTTCAATGCAATTAAGATCAAGGACTTTTTAAGTTGCATTAATATTCATATGCCTGTTAAGCACATATCTTAACAATTCTCTCTCATCAAAATATAATTGGGATTTAGAGTGCTTAACTTTGGTGCTGCAGTGGTGCTTAACTGCAGTGCTAGCTTATGAATACATAACTTTGAATAGAGAAGTGTCGTAATTTCACCAATGCCTTCCTTTAAAAAGAACAAAGTGATATACTAAAACTATTTCCCCAACCTTTTATCAAGTACATTCAATATATTTTTCATGCTCTATTGCTGAGAATATTTAATGTTACACTTTCTCTTTTAGAGAACAAGAACGATAACTCTTTATGAATTTCTTTCACTGCATATGGCAGAGACCTGAAGGATCAAATATTGACCCAAATCCCTTCTGAGTATATTTTGTTTAAGGGACATATCAACTCTATTCCACTTATCAATATTTGTAAAGTAGTGAATATGCTTCAATTTGACTTTTTTGGCACAGCACTTTCTGAAATGAAAAAGGTATGCACTACGATTTCCAAGTTTAGTCAGCATTACTGCATTTGACATTTATATGATTTAGTACTTACTTAGTCTCATGTGTTTCACTTTCCAAGAAACTAACATGCAGCTGGTTCCCAAGAGGATATTCTAAACCATGTAGTCTGCACTTCGCATACACAGCAGATGCAATGTTTCTGTACCGAATTACTGCAAATACTAAGAGAAAACAAGAGAAAAAGTCAAAATACAGGGTAACTCCAATAATGAAGTAAGTTTTGTATTACTTTTTCTTCTTCTTCTATTTATTTATATCCCATTTTCCCTCCCAAATTGGGATTCAAAATGGTTCACAATTTAAAATAACAATACAAATTAAAAGCATACAAGTGACAATTAAACTAGAATTAAATTATTACAGTATTAAAACAATCCACATAATAAAAGAATAAAATACAATTTAAAAAATACAGGCTTTTAAAACCAGTTCAGTTTAAATTCAACACCTCTTCAGCAAAAAGTTAGTGGAAAATAATTTCACTTCTACTTGATATAACTGGTTGATTTGGCACAAGCTGAAGAGCAGAGTGTAACTATTTTAAATAAATAAATAATAAAGAAAAGAACCAACATCACTTTCTATCCTATTTGATCTCTTGGAAAATACATTTAAAAAAAAATTAAAGTCTTGGCAAATACATTTTTTTAAAAAAAACTTGGGCTGCTTATAAGCATAAACAGATATATCTTAAAATGTAAGAGTAATTGAGAACAGTGAGCAATGCCTTGATCTTAGGATTTCTTACAGTAACATGCACTTTACTACATGGGAGAGGAGAGAAATCAATTAAATAAAGTTAAATGAAAAATGACTTCCAAAAAAGTACTATTCTCAATGCCTGCCTAAAAGCAAGCAACGAGTCAGCCACACAAAATCTTTGGGGAGACTATTCCATAACTGGGTGTCACGATTCTAAGCACATTTATACTGCAGTATAAAAAGATTCCAGCTGAGATGACATAATTGGTACAAACAGCAATTCATTCTTTACCATTTATTCAACATCTGATATAAAACTTTCTATGTTCAATGAAGTAACAAGACACATAGTACAACAGAAGCTGATTTTGCTGCTGCTAAGGGCAGTAGCTTCAAATACCTTATTTTCTGGCGTATAAGACTACTTTTTAACCTGCAAAATCTGGGGTTAAAGTGGGGGGGTCATCTTATACGCCGGGTATAAGGAGGTTCATGATAGGTTTGGCTTAGTGTCATCATCAGTTGGAAATTACTTGAAGGTGCACAGCAACAACAACAACAGTTTTAGAAGTCATACTCTTCCCAAACTCTATATTTTAACTGGAAAAGTGGGGGGTCGTCTTATACGCCCAGTCGTCTTATATGCCGGAAAAATATGGTATGTATTATGCCACACACAAACTCCTATACAGATATTACTTCTATGCAGGAAATTCTACACATACCATCCTGTATCATCTACACAGGTGCACAGTGACATGAGCCCCAAATGAGAGAGTGAGCAAACAAAGGATGCATCACCAGCAGCTGTTCAGAAACTTGGGGGACATTAAACATGAGGATAGAAAGCAGACTCCTTCTGAACTGGATCCCGCAGTATCAAGGCCTATGGAACAAGACCTGGGACACTCACAACAACTTTCTTCAGTTTATTTTGGAATAAGGAACTGAGTGCCACCCATACTGCTTTTCCTAATCCTTCAGGATAGGGAGTGTGCCAAGCAGCAGGTAACATAGCTAAGAAGCAGTGCCTAACTGCAGAGCAGAGGACTCTTAACATTAACAGTCTGTAGTTGTTCACAGGAGAGCAACTTATTTAGTGCTGCAAACAACAGTGTGGCTAACTGATGAGCCACCAAACCTTCTGTGTACCTCCCACACATGGGTATGCTCCATGAAAAGTCACTGTTATTGTGATTTTTGTGTGCCAAAACTGATGCTGTTTAATATGACAAAGGTAGATTTTAAAGGTAGTCTTTACAGACTGCAGAAATAGTGCAGCTTGAGGCCACATTAACTGTCCTGGCTCAGTGCTAGGGAATCATGAGAATTGTACTTTTTTTCTGGGACATTGAGCCTTCTCTGTCAGAGAACTCTGGTGCCACAATAAACTACAGTTTCCACGATTCCTTAGCCTTGAGCCAGGACAGTTAAAGTGGCTTCAAGTCGTACTATTTCTGGCAGTTTGTAAAGGTCCTAACAGCAATCATAATCTAGCTGATACGTCGAAACGCAGATACATCAAGGAAGGAATACACAAACAAAGAGATGTTGTTTCTAAGTGCAGCTCCAGAAACTCAAAATAACATATCCTTCAGTCCCATAGAAACATGTTTGCAGTATACTCTCTTCCTTCAGAAAAACACGTAACAGGAGAAAATATAAAACAGTGTCTTGCTTGGAAGGCATAACACGTAACATCTTCCTAATGATTCACCACAATCTTTTACATTGCTAAAGCACTTTATCCTCTATGGCATCTGAAGGTACCCAATTTTACAGGAAATAATACTTTTCAATATGTTGCATTACCATGGTTATTATAAAGATGTGGAGGAGTTTCATAACATTCCAAGCCTGGGATTACATCAAAGAGGCTGAATATTTGCTCTGCAGTCAATGGAAATTTCGATACCACTAATAAACGTCTGGAGATTGGTGCTTGTCTTCTGGAATTACTCCTTTCCACACTTGCAAGGTCTGGTGGGTCTACTAAATAAACCATAGTAAAATAGTATCATCACTGACCACAGAATAATGAGGCTGTATCACCTTTGAACTCTTTAATTAATTTTATGAATTTTTCAAATCTATATTCAATTAAAGTAGTGGTGTGATCTCCATGATATTATTATTATTATTATTATTATTATTATTATTATTATTAATTTCAATGAACAAATAGATGTTTTTATGTTATGTTTACGCCTACCAAGGTAGAAGTAAGGGGGGGACAGATGGGTTTGTCTGGGGCAGGGGTAAGCAACCTTTCCCCTTTAAGGGCCTAGGGACTTCAGCCCCCAGAATCCCAGGAGCTATTGGCCAACATAGGACTATTGGCCAACATGGCTGAGGCTTCTGGAAGCTGAAGTCCCATGGCCCTTAAAGGGGAAAGGTTGCCTACCCCTGGTCTGGGGTAACTCAACTCTCTCTAGTGACTATCTGAAAAAAGAAACTTTGGCTCTGTTGCAACAGCAGCAACTGAAGAACCGTATAGCAGGAGTCAGTCATGCCTCTTGAGCATGTGCAATAGTGATGGAGGAGTCTCCCCTTAAAAGCTATCGGGCCTAGCATAAGAAGAGGAGCCCTCCCTCCACTCCATCCGACA
>CM034701.1:178151787-178171714 GCA_020142125.1 Phrynosoma platyrhinos | reverse complement strand
AGTGGTCTCAAGATGGATTATTTCTGGCAGTCTGTACAGGCCCAAAGACTGCTAACATTGACAGCTAGGCTGTTCCTGATAGACTAATAACTTGTCCAAACATGCCGAGAGATGGTACTGGTAAGAAAAACATCTCAGCTGTGTTGAAATAGATGTATGTCCCATTATAACAGGGATAATAGATACCTATTAGGATGTTTATAGCTATAACAGATGCTGTTAAGATTTAACAGAGCTCAAAGAGATTAAATCCTGAATGCCCATGCCTTCAAAGATATATGTTTAGAGATGTATAGTGCCTCAGCAGATGAAACTAGAGTCGCTCCTTCGTTTTTTGCGGGGGATCAGTTCCGGACACACACTCCCACAAAAACAAAAACTTGTGCATATTCAAACCCCGTTGGCTTGAATGGGCGTGCATGCGATTTTAGCCAATGGGGATCGCCCCTCCATGAATAATCAAAACTGTGGATTTGAAGTCCGCTAAAAATGGAGGGGCAACTGTATTTTCTTTGCTGGATAGATTATTATGGATATGATACAAGGGACAGAGTTCTGTACATGTGAAAGTCTTTATGAAATGTCTGCCTAATGGCTTAACAGTCACTATGGAAAGTATGAAAGAATCTGATTGGCTACCTTATACTGTTTAAAGTGGTAAAATTAATATATGTGTTAACTATTTAAAGTCTGTTAAAGAGATGTAGAGATAAAAGTTCATTCTTAATGAAAGTGTAACATCCTAATGCCCACATGATGGAATATAATCGATATATGATATCTTACATACAATGCTATTTAATATAATGAAGCTTAAATGCCCAGGCATTGATATGTCTGTATTTCTTCCTAAGGGGATGGTGTATGTTTGTGTATCTCTGAAAGCAAATAGTAAATAGTCAAAAAGATTACCAAAGAGCCTGCTCATTTCCCAAATAAATAGCCTGAGATTCCAGTACTTAAGAACGCACAAATGGGGTGTTAACTCAGCCTATCTGGTTTAACCACCATCATGAACTGGGCCTTTAGGTGGCCAAAAAGAAAATCCAGATTAGCTAACAAATGGCAAGGACCCTCAATTTCTCAGTCTTAAGAGATGGGGCAGGGAATCATGCCTGTATCATATGGCTGGAAAAAAAAAATGTTGGTCAAGGCCCTTAATATTTTGTGAAAGTCCCATCTGGGATGCCTGTGAACTATAAATGGTCTCAAGAAGTGTTTGATGTATACAACATAGGTTTTTAAATTGGAAAAAGAATAAAATATTTGGGCATAAATCCAAAAAAGAATTTGGAACTTTTTGAAAATAACTATAAAAAAAACTTGGGAAGAAATTTTTTAAATTTTAGAGAAATGGAAATCTCTTAAAGTATCTCCACTGGAGAGAATATCCACAATAAAGATGATGATCCTACCAAAGATGATGTCTTTATTTCCAAATATTCCTATTATTATGAATGATAAGCCATTTGTGGAGTGGAACAAAATTACAGTTGTCCCTCTGCATTTGCAGACTTTTGAGTCTGCAGTCTCACTCTTCGTGGGGAGGGACAAAGGCCATGCATCTGTATGCCATTAGTTTAAATGGGGCTCAAATATTTGCAAACCACCATTTTCGCAAATCCCCCATGAATTGGGAGGGACAACTATATTTCTAAGTTTAAATGGAATGGGGAAAAACCTCAGATAAGATGGAAAACAGACAGGTTGCTTACCTGTAACTGTGGTTCTTCGAGTGGTCATCTGTGAATTCACACAAATGGGTTAATTCTGCGCCTGCGCAGAGCATATTCGGAACTTTCTAGAGCTATTAGAAGTGTTTTGGCTGTAGCCCCACCCACTCTCCAACTGCCTTACTAGCTCTCTTCCCACCTAAACCCTCAGTTCCATGGATGCCAAAGCAGCAGCCCAGAACCTGAGAGGCCGAACATGACGAGGGGAGGATGGGCAAGTTTGTGTGATTTCACAGATGACCACTTGAAGAACCACAGTTATAGGTAAGCAACCTGTTCTCCTTCTTTGTGGGCTCTGTGAATCACACAAGTGTGTTAGACTAGCAAGCTGTAGTCACAGGAAGAGGGAGTGCCATGTCACACAAAAAAGGTGCATTGCTCCCAAACAGAAGCAACATTTATGAACCTGAGCCAAAGTACAAGTAGTCATAAGAACGAGGAGTCTCTCATAAAACAACTCTACATAAGTCAAGCAGAAAAATCCAATACAGAGATGTAGTGGAAATAACCACCAATCCAGGGAAAGAAGCATTCACAGTGACAGAAAAAACAGGCCTGCCTGTTAACTCTTATGTTGAACAGACCATTGGTAAGCCTTGATGACAGAGACACTTTGTAGGTACTGGCCATCTCTACACTGTATATGAGTGAAATAGGAAATACCTCTGGAGGATAGCATCCGGCAATATCAAGACAGACAAGAGGTACTGTAATAGCAATAGCATTTACAGTTCTACACTGTTTAGTGGTGAACTAAGTAGCACGTAAATGGATTGCCAGGTGTAAGTCTAAGCTCGAGGAAAGAAACCTCTGACCTAGACAGCAGAGGGCACAGATTTGCTGGCAATGGCGATCTCCCACAGAAAGCTATCCAGCAGGTAGGTGATGTGAAGGCAGAAGAAGCTATCAACTGCAAGCAGTTATAGGACTAGTAGAAAAATACTGAAAACAAGGAGGTATGGTAAACAAATGCTTTTTGATCCAATAAGCAAAATACATCACAACGTGAAGGGTGAAAGAAACTTGCAACAATGTGAAACTGCGCAAGTTGTGGCTTCAGTAATCAAAAAAAGGCTTATCAAGCCCTAGGAAAAGTAAAGATATGTCAATAAAAGGATCTGCAATGAACCAGCTAGAGCCAAAAGATGCTCAGGAGAAGGCTTTCTCTCGGTCCTACCACCACCACAGGCTCGCTTGGTGAGGACATGAGAGAGAGCCTTCTCAGTGGCTGCTCCCACGCTCTGGAATGCCCTTCCATGGGAGGCTAGACTGGCCCCCTCCCTGCTAGCCTTTTGAAAGCAAGCAAAAACATTTTTATTCAAACAAGCTTTTTAAAATCTTGCAAGTCTGGTTTTATTTGGTGTGGGGGTCAGTTTAGGTTATGTTTTTATCTTTTGTATATTTAAATTTTAACCTTTAACAAATCTGTGCTCAGCAATGAGATGACTGGGCACCACCAGCAAAGAAACCAGAAAGAAATTGTCCACATCACCAAGTGAGTAGGTGGATGTCTGGATCCAGAAAGAGCCTAAAAGGCACTGAGTGGAGATTAACTCCCGTAACAATTTGACAACAAGGACCAATGAGAAGAGTGCAAGATTGAATTCCTGTGAAAAACAAAACACACTGTATCTAAAAGCTTACTGTTCCAGGCTACCAGCATGAAAATGTGCAGTGCTTGCTGAAAGTGTCAGAAAGAAATATAGCAGTGGCCAGTCTGATGTCCAGAAGACTAGCCACACCATTACAGAGGCAAAGAGGTTCAACACCATCAAAGTTGAAAGACAACCCTGTGGAAACATTATTGCATCCCGTGATTTCCTGCAGAATTTGTATCAATACTGCAGGCAAAGGAAATAAAGAAGACATCCATGATACACTGAAAGGAGCTGTAGGGATTCTCTTTGACAAGAACTAGCTATAGCAGCAAGTACGATATAGAGGTTTCCTGTAATGAAGAGTATTTCCAAAGAGAGCTGTGCATGTAATACGACAGGATAAACAAACAGTATACCAGGAGCGGTAAGGTGCCAGTCAATCATTAATGAATCATGGAGTAAAGACTTCTAGAATCAGATTTGGAATATGAAGTCCAGCTCTTTGCCATAGAGGAACAAAATATTAGGCAGCATGACAGAAAGCTGTACAACCTCAGCCCAAATATCTCCAAAGAGAGAGGTGCCCCCGCTGGGAAAGCGTGTGTTACATTACCAAACAGGTTTTGCTGTCAGAAAATTTCTCCTAATGTTTAGGTAAAACATCTCTAGGTACAGTCTGAAAACATCTCTAGGTACATTGCACTATGGCCAGCATGAACATAACAGATTTAGATACCATATAACAGTGCTGTGAAACCCCTATTGCAGGGGCAGGCAAACTGTCCCCTTTAAGGGTCAAGGGACTTCAGCTCCCAGAATCCCAGACTATTGGCCAACATGGCTGAGGCTTCTGGGAGCTGAAGTCCAAAATCCCTAAGAGGGCCGAGTTTGCCTGCCCCTGCATATTGTATAGATCAGGAGAGTGTAATGAAGCATGAAATACAATGTCATACGTAAGGGACATAATTCTGCTCCATATGTTGGTCCCAAAGGACTAGCTGCAAGTTGAAACAACCTATCAAAGAAAAAGTAACTGTCTACTTCCATGGAGAGGACTATAACGAAGATCACACATCGCCGAAAAGAATGCAAAGGGAGCAATCGGAATGCTAGGGGTTTTACTGTAATGGCAGCTATTGGACATCCCTGAGCAAGTTTGATGCTAGGGCACAGTGACTTGGGAGAACACAGGCTTCCACTCTCAGGAAGGAACCCAGAGTAGTCCAGGAAGAATGCAGAATGCACAGAGTCTTATCAGGGCTGCAGGTGGTGACTAGAAACACAGCCACTTCACCAGAATGACACCTTGAGAACCAGGGTACTATGATAACAATCAGTATGGAGACACAGGACAGATATGCTTGTTCCGAAACATCAAAATGTCAACCTGGGTTGGACAGATCTTCAAAATGGAGGTTCGAACCCGAGATTTTGAAACATATGTATGTCAAGGATTGGTTTCAATCCTCAGCAACAACAAAGCAGCCCCCAAGGAGTAAGAGGTGATAATAATCAACATACAGTACCATGGTAGTACGTGGGACGAAAAAACCTACGTAAGGAGTAGCTGAACATTCCTTCCATTGCCTCCACAGGAAGAGAGAGATAACCTCAGAGGGTGGTCCTAGGTACTGAAGGGCCAACCAGCTGGCATCCCAGGTATGGCAAAATGGAAAACAATTTAATAAGTTGTCCTCTGCAATGAGGTCCCGAACTGGCAGGGTTCTTCTATAAGGAGCATAAAATTGTATTGACATTGGGGATCAGTATAAGAAATTGGCTCACCTCAGTTAGAGACCAATCAGTTGCATCCCTCCTGTATCAAGGAAGGTGTATGGTACCAACAAGAACCTCTTGGCAAGGTGTGTGTGTGTGTGTGTATGTGTGTGTGTGAAATGGCCATCCATTTACGCAAAAGGTATTGAGCGACTAACCCTCAGTATCAGGGGGACAACCAATCATGGTTACATGGTACGGAACAAGTAGATGGTCACGACCAGCAATGCTTGATAAAGGGGATCTAGAGGGATGAGAAGGCTCCAAGGACTCATGTGCCTTACACAGAGTCACGTGGAAGGAGTAGAGACTTCCTCGTTATATATATTGGTCCTCTGTAGAGAGGGACTAACTCAATTCTCTGATATATCTGTACTGAGGAAGTGACAATACAGCCCTCCAAAATGGAAGGAACCAGTTTGTCCTCAAAGCAGTCCCTATGGAGGGAGTGAAGGTACCGATCCCAGTCTGGAGGGGGTATGACAACCACAGTAACAGTCATGCCAAACACATAACTGTACTGATCCTCTGTATGGAGGGAGTAATCATGTCTTCGATTTGGCCATCTAAAGTGGATGATGGTATTGGTTCTCAGTACAGAAGAAGAAACCACGGCTTCAAAGTAGATGGAGTGCTTGCTGGTAGTGGCCCTCGATACAGAGGGAGCAACTATGGCCTCAAATGCGACCCAGCGTAAGCCAGTACTGGCCCTCGAAAGGGAGTAATCACAGATTCAAAATCGACTAGACGGAGCAGAGAAGTACAAGGTAATACAAATAACAGGCCCCAGATACTGAAAGGCCAGCTGCATCTGACTCCTTCTGTGCAGTGTGAAGAAATGGTACCAACAGTGGGTCCTTAATATTTTTCCTCCAGAGGAGCACCAGGATAGTCTGCAGTCAATGGTAATGCTGATGTGGCTATCATGTGACGCTTTTAAGTGTAAGACCACCTGAGGGCCAGTCGGTCCGAAAAGTTTGCAGGGTCGAGATCAAAGAGGATCAAGTTACAGCAGGAAACGAGAAGCCGATGATACCTCTAAAGTAGATCATTTCCTAATTGCCCGAAAGCCTCAAATAGGCTGAGCTCATACAGTAGAGCTGTTAACCTTGCCTCAGAAGTACAACAGGCTTTTGCCAAGCATGACAGTTAGGTGAGCGGCTGTTTAAATCCATGATTTTATCAGAAATCGCAGTGCTCCTCTTAAAATATGAACAAAGAAAAATAAAGAAATTATCACCCAAATGCAGATTGAACCTGTCAAGTGGAAAATTTAAAGTCTGACAGGAAAATAAAACTCTGAAGAGTTCCTCAGATGCTACTGCTGTGATGGACAAAAGGAACTGAGGGTTTAGGCGGGAAGAGAGCCAGTAAGGCAGTTGGAGAATGGGAGAGGCTGTCATCAAAATGCTTCTAATAGCTCTAGAAAGTTCTGAATATGCTCTGTGCAGGCACAGAATAACCCATTTGTGTGATTCACAGAGACCACAAAGAAGAACCTCCAAGATGAAAGAGATAGAGCTGGATTTTAATCTCCCAGATTAAAAAAAAAGTGTTTGATGGAGTTATGTTGTCATGGATCTGGCAGTATCCTCTTGTAGAATAGCAGAAGTATCTCATAAAGGCCTTTTCTAGGGGCCTTTGCAGACTGCTAGAAATAGTGCAAATTGAGTCCACTTTAACTGCCCTGGCTCAGTGCTAGGGAATCATGGGAATTGTATTTTTTTCTGAGACATTGAGCCTTCTCTGTCAGAGCGCTCTGGTGCTACAATAAACTACAATTCCCTTGATTCTCTAGCACTGAGTCAGAGCAGTTAAAGTGGACTCAATTTGCACTATTTCTGGCAGTCTGCAAAGGCCCTAGGCCTGAGGGAAAGTCAGCACAACCTGAATCTTTGCTTTCATCAAGTCCACCCTTTCCTTCTGTAGTCTACACCAGCCATGGCAAACCCATGGCACGCATGCCAGAGCCAGCAAACAGAGCCCTCTCTGTGGGTGTGTGAGTAAAATGGTGGTTAGGGGGAGGGAAGATGCCCAGAGCATCCTCCCTCCCTTTTGAGCACTGGTTTACTATCATGGGGCAAGCTTTGTCAGAGGGGGATTTCCACTGTCATCCTCTGAGGCTGAAAGGATGTGACTTGTGTGTGTGATGCCTTCAAGTCATTTCAGATTTATGGTGAAGGTGAAACTATCATGGAGTTTTCTTAGCAAGTTTTGTCAGGGGAGGGGGTTACCACTGTTAGCCTGAGGCCGAGAGTGTGCCTTGGGTGTGTATTGTGTGCCTTCAAGTCGTTCCTGGCGACCCTACTATGAGGCGAGCTTTGTCAGAGGGGGATTTCCATTGCCTTTCTATGAGGCTGAGAGAGCGTGACTTGTGAGTGTGGTGCCTTCAAGTCATTTCTGACTTTTTGTAACCCTTAAGGTGAAACTATCATGAAGTTTTTATGGCAAGTTTTGTCGGGGGGGGGGTGGTGAGGTTTGCTATTGCTAGTCTGAGGCTGAGAGTGTGCCTTGGAGTACCTGCCCCCAGACATCCCCCCACAAACACACTGGGGGACACCCAGTGTGGGAAAGTCACTGAGTTTGGGCACTCGGTCTCTAAAAGGTTCGCCATCACTGGTCTACACTATATGGCAAAGGTCTTCCAAGTAGCTTCATAGGTTCTGAGAATGGAATACCACAAGAGTGCAGGATGGTGTCTATGACATTCCTTTTGTACTTCCTGGCTTAACTCATCAATAACTAGGAGTGGAGTTGAAGCCAGTCCAAAGGGATGGGACTTGGGTGCACTCCATACTTGAATTCAGTATCATGGATACACATCTAATACAGTCAGCCTTTTCCAACTGTGGGAATGCTCAAATCCCACGAAATACAATGGCACAGTAAAATAGTGTCCCTTATATAAAATGGCAAAATTAAGGTTTGATTTTTGGAATTTATATATTGTAAAAATATTTTCAAGCCATGAATGTTTCAATCTGTGAATATGGAGGGCTGACTGTATCAGAATCTCCTCAGAACAGTGTGAAATGAAACAAACTTCCCAAGAATTTCAAAAGAAATTTTCACCACATTTCTACTAGGATTCTAGAGATAGTTACCATAAGAGTATACTGCATACCTAATGTAAGCACATTGTTTGTTGCTGCAATGTCCCATTTGCTTCTTTTTACATTGCATTCAGATGATTCGGCTGCAGGCTCGGACAAAGTGGTGTCACCTGGTGAAGCTGGGAGATAAACAGACCAAGATTAAACTTGCATTCAATGTTGTGTATTACTGTGTATTTGAATCTACAATAGTAGCTACTATTACACATGCAGAGGAATCACAGAAATGATTATAATAAGAGCGTGCTACATACCTAAAGTAATCAAGTTGCTCTCTTGTAATGTGTTTACATTCTGTTCAGCTCTATGCATGTAGGATCTGTCTCTAAAGGCATCAAATAGCTTGGCCTTAGCCTTACAGCATATTGAACCTACAGTCCCAGAGCATCCTTCCTCCCTTTTGAACACCAGTTTACTATCATGGGGCGATTTTCATCAGAGGGGGATTTCCATTGCCATCTTCTGAGGCTCAGAGTGTGTGACTTGTGTGTGTGTGGTGCCTTCAAGTCATTTTTGACTTATGGTGACCCTAAGGTGAACCTATCATGGATTTTTCTTGACAGGTTTAGTCCGGGGGGTGGGTCATGATTGCCAGCAGCTGAGGCTAAGAGTGTGTGACTTGTGTGTGTGTGTGTGTGTTGTGTGCCTTCAAGTCATTCCTGGAGACCCTAAGGTGAAACTAAGTTTTAATGGCAAGTTTCATCAGGGTTTTTTTGGCTATGGCTAACCTGAGGCTGAGAGAGCGTGCCTTGGGCTTTTCCCCCTGGAAGTCCTGCTCCTCAGAAGGCAGAACTCCCACCCCAGAAACCCTCCCCCCGCCCCCCCGGCACTGGGTGACACCTGGTACGGAACACTACTGAGTTTGGGCACTCGGTCTCTAAAAGGTTCGGCATCACTGGTCTACACTATATGGCAAAGGTCTTCCAAGTAGCTTCATAGGTTATGAGAATGGAATCCCACAAGAGTGCAGGATGGTGTTGATGATTCCTTTTGTACTCCCTGGCTTAACTCATCAATAACTAGGAATGGAGTTGAAGTCAGTCCAAAGGGATAGGACTTGGGTGCACTCCATACTTGAATTCAGTATCATGGACTACACATCTAATACAGTCAGCCTTTCCCAACTGTGGGAATGCTCAAATCCCATGAAATACAATGGCACAGTAAAATAGTGTCCCTTACATGAAATGGCAAAATCAAGGTTTGATTTTTGGAATATATATATATTGTAAAAATATTTTCAAGCCGTGAATGTTTCAAGCCGCAAATATGGAGGGCTGATTGTATCAGAATCTCCTCAGAACATTGTGAAATGAAACAAACTTCCCAAGAATTTCAAAAGAAATTTTCACCACATTTCCACTAGGATTCTAGAGATAGTTACCATAAGAGTATACTGCATACCTAATGTAAGCACATTGCTTGTTGCTGAAATGTTCCATCTGTTTCTTTTTACACTGCATTCAGATGATTTGGCTGCAGGCTCAGACAAAGTGGTGTCACCAGCTGGGAGATAAACAGACCATGATTAAACTTGCATTCAATATTGTGGATTACAGTAGCCCTTCCCAATTTGTGGTAGATCCATTCCAGACCCACCCACCTCCACCCCACCCCCGTGAAAATGGCAGCTTGCTAATAATCAAGCCCCATTGAAAATAATGGCGCAAGCGCACGCCACCATTATATTCCTCCCCGCTTGTCCCTCCTGCGAAGAGGGGGACCGTGGACTTGAAGTCCATGTACGGGGAGCGACAACTGTACTGTGTATCTGAATCTCCAAAGAACATCTTAAAAATGAGGGATGCATGTCCCCAACATTTCAACAGTAGCTAAAATCACAGAAATGATTATAATAAGAGTGTGCTACATACCTAAAGTAATCAAGTTGCTCTCTCGTACTGCGCTTGCATTCTTTTCAGCCCTATTCATGTAGGATCTGTTTCTAAGGGCATCAAATGGCTTCTCCTTAATCTTATGGCCTACAGAACCTACAGTCCAAGTGAAATGCTTATTATATTTTAACTTATTACATTTGTTTAACATAAATTCCATACACACTGTAAAGTTAGATTAAAATAGTACTAAAACACATAGCCCTATATAGACATACATACATACATTACATATATATATATATATATACACACACACACACACATATATATATATACATATATACATATATATATATATATGTACACATACATATATATATATATATACACACACACACACACACCACCACCACCACCACCACAAGTACGGCAAAAGCAGAGAAGGGACAAGGACATGCATGCAAACTCTACTCCCAATATCCTTCTGCTAACATAGAGATCTTGGTACAATTAGAATAGCACAAAAATTTAAAACAAGTTTCATAAACATGTGTAACCAAATGTGGTTATAACACTCCTGAGATCAGGAACACTACCTTATCAGCTGAATACACTTGGAAAAACATTTTCAGACATCTATACTGCAAGTCTCAAGATGTATAAGGCAGCTGAGAGCAAAGAGACAGAAGGAGGGAGAGGCATTACTCCCTCCCACACCCACTTTTGGTTGGCTGCGGGTCAAGACCTGCACAAACCAATAAATAATAAGCTAATAAAATCTAATTCCACATACCAACATAGAAGATTATCAGACCTCCTCTCAGACCTGGCTTACCTCTTTTGAATTAGAGCCCAATTCAGGCTGGAGCCAGGTCTTATTGCACGGCTTTCCCCCCCAAAAAAGCCATCCAGGTGCATCCCCTCTCCAATACGAATTGGGAAACACGCTCCAGCTACCATTGTTCCAAGTCGGAAGGTTTCAACTTGGAAAAATGGCCACTGGAGCGTGTTTTCAGATGCACATTGGAGCAGGGATCTAGTCTAAAGTCGGATTCTGCTTCAAAAGCCATGCGATAAAACACAGCTGCAGCATGAATTTGAATTAAATTCGGGAGTGGTAAGTAGTATTATTTAAGACATGTGATAATCTCCATAGTGCGGTAAAATAAATAATAAATTAAAAATAATCAACAAGGAGCACTACTACAGGGACTACAAAAATAGATGTCCTGATTTTTTTAAAAAAATGTTTTAAATGTTCAGGAGCCCCAAGATACAGCTCAGCATGGAATTGAAAAGATGGTAATGTAGGTATGAGGGAAACAGCCTTAGGGAGACCATTCCAGAGCAGAGAAGGGGGATTCTACTGAGAGAGGCATCTCTTGTTGCCACCTCAGTCTGAGGGCTTTCAAGGCTTCTGTAAATAATCATAATGCATGGATAGCTAAATATGGGAGGAGGCACCCTGTTAGGCCCAGTGTCACTGACTGTGTAGTGATCATGCACAATACTCTGAACTGGGTGAAGGAATAAACTGAAAGCCAGTAAAAACAAGAAAGGACGAGTGTAATGAGATCATAAGGTTGGTCCCAGTTAAAACTCTTGGAAGCATCTTTTTTTATCAGCTGGAGCTTCTAGAGTCTACAATCTGGACTATCTCCAAAGGAAGCCCCATGTACAATGCATTACAGTAGTCTTAGAAGAAGGCTACTTGTCAAGTGTAGTAACTAGGATCCCAACCATAACTAATGAAAGCTACTCCACACCACATAGGTCACTTAAGCCTATAAAAACAGTGATGACTACAGAACTATCTCTAAGGTATAACTCTGGTCTTTCAGGGGAAGTGAAACCCCATCTTCCTCAGAAAAACAGCTGGAAGAAACACTCCTTACAAATGACTAGAATTAACCTCATTTAACCCATTATTGCTGTCAGGTAACAGTTCCAACATTTGTATAGATTCACTTGAATCCAGAGTAATCAAACTGTGCCATAAGCACATTGATGACTATTCATTCCAGATCTCTTCCCATGATCTCAACTAGTAGTTTCATGTACATGTTAAACAGAACCCTGTGAGACCTCAAAGTCTAAAATGTCATAATATCTTGCAAAATATTCCAGTGCCACCTTCTGAAAATAGGCATCTAAGCTAAGACCAAAGCCAGTACAAAGCACTCCTGCCCATGTTCAAGTCAACAGCTGCTCCAACAGGATACCATGGTTGACAGTATTAAAAGGTGGCCAGAGAGCTAGGCAAATTAGCAAGATTACGTTGCTCAGGCTGTTTTCAGGTCCTCCAACACGGTGATCAAGACAACTTCAGGGCCCTAACTAAGGGCCTAAGCAGACTGCCAGAAATAGTGCACATTAAATTGAGGCACTGTCCTGGCTCAGTGCTAAGGAATCATGGGAACTGTCATTTATTGTGGCACCAGAACTCTCTGACAGAGAAGGCTCAATGTCCCAGAAAAAAATACAATTCCCATGACTCCCTAGCACTGAGCCAGGGCAGTGCCTCAATTTAATGTGCACTATTTCTGGCAGTCTGCTTAGGCCTTAAGTCTGGATCCTGAATGAAACAGATTCAGAAAATCATTCTCATCCAAGAGAGTCTGGAAATAGTCACCACACTGAAGCACTGTTAAACACATGATTAAGGAGGAGACACTTACCACTGCCTATAATAAAGATCTGTGTCCTGTGACAATTTCTTCATGAGTTAATTGTACTGCTATCATTTTAAAGAGGCTGGGAACAAGCTGTTCCTTAAAGAGGAGGTGATAACCTCCTGATTTCAACAAGCTGTTCTCCCCTTGACAGATGTTAAGTGGCAAGTAAACACATGGTCAGGTGAACATAAAAGAATATACGCTTGTCCCTCCACATTTGCGGCTTTGACTTTTACGGGATTGATTAATATGTTCTCTCTAGGGCTATCTAGGTCCTCCAGCACAACTCTATGGTCAACTTTAACCAAAAGCTGCACTGAAGGACCTAGAGATTTCTAGAGAGAACCCTCCACTAGGCATTTGTAGCTCTTCCAGCGCAATTCTAGGGTCAGTGTCTGGCAGATGTTGACCACAGAGTTGCACTGGAGGACCTAGAGATTCCTACAGAGGTGTGCTCTCAGGTAAAAACATAGTGTTTTTGTTATTTGCAGTTTTTCCACATTCATGGGGGTCCTGTGCCCCTAACCCCAGCGAATGGGGAGGGACGAGTGTATATCTTGCATCCCCATACTAAAACTCCCCTAATAATACAAGACTAGATGGTAGTATGGACACAGATTGGTCTGTACCAACTGCACATTCCAAAGTATGAGAAGTGATTTTGCCCTTATTATGTCAAATAAGCAAATCACAATGTGCACCAAGGTTTCTACCTCATCACCATTGGAACCTGATTGTAAAAGGCCTTCAAATACTCAGAAAATCTCCACTGGGCAACTCTGGCAGAGCAAAGCTGATGCCTGAGGGAATAAGGCAATATGATGGTGTACCATGATAGTGTTGGATGTTTTCAAACTTTGCTCTAGGGCAGGGGTAGGCAACCTTTCCCCTTTAAGGGCCGAGGGACTTCAGCTCCCAGAAGCCTCAGCCATATTGGCCAATAATCCCATGTTGGCCAATAGCTCCTGGGATTCTGGGAGCTGAAGTCCCTTGGCCCTTAAAGGGGAAAGGTTGGCTACCCCTGCTCTAGGGCAATGATTCCCAAACTTTGGTCTTCCATGTATTTTGGACTTCAAGTGCCAGAAGCACCAGCCAGCTTGGCCAACAGTCAGGAATTCTGGGAGCTGAAGTCCAAAACATCTGGAGGACTAATGTTTGGGAACCACTGTTCTAGGGAGACTGCAAGTCCCCTGAAACTGTATTGTTCCCCTACCAAAAAAAATCAAAATCATCTTCACTCTTGATTTGTGCCACGGAGGAGGCTCAATGAGTTCTTGCTTATGTTTAATTGTATTCTCTTTGAATTCTCCTCCACTTCCATTCGAGTTGCTTCACTGCCTCCATTGCATATCAAAGAAGTGAGTGGGCTCTTTTAAGGAGAGGTTGCTTAAGGGAAATGACATCAGCTACCAGGAGAATTTCTGTGTTCCACAGACTGACTAGGGCATTGACAGTTGTATCAACCATCCCCAGAACCCATCAGCTTCTGTGGGCAAATCATCCTATATCAGTCTTTATAGGTCATAATCACAATTGCAAGTGCTGATTATGACCTCTACAGTCGTATATGGCTTAGGCCTAGGCTATCTGACAGCTCATATTTTACCATATGAGCAGGGTGACCAGATGTCCTAACTGCAAAGGAGAACAAGGCATGAAAAATGTAGAACATTCAAGAAAAATGGGGGACATTACCAAATATAAGCTAAAAACAAACTGCTTTTGTATGGAATACTTGCAGCTATATTACTTATACTGTATTTTATTATGTACTCAACTGTATTTTTCTGACGAATTTATCTGGTTAAAATATCTTCTTGGCTTGCAATATATTTAACAGAACTCTGAGCAAGACAAATGCTTAAAATTGTACTTTACTAGTAATGAACCCTTGATTTAGGTCCAAAACACACTGCACAAATAATCTGGTTTGAAACTGCTTTAACTGCACTGGCTCCATGCTAGGGAATTCTGGGAACTGTAGTTTTCTGAGACATTTAGCCGTCTCTGTAAATTACAATTCCCAGGATTCCCTAGCATTGAGCCAGGACAGTTAAAAACAGTCTCAAACTGGATTATTTCTGCAGTGTGTTTTGGACCTGAATCTACATTTCAATTATTCTTTTTGTTTGTCCATATTGCTGAAATTAAGGGGGGGGAACCCCTTTCAACATTTGCATTGTGTCCTTAAGCAGCCCATTGCCCAACACGTTTGCTATCCTCCCCCCAAGAAACAAACACACACTGAGCCTGTCTGCTGATGCTGCTACTCCTAGAGAAAAAAGAGTTCAAGAAGGATCCATCCTATCTCCTTATTTACAGGACAGACTGCCAAACAGACACATTTCTTGATGAGGAACAGCAAATGTGGTGTTACTCAATCAGCTTCTTTATCATGTTCAAAACTGAGGACATTTTGGGATTATTCCTGGACGGAAGGTTGAAATATAGGATATGTCTGGAAAAGGAGGACATCTGGTCATCCTGCATATAAGCCTCCTCAGGTCCTGAGATTAGGAGCATTTTTCAAATTGTTCTAATATTGTGAATAGTTTAACTCTATTTTAATGTTCACTTTTTGTATATTTTTAAACAATAGTTGGCCCTCCATTTTCGTGGGGGATCTGTTCCAGACCCCCCTGTGAAAACGGAGATTAGTGAGTATTCAAGCCCCACAGGCTTGAATAAGGTGCGCCCCTGTGGGGGCGCATCCCATTGATTTAAACGGAGGTCGCCCCTCCGCGAATATGTAAAACCGCGGACTTGAAGTCCAAGAGAATGGAGGAACAACTGTATATTGTACTTACTTTAAATTGTAAGCTGCCTTGTGTCTCAAACTTTGAGGAAAGTGAAATATAAATGAGGATCATGAAAAGGAGGAGGAGGAGAAGTTGTCATCTCCATCCTTGTGGAAGGTTATAGCCACTCTAATTCTCACCAAGAAATGCTTGGGACACAAGAAAGGATGATTTTTAAATCTCCCACTTCAGTTTCTCCCTTTCTCTTGATAATATGTTGAGTTACTTACATAGTGGAGGAGCCCTATAGCACAGCACTTTACATTTCTATACCACTTCATAGTGAACTAAGCACTCTTTACGTGGATTACAATGTGTAAGCCAATTGTCCCAACAAACTAGGTACTCCTTTTACCTACTGACCTTCAAAAAGATGGAAAGCTACTACCAGCATTTAATCTCTGCACCACCAGGGCTCCTTTACAGTTGTTATGGTAAATTAAGTGTAAATTAAGGGTTCAGGGAGGCAGGATGACATACACTAAGAATTAAGGCACATGGTGTCTCTGAACATACACTCTGAGCTCCTCCAGATTCACTGGTCTTAGTACAAATCCCAAGGCTCCCTAGAACAATAACCTCTCAAAAGCGGTGCAGTATCTGTAATACCAAGTTCAAGACAGCTTTCCTCAGCTCACGCTGCTAGGCATTGGAATGGCTTGCCTATGAGCACAATGTTCCATCTGTCCCACTACCCCAATGCAAGACACAAACTTTCCAGACTGGCATTACTTAGACAGAAAGGCTGGACAGAGAAAGAAAGAATGGGAGAGATGGAATTCATATACAGTACCACAAGAATCCTCCCTCCTTAATCTTCAAGCCTACTCTTGTGCTGAACTGAATAACCGGGACAGTGGTGTCACTAGGGGTATGTGGTCTGTACTGGTGACACCCAGCTGTCTTCCTGTGCTCTCCCTCTGCACACGTGCTCCCCCCATGTGCCATCCTGTCCTTGTCCTCATCAGAAAAAGGACAGGGTGGCACAGGGAGAGGGAGTGTGTGCTGCCCCAGAAGCACCCCCCCCCCAGAAGCCCTGAGCCAGATGAACCTGGGAGACAATGCTGGAAAACAACCTTGTTGATTTATGTCTCTGTTGTATGTAGTACAATGGTTTCCTCAGCCAGAATTAACTCATGAATGATAGCAAATTTATTATGTACTAACCTGGTACTCAACAGCAGCACCAGAACATGCAAGGGCAGGCTGATTAGACAATAACAAAGATTTGTACTTGCAACTTCAGGCTTGCAAGGACTTTGGGTTTTTATTTTTTGTTGTTGTTAGAACCAGTGGTCCATTAACTGGAACTAGTGTAAATTAAGGGTTCAGGGAGGCAAGCTGACATACACTAAGAATTAAGGCATATGGTGTCTCTGAGCATACACTCTGCACAAACTAACATCACCATTATCAACTAAGCTTACAAGTGCCTTCATAAAACCCAGTCCAAGTCTTTCCCAAAGCATTCTTTTTCAGCAACTGGGAGACACAAAGATCTGTTTTGTCACCCCCGAACTATAATGCATATGCTATCTGAATCTCCTTAGAATCTCTTAAAGTGAGGCAAGACAATCACGGAAATTAGTCTTATGTGTGCATTAAGATTCTGAAAAATATTTGGACTACATACCTAAAACAATCAAATTGCTCCCCTGTATTCTGTGGATCGTTGTTTGCTGTTCAGTTTCACTCACACGTGATTTGTGTGTATTGGATTCAGATGTCTTGGTCACAGGCTCAACTGAAGTGGTCTTGCAAACTGAAGCCAACAGATTTATAGTCCACAATTAAAAAGAATGTCAAAACATGCAGTTACTCATTCAGACAACTATACATCTCATATCTGAATCCCTTTGGGACCTCTAAAACTTAAGACAAGCAAATTCCAAGAATTCCAGTAGAAATTACCATTGTACACACACTAGAACAGGGGTAGGCAACCTAAGGCCCGGGGGCCGGATGCGGCCCAGCAAGGCCTTTGGACCGGCCCCAAACCGGCCCTGCCGCCGCTGCCCCCCCACCGCCACCGCCCCCCCATGATGATATTGATTATTGTTGTTATTACTTGTTCTTGGGGTTTTCTTGGCAAAATCTTCACAGGGTTTTTGCCATGGCTTTTCTGGGGCTGAGAGAGTGTGCATGCATTTTTTAAAATTTTTTAATTCTTTTTAATTTTAATATTTATTTATTTATTTATTTATTTATTTATTTTTGGTGCTTCGGCCCGTCAATTGTCTGAGGGACAGCAACCCGGCCCCCGGCTCAAAAAGGTTGCCTACCCCTGCACTAGAATGTCAGAAATGTTTACCTTTAAGATTACACTACATACCCACAGGGATTGAGCTGCTCCCTTTTACTTCACAGCTTATTGTTTCCTTTTCGGCACTGATCACAAGGGCTTTCTGTTCAGAGGGTACAGGAGGTTTCGTCACAGACTCATCCGAACTGATGTGTTCGTCTAAAGCAAGAGTCAATACTACAATATTTAACATTCTTATCATTATGCTATTTTAGGCTATTATCCTCCAAAGATTAAAATATGAAAGGCATATCTTTGTAGGATGTTTCAAAAACAAGACAAGTGGCAAGGATTTCATATGAAATTAGGAAGAGTGTTTATTGCAACAATTTTTAGGAGAAACTGTCAGCTACTATATTGCAGAATCATAGCTGACAAAAATTCTGCTTAAAACTTACCCAAAGGATTCAAGCTGTTCTCTTGTACTTCATGGCCTGTTGTTTGATGTTTGCAGCAATCGTTCACATGAGACTTAGGTTCAGAGAATTTACTGGGCTCTGTAACAATCTTATCCAGACTGTTGCTTTTGCCTGAAGCCAATTGTTCATTATTTTAAAAACCACAATTTTGGTTCCCATTCTGCTTTTAGACTATAGTTGTCCCTTCCTATTTACGGGGGATCCGTTCCAGACCCACCCACCCCCCGTGAATTGGAAATAGCGCTAATATTCAAGTCCCCATTGTTTTCAATGGGCATGCTCTTGCATGCAGCTCTACGCTTGAGCCATGGGCACACCTGCCATTTTATCCCTCTTCACTTGCTGGTCCGTGAAGGACCAAGACTGCAGACGTCAAATCTGTGAATGGGGAGGGAAGACTGTACTATGTATTTCATATTTTAATCTCCTCTGAAACTTTTAAATTCAAGACATGTAAATGACAAAGACCTCAGTTGAAATTAACAGGATGTGTGCAACAAGGTCACAGCCTACACATATCTGTGTGTGAGTTAAAACTGTACTACATACCTGAAGTATTCAAATTTTTCCCTTGTACTTCACAAATTGCTGTTTCCTGCTCGGGCCTACTCTCATGAGACTTGAATCCAGTGGACACAGTCGGCTTAGTTACAGGTGTTTTCAAACTGCTGCTTTTATCTAAGATATTAAAATATTTCACCATTTTAAAAAGTAATATTTTTTATCTGCATTCCATTTTTAAAAATAATATCTCATTTTTTTTTATTACCGTAGGCATTCTTAAAACGAAGACATGGAACTGCAAAGAATTCAATGGAGATTTCAGCAGAAATTACCAATACCAGTCGGGATGCTAGGTTCAGAGGACTCAGGGAAATTTTCATCTTAGACATCTCCACTAAATATGAAGCCAAGATCCAATATTTTGTTTACATTTTCAACAAACATTCGAATTTGTATTATAAATTTTTGCAATCTTTGCTGGAGTTAGATACTATCTTTATTCCATCTTCCAATAGTTCTCTTTTAAAATCTTGCGATTCAGTACATTTCTCAGTTTTCCTTCTTGCATATTTCCAACTTTCCAAATCAATTGTTTTCCCTATATCCGTTGCCCATTTAATCATGTTTTCTGAAATTAAATCTCTTTTTTGTTTTCTATCCAGCAACATTTTATACACTTTACTTGTCCTTTTCTTTTCTGATTTGTCAGGATCTCATCTAATTCATTTGGCTCTTCTTCAAAGTTCTCTATTTTGCTATCCATCTTAAATCTTTCCCTCAGTTGCGTATACAATAACCAATGCATTCTGGGATCTAGCTGCTCCAACTCCTCAATTCCTTTAATTTCAAATGTATTTCCTCCTGGCTTTTTAAAGTATGTCCTTATATCTCAACTAAGTATCCACCGCAGTCCATATTCCAAAAAAAGCTTCATGTGCAGATACCCATAACGGAATTTTTCTATATATCATCTTGTTTCTTCCCATATCCTTAAAAGTGCTCTCCTTATCACATGGTGTTTAAATTCTTTATGCACGGCCACTTTCCCATACCATACATACACATGCTACCCAAATCGGTTGTTAAAACTTTCAATATTTAATATTCTCGTATTTTTTAATAGAATCCAGTCAAACAACCAATTGAGTGCATTGGCATGATGGTATAATTC
>CM034701.1:178125802-178139742 GCA_020142125.1 Phrynosoma platyrhinos | reverse complement strand
TGGTTCGGAAACTTCAGTTAGTTCAAAACATGGCAGCCAGGCTTTTGTTGGGTACATCTAAATCCATTTCCCTCTAGTTAACTGTTTAATGTTCCTCTGGTCCTTTTCTAACAAATCTCCATAAGTTTCCAATTTCCCACCCTTCCCATTTCCCTCTGCAAAAAGCCTCCTGGGGTGACAACTTGGGATTTTGGGATTTATTTCCTCTGGATTTATTGTAGAAAAATGTGAGAGGCCTTCTGTTATTTGAACCCACTAAGTAAATGTTCATTATGAAGTGCCCTTTCTTTTGTTTTTGATTAGGTAAGTTGACAAAAATGCCATCCACATGAAAAGAAAATTTTATTATTATTTAATTTTATTATCATTTTATTTTTTCAATTTCATTTTATAAATTTCATTTCATTATTTTTATTTTCTAATTTCTATTTTATTTTGTTTTTATTATGTTTAATTTCAATTCATTTTTGTTTTATTATTAATTTTTTTAAATTTCATTATTTTTCAAATTTATTTCTATTTTATTTCTATTTTATTCTTTTTCATTTTATTTGTCTTTAATATTTATATACATTTTATTTGTATTTATAGTTCTATTTAATTAATTTGGTGCTGTTTAATTTTTATTCTTATTTTTATTTCATTAATTTCATTTAGGGGTGAAACAGACAGCCCCTTTGTGGCAGCTTCCCAGCAGCTAGGAGCATGTCATTTAGATGACACATGCTCCCAAGTCACTGAAAGGCCGCCATGAAGCTGCCTGACCAACCACATGGTGGCAGCTTTTCAGTGCCCCAGCAGCATGGCAGAAAAGCTAGGTTTTTCCCGGATCAAAAAGGAGCAGCTTTCTGCTGCTTCTTTTTGAGTATGCAAAACACTGGGTTGGGGGCGTGACATGTGGTTGCTCCAACCTGGCAATCAAAGGGACGGCGTGATCTATTTCACCCTTTAGTTTATTTTGGTTGTTGGTTTTGTTTTTTTGTTTTTGTTTTTATTTTTATTTTCTATTTTATTTATTCATTTATTTTAATGCATCTATTTTTATTTTTTACTTTATTTTCATATAATTCATGTTCAGTTTAAATTTTATTCTTATTTTATTTTAATTTATTTTTTATTTTACTGTATTTTAATATAATTTTGTTTATTTTTATTCTTACTTTGTTTTGATTTGATTTTAATTATTTTTATTTTACCTTATTTTACCTTTATTTTAATTAGTTTTAATTTTTACTCTTATTTTTATCAGATTATATTTTTACTTTTCATCTCATTTTATTTTTTATTCTGTTTGAATGGATCTAAATGAATTTAAATTTAAAATAAATAGTTAAATAAAAGTAGAGTAATATAACATCTATAGAGAAATAAAAATAAAAAGTAAAATAAATGAAATAAATAAAATTACAAATAAAAACACAAAAGTAAATAAAATTCAAATAATAAAAATAAAGTAAATAATAACAAATGAAAAACAAAAAGGTAATTTAACTTTTTTATTTTTCATTTATTTTTTGTTTCATTGGTGTAATGTGTTTTTCCTTCATTTTATTTCATTTTAACTTTATTTTGTTTCATTTTAATTACTTTTAAATTACATTTAATTTTTATTGTTGAAGCTGCCCGAAAAAGGAGTTGAAAAAAGACAGCTTTTCAACAGGCACTGCAGCTGGAAGCCAACTTCATGACGCTTCGGCAGCATGCGACATGTAAGCGCCACGCTGCTGGAGCATCATAAAGTCGCCCCCATGTAAACAGCCAGGCAGCTTCCTGAAATGAAAATAAGTTATAATAATAACAATAATAATAAAATTAAATTAAAATGACCTATAAAAACAAACAAAAATGAAATAAAATAAAAATAATATAAAAAATAAGAAAAAATAAAATAAGTATAAAAATAAAAATATAATAAAATAAAAATAAAGTAAAATAACAATAAAAATTAAATTAAATTAAAAATTAATTAAATAATAAAATTTAAAATAAAATAAAAATAAATAACAATGAATTAAAATAAAATGAAAAATAAGAATAAAAAATAAAATAAAATAATGTAAAATAATTTAAATATAAAAATAATAAAATATAAAATAAAAATGCTAAAAAAAAAGATAAAAAAAAAGAGATTGACCTAACCGTGAAGATTTAGGAAAGGCAGGTTTTAGTCAGTGTTTTTCACAGTACCCAAAAGCAATGGGATTTGCCATGGTTTCATGAGATATTTGAGGTTATAGATGGGAACCTTACAAACAATAAAAGACACATGATTGAACACGACAAGGGTAGAGTCTGCCATGAGCCAGCCATCAAAATTCTGGACAGGGGTTTTGCAAGTTAGGCAAAGACAACCAAGACTTACAAAGAGAGCAACAGCAATTGACAGTGTAGTAGTAGTACTCCCTGGAAGAATGGCCAAAACACAATGTGGCAAGTGGTCACACATCTCCTCTTCATTTGTTAAGATAATACATCAGGAATTTGAAAGCTTCTTCATTGTTGATCAGCCCTGAAAAACAACTGGAGCTTCTTAAGGATCGGTGCCAGGTAGACAACTTGTAGGGTGCCAAGGGCAAGGCAAGCTCAGTGAGACAGCTCCAAAGAAGGCCCACAGGATGTTCAATAACACTCTTCAGTGTCTTGCCCTCCTTTTCTTTATCCTCTTCTGATCCCCAACAACCAACTACCCGGTACTTACATTACTTCTTATAAAGAGTAGTGACCAGTTTCAGACCCTCTGCATCATATTTAAGACAAGTATCTCACCCAGTTTCACTACAAAAAATCAGTACAGTATTGGGATTGCCAAATATGGAACTGAAGAGGCAAAGGGAGTGCATAGGTGGCATCACCATTTTTCCAAAGGAAGCCATTTCTGTATCTGACCTTATTGTGTGTATGTGGGGATTTTAAAAAAGCTTTGGAAATAGAATGGGTATAAATAAACATACTACGAATATGCAAGTGGTCCTGAATTCTGTATCAAAACAATGCCACTCCAAAAGCAGTTAGCTGGCAGACTGAGAAAGTGCTACATACTTATTTTGTAAATCTCTGCCAGTAGAGCAGAGTACTTAAGACTTGCTCCTCATTCAACAATTAGCAACTCAGAAACAAGCTGATGACTAATAAATACAGAGGTGAAAGTGGGGAGATTTGTGAAAAGTATGGATGAAAAAGACAAAAATGTATAGCTTCAAGAGAAGGAAGTTCTAGATGATGCTACCTTTGTTGGTCAGAAAGCAGCTGGATGGGAAGGCACCAGTCACACTTCTTTGTAGCATGTGCCCTGAAGTATGGGACAACAGAATATATCATGGCCTTGCTCTAAGTCTCATACACTTCTCTGTGCTGGCATATATGGGGCTAGACCAGGGGTAGGCAACCTTTCCCCTTTAAGGGCCGAGGAACTTCAGCTCCCAGAAGCCTCAGCCATGTTGGCCAATAGCTCCTGGGATTCTGGGAGCTGAAGTCCCTTGGCCCTTAAAGGGGAAAGGTTGCCTACCCCTGGGCTAGACTGAGATCACAAGAACATTACAGCAACATTCCTGTCATAGAACCTCTTGGTAAAAGAAACTACACTAAAGAAAAACACTTTACTACATTTCAAATTTTATTAAGTAAAAATAATTGAAAAGAACATTTTTAACAACTACTACAACAAAACAATGTCAAGCATCTGGAGGCAAAAGTTTACAAGCACAGCTTTCCATATAAATAAGTTGCCACATACCATATGGACTGTGTACTCTCTTTTTACCTAAAGTGTCTGTTGTATTATTCAGGATTAGCAGAATCATTAGCAACTAACAAAATAATTAATGCCTAATATATTTATATTTATTAAAAATATATTACATTAATATATATATTTAAATGCCTTGTGAGGCATTTCTGTATTAAAAGCATAAATTCAGAAAACACTGCATTTTACATCTGCACATGTGAGCTGATTGATCAGTTCCACAGAAAAAAGTATGTCACCATCCTCAGTAAATTTGTTAGTCTTCTTGTTCTCTATTCTGCCAAAAGAGGATAAAATACACATTTCAGTAATGACAAAAAGACGTATGGAAACGTTGTTTCAAAAATCATTCAGCTACAGAACTGATGCCTCATACAGTCATTGTGACAGATAGCAGTACACCAATTTTCCAATGGAAATTTTTAGAGCCTTTAAAAATGGAATAAGATTATTTTAAAAACAGTATTTTATTTACTCAAAATGTATAAAATAAAGATGTACAACACCCATTAGGGTAGGTTTATTCCTGTCCGTACTGCAGAGCTTACTATATTCAATATTACAGATTTTAGCTAGATAGCCCTCTATGTTGCTAGCCCTAAACACTGTAACTATGAGACTGTTTCTGCATAAATAATTTGTTTACAATAACATGGATGGTTTTAATTTTCATCCCCCCCTAATTCCAGACAGGCATTAAAGCTGCAATGCTATATTCTTTACCTAAGAGCAAGCCCCACTAAACTTAGTGGGACTTACTTCTGAGTAAATATGTCTCAGGTTGCTGTACAAAAGTCCTATGCATGTTCTCCTGTAAGCGCCACTAAACAGAGTGGAATCATTCTTCTGAGTAAACATACATAGGATTCTTTTATGCAAGTCATCTTGGGAGGAGTTTTAAACCTAAAGGAAGCCTATAGAATATTTAAATAAATAAATACATGTTGTTTTGTATCATCAAGTTGTTTCTGACTTATGGCAACCCTATCACAGAGTTTTCTGGGGCTAGAAGTGTGTGACTTGTCCAAGGTCACCCAGTGAACTTCCATGGCTGAGTGGGGAATGGAAGCCTGGTCTCCAGAGTCCTAGTCCTATGCTCAAACCACTACACTACGCTGGCTCACAACATGGATGGTGTGATATTATATATCATCAGAACTTTGAAGTAATACTATATAAGTAACATAAGCATCTCTCAGTAATGAGCAAACAATGAACTTATATTTCCAAATGTAATAAGAGTGAATGGGAACAACATGGCGTTTTCAGGGGCTTAGTGGTTAAGACACTGACTCTGACGATTGCAAGGTTGGTAGTTCAAGACTCGAATGTCACATGACAGAGTGAGCTCCTGTCACTAGTCCCAGCTTCTGCCAACCTAGCAATTCGAAAGCATGTTAAAGTGCAAGTAGATAAATAGGTGCCACTTTGGTGAGAAGGTAACAGCATTCTGCGCAGTCATGCTGGCCACACAATCACAGAGTTGGCTTTGATAATGCTGGCTCCCTCAGCTTTGTAATGGAAATGAGCACCGCCCCTTACAGTCGGACACAACTAGACAAACTTGTCAAAGGGGAAACCTTTATCTTTCAAGAAAACTTTATGAAATTCATAGGGTTGCCATAAGTTGACAGGTACCTTGAAGGCACATGCATTACACAGGGAAAACATTTCATTTCCTAGTAATATTTAAAGATCATTTTAAGAAGCATTTTCAGTTGAATTTTTCACATTCTATGTTATCAATACTGTTTTTTAAGTAACAGAAAAGTAAAAAATAACAATATTGGGGGGGGGAATAGCATATTACTGGGTGGCAGCTTTGTAAAAAAGGTATGTACTAAATCAATTTTAAAAAGTAGTATTACTAGTCTTGAAGCTGATGCTGATAATGAAAATAATAGATCACTCACCAATTACTGTATATAGTCTATAAGTCTAAAAATTTATGCCCAGAAATTGACCCCAAAATCCCAGGTAAACTTATTCAGAGGTCACTATGTTAACGTAATAGCAGCTCTTTCAGATTTCCCCATTCAGTTTCGTTCACTCTTTAGCCAAGCAGATAGTCCTGGGTGGTTGATTGATATTGCTGTTTGTTTAAAAGTCTCCCTCCCGCCCAGGAGTCTGGCTGAAATGAAAGCTGAAACGATGAAGCAAAAAGCCTCAATTAGAGCCTCTCTTGCCGTATATACACATACACTCACTGAAGGAGCCTCCAGGTTTTACCCTCGACCTATCCACAGGTCATGGCAAAATCCATAATTTTGACCCCAAAACCTGCCTTCAACTTATACATAAGGTCGACTTATGGTGGAGTATATATGGTAGTTAGATGTGCCAACAGATAAAAATAGGATTAAATTTTATTTTTAGATTTTTGCATTAAATGGTTCAAGATTAGTGAGGGCATTCTTATAAAAAATCTGTGGCTAGTTTACACAGAATATCTAAAAATCTAAAAATTATAAGGCAATCAAAAACAGGTATTTCAGAGACATGAAGAACCTCAAGCCAAATGAAGTTTTCATCCTCTTAAACAGCAATTTATTTCATACTGGACTTTAAATGATGTATCACTGATTCATGAAGGGACTAGGTTCAGTTTCTAATTTAGGTCAGTCATTTGTATGTATGCTGGGACATGAAGTAGGGTTAACAAGGAGGACAGTAAGCTCTGAGGCCACTAAAAGAAGATATAGAAACAGTGCAGTGCCATAGTCTAGATACTTACCTGCCTGGTCAGAACATCCGCTGGCGTTTGCTGGAGTCCTCCATGGGCAAATCTGCTAGTATCACCTTTAACTTCACACCATTCACAGTCTTCCCATGGAGAACAGCTATAGCATCACCAGCACTTGCTCTGTCTGCAAACATAGCATAAGCTATGTTTTCTCCAGGGATAACATAAACATTTATAAAATTTCCAAATCGACTGAAACAACAAAGCACAACAGTTTACCCAGTTAGGTATGAAATAGAAGGGTGTATCTCAGTTAATGAAGTTAACACAAAATTTAGTACCAGAGGAAGAAATAATGTGGAAAGAATAGAGACAGGTTTCTACACTATACAAAAGAACAGCTCAAGTTTCAACAAACTTTTGCTTCAAAACTAACAATAGGCACATGTGAAATAAAAGAATCAGATCAAGTAGGTATTGCATAAGTAAATGAAATCATTGTGAACCTTCTAGAGATCACCTGAAAGCTTCTTCCAAAGTGCATCCAGGAATGATTCTTTCACCAGCCTCCACTTTTCTAATGAATTCTGTTTTGGTGGCCAAACTTTTAGATTTATGCTTGTTTAACTTGTTGGGGGTATCTGGTGAAGGAGGCTTATATACTAACTTTTTTACATATAATAAAAATATACTTTTTACATTTGTTTTGCTGTTCACGTATGCTCAGTAAGGGGTGCTGGAGACAACTGCTATTTACTTTGCCTGTTGTAGGCAAGCACACATAGTTGCAATCAGATCAGCTACAGTAGAATCCCATGTTTTTTGTAGCCCAGAGTATTGCATTGTTTACTGCAGACATACTACTGCAACCCATCACTGAAAATGTGTTTCACCAGCCATCCTAATCCTAATGCCAATGCTGCTAAAACACTTCCAGATAGACAGGGGATGAGGAGAAAAAGTGAGGGCTGGGTAGTTGTCAGAAAGACTTTGTAAAACAGAAACTTTTGTCACAGGCTTTGTTAACTGAGGTATCCTTGTATCTCTCTCTTCCAGATACTTCATACTATCACACAGCCAAACTATATATAATTATTTGATACTACAGTCAAACACATCCTTGTTAGTATGGGGTTTTGGGGGGAGGGGTTGGATGTAGTAGGCCATACCTTAATACATTATCCAAGATATCTTGAGGTAAAGGATGGGGATTAAACAGAATTAAAAGCCTTTCCCGCACAAGAGAGTCAGGGGGAGCTTTCCTTTTGCTCAGTGGTAGCTCAGTGTCTGCTTGGAGATGAGAAGAGGAGCTGTGGGACCCCTAGGGAAGGATGAGACATCCTAATGAATCCTATGTTTTGCACATTATAAAGAATGGACTAACACACATTAAAAACTGTAGGTACTTGGATGTTTTTACTTGAACAGTTTTGTTCTCACTTCTAGTGATTAAGTTTCCAGAAATCTCAAATGTTTCCAGAATAGCTGCTTTTCTTAAGCACTGCTACAGTTAAATCTATAATCTACTTCATCTTGAAGATCCAAAGGAAAATGAAAAAAAAAAAAAAAAAAAGCTCTCCTACACTACAGAATAAATAGAATCTAGTGAAGCATTCTGCTCTCAATTTCCAGAGCAAAGCCTGAGCCCCAAAGGACATCTGAAACAAACTTCCAAAAGTATGAAAGATATTTTTAACACTAAAAGTACAGTTCAAGAGTGGTCTTCTCCTAGTTTGGTTTTATTCAACCTCCCATTCTGTATGCTAGACTATCTTTAGTCTCTTAAGATTTCTCAATGCCTTTTGATGTTATATTTATTCTCTCCTCCCAGCCAATACCTCACATCCCAAGGAAGTTAATGGCTCTCATACTATTAGATAGATGAAGCTTCCATTCGCTTAATGTGGCAAGATGTGGCGTGTCTGTGTGTGAGTTGGGAATATTGTCTTGTAGGGCAGACAACTGTTAAACCACTTGCCCTGTTATCTCACCTTCATCGTTGATCATATTGGTCTTATCCTAGGCATGCTTTTAATGCTAATTTTATATTAACTATTCTGTCCTCTTATTATGTTTTTGGCCTTCCTTTCCACCAGGTAATCTACAGTTCACAGGTCTTTACACATACTCTGCTAGAGAACAGATTCCTAGCAAGTGCAGCACCAGAAATCACAAGAGGTTGAGATGGGAAAGAGGCCAAGCTCAAATATTTGCAAAACTCTGTATATTCAGGATTCAGCAACCCATGAAGGTAGCCCCTGGAAGATGGGTTTCCTAGAAGGTGGGGAGAGGACTTGGGGTCCCGCTAGCAGTGTCGCGTCTCCTTTGAATGTTGGAGAATGTATTAGCTCAAAAGGAGGCATGCAAGAGGTGGGCAACTTGCTAGGATCTTTTTATACCTTTTTATAGCAATACTCACTACAGTGTAGTGCAGTGATTTGCTTGTTGGACTAGGATTCTGGAGACCAGGGTTCAAATCCCTGTTGTTGTAGAAATAACAGACTATGAGCTATTCAACCCACAGCACTTTGGGTTACTTGCAGAGCAAGAGTAAGAGAGAGGACTGAAAGTCAGTTTGTAAACACAGGTTTATTAACTGGTGGTCCCAAAAGGAATTAGCATTCCAAAGCATTGGGCCCAGAACAGAAGAAAATGGCTTTGTTTTTTTATACACCATCAGACAAAGAAATCCATTCCTTACACCTCATTGGATATTTCAAACTCTAAACATATAGAATCTCAAGCAATGAGAGTAAAGATTTCAGAATACATTATAATCTACTTAAAGCATATTCCAATGTTCTCTTATCAGCAGGATGGTTCCATGGGCCCCTTGGCACAGAGTGCTATGTCTCCTAACAGTGATTTATTATGGCTGCCACTCTGGTGTAGTTTTAATGCACAGGGCCTTCAGAAGGTCACTCTGTCTCTAAACAATTCCTGCATTCCAACCTTCCAGCATTTCATTTCTTTTAAGAGGCCCCAACTCCCAGAATCCTCTATGTATATGGCTAACTTGGCATCTATTTCTACATTTCCAACACAGATGGCTAAAATATATTGACTATTGAGACTTTTCCACCTCATGCTTGGCCATGAAAGCCCACTGGTGACCTTGGGCAAGTCACACATCTCAGCCTCATACTCTTGGCCATGGCAAACCCCCTCTGAGGAAACTTGTCAAGAAAACCTTATGATAGGGTCACCTTGGGGTCACCGTAAGTCAGAAATGACTTGAAGACACACAACACAACACACTCACTGCAAGACTCAAGTTGGAAGTATATAAGGTGTTTGTTGTTTTTAAGAAAATGTGCAAAGCAGCATGCAAACATACCAAGGACTGATTCAAGTACACCAGGAAACGTGAACAAAAATGACAGGGGTCAGGGGGGCAGGTTATACCCAAAATCTGCTCTCAGGATATATGTTGTATACCCAAAAGCTTTGATGATCTTCCCAAGGAATGGACAAAGTGGCCTGGAAAATTTACTGTATATACTCAACTATCAGTCGACCTCATGTATAAGTTGAGGGCAGGTTTTGGGGCCAAAATTATGGATTTTGATGTGATCCATGAATAAGACGAAGGTAAAACTTAGGGATATGTAACAAAGGATCTAAAAGATGAAGCAAAGGAAAATGATGCTAAAGATCTTTAAAAATTTTGATAGGCATAACTGTTTGTGCTCACTCTAAAGACTGGATAGATGTGATAGTAGAGGGGGTTGATGCTTCTTTTAGGTGCTCTGAGAAAAGATTAAGCCTTTCACCAGGGCATGGCTCCTTTTTGGATAAGAGTTAAAGTACAGTACTTACACTGACACATGGATAAGTCGACCCAGGTTATTTGGGTCAATTTTTTGACTAAAATTTCTACACTTATGCATGAGTAGAATGCATTGGTGCAATGATTTTTAGCACCAAGGTGTTTGATCTGAAACAATCATTTGATAATCAGACAGATGGAGAAACATAGGGACACCAAAGAGGAAAACAGGGTAAGTTCTCTGTTTATCCTGACAAATGCCTTCTTTTGTTTCTATTGCCATAGGAAATGCAAAATAAGCAGGTAGGAGGAATGTGGCATGCTTAGCACAACCTATGGTGCCTGTCTTTTGTTCTTTATCTGGTTACTGTGACTTTGACACTGGTTTCTAGTGCAAAATATGTATCAGGTGATCATCATGACTTCCAGTCATGTTGCATGCGAGATATTAATTATAAAAAACCCCACATCCAGCTGGAGGGGTGGCAGAGCATGCTAACACCACCCAAACTACTGTACACAGCACTATTTATGGGTAAATTCATATCACCGCAAATTCTTAGTTGAGTTCTGACAAACTTTTGGTACATCGTCGGTCATAGTTCTTAAAAATGGAGAATGAGGTACAGAACAAAAGACAGGTGCCATGGGTTGTGCTAAGCATGCCCTATCATTAAGTATGAGAGCCAACAATAATTTCTCATCCAAAAGACACTAAGTATGTATATTTTCTAAGGACAATAAATTCAAGGGAAACAATCCATAAAAGAACTAGAAATTCATAAACTGCAGATATAAAGATACAAAACATGCATTTCAGGAATGTACACCCATTTAACAAGAAAGAAGTGTGGTACTTACAAGTGACCCTAGAAGTTGAACAGGTAAGGTACTTTTCTGAATCTTTGATGACAGTTGTGAAGTCACAAAATGCTTTTTTATTTCTTTGTCAAGTCTAAAGACACATTAAAACCATTTCAGTATAAAATAAACAATTTTATATTCTAACATTATTGAATTGATTTTAGATAAAGAAACCAATAATTCATGGTTATACACCAAGGTTAATTGTAAGCCAAATGCCAAACCGGTTAAATATTTTAAGTCCCATCAATATCAATAAAACTATTAAAGCATTCAGCTCACTCATATCAGCCCTCTATGATTTCAGACTTTAGAATAAAGTTAGGTATATGATTTTTAATAAATGATCACTGATCTAATCACTCATACTTACAAAATAGCCAATTTCGGAAAAAGTATCACTTTTTTCTATACTGTATTTCAGGAGTAGAGAACCAGTTTTGGGTGATGGACTGGATCTCATGTGCTGGATAGACACCACACGATCCCTGGGTGCAGTACAAGCTGGTGATCCAGCTTTGCTTCTCCTTACCTTCTCTGTGCAGGGGAAATCATGGGTGGAGCAAAGCTGTCTGCAGGCACATCTGCTGCCTGCAGAAGTATTTCTGTAGCTGGCACCTGGGTCTGGGACACTTCACCTGCCTGTGCTTTCTCCCATCAGGGAAAATGGAGACAGACAAAATTCTCCACAGGGAGATTTCCCTGCTTGCCACCAGCCTTCCCAATTGGAAAGGCAAGCAAAGTTTGGGGAAGATTGGACTGGGATGGCTCACAGGTCAAAATGGATGTGTGGCCCATATTTCACTCATACAAGTTCATATGTTATAAGAATGTAAAGATGAGAAATAACTAGAGAAACATATATTATAAAATGAGGAAGGAAGACTCAAAGCCAGTGGCATCACTGGGGGGTGGGGGGTGGTGCAGTGACCGGATGACACTCCAGAGGGGGGTGTCACCCAGTGGAGTAGTACACCCTGGGGGGAGTGGGTGGCTGCCTTTCCGGGACTCTGAAAGCTTGAGGGGGGATGGCTATTTGTGGGTCCCACATGGCCACGGCCACAGTGGACTCAGAAGGCGGGGAGGGGGGGAATGGCTGCCTTCCAGGTCCTGTTCAGCCATGGCCACATGGGACTTGGAAGGCTGAGAGAACTGCTCAGAAGGCCGAGCATGCCTCTCACTTTGCTGACACAGCATCATTCTACGCACTGCAGCAGTGAGGGGGGAAGGGCCCTTTGGCCTCACCCCAAGAAGCCCCACCTCCCCACGTTGTGTGACACCCTGGGCAGAAACGCCACTGCTCAGAACCTTCAATCTGACAGATAGAAATTAGACTATAATTCAAAAAGATATGTCAATTATACCTATTTACATACTTTGGCCCACTTTAAATCCATAGATTTTATAGCAAAAGAATTGATATACAAGTGAAGAATTCACAACAATGAAGAAGAATTCACAACAAAGCAGTTCTTAAGAAGCATGAAACTATGACTTTACGCTAGGCCCTAAGTGGAAAATATCCACATCTCGCTCCAACTATATACACAGGTCCAAAAGCTCTTGTTGCATTGACATTTTTGCCAAATAATAGTTTCCTTTTTGCAGAATCATAAGAATTGGAAGAGACCTAAATGATAACAGATATTCCACTTGAACAGTATACAAGTTAACTGGCTCCTTTCTTTGAAGCACAGTATAGTTGCACACAATAGCTGTGCTGCCGCAGAAAACACAATGAATTCTGGAAAGAAGTGTACACATATCACCAAGGGCTGCGGGCTGCTATGTGAAACAACTTCCAAAAATCAGCATAAGAAATGGACCAATAAATTAAACAAACACTGTATTTTAATTGCTTCCTAAAAGTGACACACCTGGAACATACTTCTAATTACTATCAGATATATCAATGCATTTTAGTTTATTTGTAATTGGGTGGCATAGTAGTTTAATTGTTCGACTATGACTCTGAAGACCAGGGTTCAATTCCGTGCTCAGCCATGAAAGCCACTGGGTGACCCTGGGCAAGTCACATGCTCTCAGCCTCAGGAGAAGGCAATGGCAAACCTTATCTGAAAAAATCTTGCCAAGAAAAAAACCCTGAAGGGCTCACCTTAGGGTTGCCATAAGCTGGAAATGACTTGAAGGCACACAAGAACAACAATATAAGAAAAGAAACAGAAATTCCTATTTTTCATGATTTGTCATTCCATGTTACAGAGTACTCAACAATCAAGAACTGACCAAAATTCTTTCTGGGTATATTTTCTTCACTGATACTTATATTGTGGCAGGAAACTGGCATTGAATGGCATTCAAAATCCACTCCAATGGCAGCTTCAGACATCAGAAAGTAAAAGAAAATCCTGTTTTTCTTCATGAATCATCTTTTATTTTCACTCCAAGTAGTCTACCTTGGCATCTGAAGACAAAAACCATCTAAAGACAAACATCACCAGTATTTGTGAATTATCAGACATGTTTTTCTTGATTCTCTTTTGCATACAGCTTTTGCACATGACTATATAAAAGGGAAAAAGTGCCACTACAATTCAACCAAAAGTGATTATATTTAATTTTATATGAATTTATACTTACTCAGTTTGACCTGTTCCATCATTAATGAAAGTGACAGCTAGCCGATTCTTCTCAAAAGGAAATTCAAAGCCATGTAGTTTTTGTTTGGCATAGATAGCAGATGCAACACTACTATACTGTACCACTGCATATGCTAAGAATGAACAAAAATATTTTTAAGTATGGAAATATTTAAGTCCTACTGGGCAATAAAGCACCTATCAAAATTACTGATGTAACACCAGTTATGACAATTACAGTGGTACCTCTACTTACGAAATTAATCCGTTCCACAGCCC
>CM034701.1:178059037-178089190 GCA_020142125.1 Phrynosoma platyrhinos | reverse complement strand
GCAGAGGAAAAAGCTCAAACTAGTCACAGAAGTAAAAATTTATGCTTCTTGGGCATGCCCAAAATGGAGGGCATAGAATCAGAGTTGGAAGAGACCTCAAGGGACACCCAGTCCAATCCCATTCTGCCATGCAGGAACACAGAATCAAAGCACCCCAGATAGACAGCCATCTAACCTCTAAAGAAGGAGACTTGACCACTCTCTGGGGGAGTGTGTTCCACTGTCAAACAGTTCTTACTGTCAAGAAGTTTTTCCTAATGTTTAGGTGGAATCTCTTTTCCACTGTTTCATGTCCTCATCTCTGGAGGAACAGAAAACAAGCTTGCTCCATCCTCAGTATGACACCCTTTCAAATATTTAAACAGGGCTATCGTATCACCTCTTAACTTTCTATTCTCCAGGCTAAATATACCCAGCTCCCCAAGTCTCTCCTCATAGGGCATGGTTTCCGGACCTTTTACCATTTTGTTCACACTCCTCTGGAATTAGTTGACTTAGTTCTGTAATTTTTTCCTGACCAAATAAAAACATTTATAGAAATAGAAATTCATGTTTTTTGGTCATGCCCAAACTGGAGGGCATGACCAAATAAAAGCTCAAAACACTCATACAAATAGAAATTCATACTTCCTGGTCCTGCTCAGAATGGAGCACATTTTGAAATTCCTCCTGGAGAGAAAGGTTGAAATGTAGGTGTAGGACAGGTGCTGGGAAAAGTGGACCTCTGGTCACTCTGTCAAAGCTGCTTAAGACTATAGCTAGAAAAGATAGGTCATCATAAATAGGTATGGCTGCATCCACACTACATAAATAATCCAGTTTTTGCCTTCAAGTCATTTCCCACTTATGGTGACCCTAAGGTGACCGTATCATGGGGTTTTCTTGCCATGATTGGTTCAGAGTGGGTTTGTCATTGCCTTCCCCTGAGGCTGAGGGAGTGTGACTTGCCCAGGGTCACCAGTGGGTTTCATGGCTGAACTGGGAATTAAACCCTGTCCTCCAGAGTTGGAGTCTAACACCAACTCTCTCAATCCAGTCTGACAGTTCTTTAACTGTCATGGTTCAATGCTATGGAATTCTGGGATTTGTAATTTTGCGAGACATTTAGCTTTCTCTGTCGGAGAGCTCTGGTGCCATCACAAATTACAGTTCCCAGAATTCCATAGCATTGAACCATGACAGTTAAAGTGGTGTCAAACTGTATTATTTCTGCAGTGCAGATGCACAATTCATTAACAAAGTAGTTGTGTTCCTGGGCATTACTACTTTAGTAGAAAATTTGGTACTAGAAGCAGGAATAAAATGGAAAGAATAGAGAGAGATTTCCTGCACCACAAAACAGAAGAACAGGGCAATATGTTTCAGTAGACTTCTTGTGGAAAACTGACAATAATTTGCACATGTGAAACTGAACAACCTGAATCTATGCAGGTTAAATAATGCATCCTTACTTGGATCCCAGTCCTGTTGGAATACACTTTCCCAAAACACTTCTTTCTGATGCCTGAAGGCTTTAAGGTGATTAACCTCCCTCAAATTCCAGTTTATTCCTATGTTTTTCCAGAAGAACCTGGTTTTTAAAACTGGTGTGGCCATTGAATTGGGATCTCAGTGGAATTGGGGGCGAGGGGAAAGTGGGGCCAGGATAGTGGGTGGTCACTTAGGTCACCTGATTGTTCCCACCACAGAAGGGTAGCTCACTTGTTTGTAGTGGCATTCAGAAAAAATGGTGTTGCCTTGTATGTGTGTGTGTTTGTGGTGGGAGATTGATGTCTGTGTGTACACATTTGCAGGTGAGCATTTCACCCCCTTCTCTAGTGAGTTCACTTCATAGAAACAGAGGGGGGCAATAAGAACAAAGGGAAAACAAAGGCTCTTTGATTAATTGAATATGCAAATCTGCACCTGTGTTACAGGAGTTAACCCCCCCCCCCCCCAAGCTGCTGTGGCCATATGACGAGACATAAACTGTTACAGCAAACACAATGCGGGCAGTAGAAATACCCCCTTGCAGCTATATGGCTACCTAATGTGACTTTCCAAACGGATCTGAGTTTGGATTAAAACAAGTGTGTGGCAGTAAAGGAGTCAGACTGGGGCAGGGATATAGAGCTGGGACATAGCTCTCCTCTAGACTTAACCCAGGTCAGGTAAGCCTTGTGTAAGTAAACAAAATCATATTGAACTTTGTAGAGATACTTGGAAACTTCTTCCAAAATGCAGGGATGATCTTGTCTTTCATTAGCCTTCTTATGATTTCCATGTTGGTGGCTCAACTTATAGATCTGTGCTTCTTCAACATGATAGGGATAGCCAAGGCTATCCTTACATTCAGCATCAGTGAAAGTGAACATATTGCTATTGTTACCCATCAGGGATAGCCAAGGAGGCAGGTTTATTTGCTTTTTTCTTTTATCTTGCTTTTCACACATGCTGGGGAAGGGCTTCTGGAGGCAGCTGCTGTTTATCTTGCCTGTTGTGGGTAGGCACACACAGCTACAGCAGTATTGACTAAAGTGGAGTCCTATTCATTCCCAGTTCAAGCTTTATGGCATTGTCTACTGCAGATACAGTGCTGCACCCTGACACTGAAAGTCTGTGTTTCTCAAATCTCCTTCATCAACCTTCTAGCATTGATACTGCTAAAAAAAACTTCTAGCTAGATAGAGGAGGTTGGGAGGGCACTCAAAGACTTTGTAAAAGGACCTTTTCTGTCAGAGGCTTTGTTTAGTGTGGCATTTCTATACAATCTTGACAGCAGTAGAACAGTTCCACAATTGGTATACCAGCTCATGCTCTAAATCTGGGATGGAAATCATGTAGCTCTTCACATGTTGTTGGATTGCAAGTTGTTGTTGAAGTTGCAGTCCAACAATGTCTGGAGGACCAGGCGATTCTCATCCTTATTATGAATTCAGTTGGTTGGAACAACAACCAAAAAACTGAGTGTAGAGAAACTTTTTCTTTTTAACTGTAAAAAGAGTTGCCATGCTAGCTGGAGAGTCTGTCAGTTGTAGTCCAAAAAAGGTATTTTCCCTCCCATTAGACCTGACTAAAACTGCATTCTAAATTCATAAATACCTAGTTCAGCAGCTTGGGACCAGATGTATCGCTCCTTCTTCCAAAAAAGGGCTATAGGCTGGAACTATCTGGTGCAACAATCTTGCTGAAGCTAAGCAGGTTTCAGGCAATGTAGTTTGAAGCCTCTGTTTTGAAATGTTAAAAGAGAGAGAATAACATGAAACCCCTCAAAGAAAGAACCTGCCAAAAGGGCTTTTTTTTTGTTTGTAACAATTTGTACCAAATTCTTACTTGCCATCTGTCTGTAGCAATGGGGTGGGGTGGGGAGATAACTCAGACGTCACCTCCAGCCTTGTTGATTATAAAGATAGATTGCAATCTTGCAAGATATAATTCATTCACAAAAGGCAGTTTCGTTGTGATGCATCATACCAAAGCCTGGGCTCGTTAGGAATTATTCCACTTACCATGAACAAATTCAAGCAGAAGGAAAAACACAAATACATAGAAAGTGATTCTATGAATCTCCTCATCAGGGATTTCTGATTGATCTTAGGGCTATGTCTTAAATTTCTTATACTTGAGCTTAGCTACGTGAGCAAAGAAACTGTGTTTTGTGTATCAGTTCTGAAGGGAGCATGTGTAATATTGTATATAATGCATTGTAATAATGCTAGAGTATCTTTTAAAAATATGAACTAGGCTTCTGCTGACTGCTTATACATGTATTGATTTCTACACATGTGCATCATTCATAACTCATATGCTGTGCATGTATTTTGCACTTGGTCTTCCTTACTTTACAGAAAGTTATTAATTACCCCCTAGTGATTAACTGTAGAGGATCAGAGAATAGTAGCTATTCTGTATTAATTAATTGCATTAAATCTTGTATACGTGTCTGGGTAAGGTTTGACACTGGTCAGAATGAACTGGCAAAACCACTTCTGAGGCCCTTTGCAGACTGCCAGAAATAGTGCAAATTGAGTCCACTTTTAGGGTTAGGGTTAGTGCTAGGGAATCATGGGAATTGTTTTTTTTTCCTAAGAAATTGAGCCTTCTCTGTCAGAGAGCTCTAGTGCCACAATATAATACAGTTCCCATGATTCCATAACCCTAACCCTTAAAGTGGACTCAATTTGCACTATTTCTAGCAGTCTGCAAAGGCCCTAACTTGCCAAAGAAAACTCTATGAAATTCATGGAGTCCCCATAAGTTGACAGGTGACCTGAAGGCACACACATATGCATATACGTGCACACACACACACACACATTGCCATGATACTTCATTTTACATACACATGGACATGATGGATAGAGTGGATGTGGTTAAGAATGCCTTGTTCAGCAAATTGAAAGTTGAGTTGCACTTTGTGCTAAAGCTAACAAGCTAAAGTTAACAAGCTTCTGCTCTCCCCTTTCCCAGAAGGGTGCAGTGAATAAGACAGGTTCAAGCCACAAGTCCAGATACTTTTAAGACATCAGTAAAGAGCTCCAGGAAGTACTGTACTAGTCACTGTTTATAATTAAGAAGTAGTGAGGTCAGCTGAGCCTGCAACTTGAATTTGATGCTATATGCGGCCATTGTAAGGAGATAAGACAAAAGGAAATGTTGCTTACTTTGCCAGTAATAAGTTAAGACCCACAGTGCTTCATGAGAGATTCCCCCTTTCATCCCTTCCTAAACACTAGAAAACAATATTTGGATCATTGCACAGCTTACCGAGGAATGTCTGTAAGTCTGGAATGTAAGAAGAGTTGGTCTGGATGCTTCTGAGAAAACCCATAAACAAGGCAGAAGGAAAATAGCTCTCTTTACTGTTGCTGCACAGCAACAGGTGTCTAAAGGCATCTTGCTTCTGAACTGAATGTTCCATTTAGTTATTGACTATCCGTGTAGCTGTCAATTACCCATTTGGTTATCATTAAATGAGCCATTAATTTGCCTAATATCTAACCCACACAATGGCCACCATCACATCCCTTGTTGCAGTGGACTCCCCAAGCTGGCTGTCCTGAATCTACTACTGATAACTTCATGGGGTTGTTGTGACAGAGGAAGGAGAGAAAAATCTCTTTAATTTCTCTACACCATGCCTGGTTTAATAAATCTTTCATATTCCTCTCTATCCCATTTTCCTCACTTCCAAACTCACGTTTGGTTTGGTCTCTCCTTAAAGGGAATGAGCTTTAATTCAGAAAATGTGCTTGCTCTCCTCTGTACCTATTCTAGTTGTCTGGTAACATTTTGAGATGAGTTCAATATCCTTTTTGAGATAGTATTTCAAAGAGATATCCTATATAAAATCATTACATTGCAATATAAGGTGTTTTATTTTGAATTAATCTTCAAAATAATCCATGACTATTTACAATGATATGGTATTTCTATTGAACAGCCCCTACATTCTCTTTCCTGAGTAGTTGCTGCTGTTCTAGATCCAGAAACAGATACATAATGCAATAGTGGGGTTTTTTGCCATGATATGCATTATTTTGCATTCACTTAAACTAAACATCATTTTCCTTTTCCCCATTCAACTAATTATGAGATTTAAAAAAAATCTTTTTAAAAAATGGGCTTTCACAACTCTGAATAGTTTGATCAACACATGCAGCAACTTTACTGCTGCCCCCTGTCTCCAGATTTGACAAATACCTTAAATAACATGGGATCCAATATAGATCTTCATTATTCTCAAATTTAAGATCTTTCCAGTTAGACTTACTGGAGTCTAACAATTGGACAAGTTACTGATCCATAAAAGGCCAGGCACTTGAATCCCTTGTCTCCTCAGTTTACTTAGGAATATTCCTTTAGAAAGTTAATTTCAGAAAATGGAAGGCAAGAATGGAATGGAAAGCCACATTATAGGTGTTCATAAACTTAAAGCTTGTGTGTTTGTGCCTTCTGGTCACTTGTTGACCCCATGAATTGTATAGTTTTCTTAGGCAAGGAGAGGTGATTTTGTAGTGTCTTCCTCTGAAATGTAGGCAGTCTCTCATCCAAGTACTAACCAGGGCTGACCCTACTTATCATCCAAGATCAGATGTTATCTGGTGCCTTGGGGTATTTAGATCATTCTGTTGTAAGTTTAGATTATCTTAATTATCTTATCAGAAAACTTGCTAATCTTTGGGATCACTTTCTTTGTTTCTGTGTCTGCTGGGAGGGATAGGTCATCTTCATATTATGCCAGTTGTCATTATTGAGAATGGGTGTGGATTTATTTGAGGGAAACAATATGAAATTTAAAGTTTATTGGTTTTTGGACAGGCTCACTGTGAAAATCTGCTAACCTCTGCTTGAAGGCATTTCATTTGGAGACAGAAGGAACAGATGGGCTGGGAAGTACTCATGACTAAGATCTGGGGCAAGATGCAATATTTATTAAACCTCTTTAGCAGGATATTCATCTGTTTCAAGTACAGCCCTTAGGTATTGGCTCCTCATTTAGTTTAGTCAGGTTGCTAATGTAGTCTGGACCTGAGGATCCAGCCAGATGGCCCTCTGCTTCCAAAAGTGGAGCACAGCTAATTTCTCACCAAGGATTCATCAGGCTCTAAGGTAGGGATGTACCACTTTCAGCCCTAGGGCCTTGGGCATCCCTTCTCTTTTCCCTTGGTAACCTGTCAAATTGGAGGAATTCTGCCCAGATTTCCTCAATCAGTATGTGTGTGTGTGAGAGAGAGAGAGAGGTGGGGGGAGAAGGAGGGAGACTGGGGGGATTCCCTGAGCTTCCAAGATCATAATGGGTTTTAAGAATAGTGCACCAGTTTTAATGGTTTGGGGGGGAAAGCTCTTCTAGGCACTAATTCTCTGACAGACCTTGCAGATTGAAGGTTTTAAAATGGACAATTAAAATGGCCCCAAGAAAAAATGAGGCAGGACAAGTTGATTTTGCAGGAAAAGCAATTACAGTAGGCCTTTGGCATTGGTTTGGATTTGGTTACAGGAGCCCTCATGGATACCAGAATCCATGGATGAAATACAATGACATTGTAAAACGGTGTCCCTTATATAAGATGGCAAAATCAAGGTTTAGTTTTTGAAATTTATATTTTCTAAAATATTTTCAGACTGCGGATGCTTGAATCCCTGGATAAAAAGTCTGTGGCTGTGGAGAGTTGGCTGTATTTCATTTTTAAAAGGGCAGAAAAAGATAGTAGCAGAAACCAAAAGAACAGCCTATATATACTCAATGCTAGCTGTTTCTGAAAGTAAAGATGGCAAAAACAGCATGGGTCATAAAAAAAAAAACACCAACCAATCCTAACCAATTTAAGCTGGGTTGAGCTAAGTTTAAGGGGCTGCTACAGGCTAAAACACACATGGATTTTTCTCACCTTTTGATATGAAGAAGATGACTAGAAACTGCAGCAGGTCAAAGAGCGAAATTCTCTCTTATGTCTCTTTATTTTAAAGGTCTTCCTAATTTGAGGGGTGGTCTCTTAAGATTGCAGGGGCCAGTTAGGGCAAAACATGACCTCAATGTGTGCTTGAAAAATGGCAGAGATGAAGTGCCTTTCAGGTTCTGATAATTGCTCTTAAGTGGCCTGAGGAATAGAGACAATGGGTTGCATACACCAGACAAAACAACAACAACAACCAGTATATTTATCTTCTTTGAAATCCAGATGGATTTGCTGGAGATCTTTGCAAGCGGCACAGTACCTCAAACTAGAGGATGTACCAGTCTGAGTCAGTTCAGCAGGTCTCTATTCCAGGGGTAGGCAACCTTTCCCCTTTAAGGGCCGATGGACTTCAGCTCCCAGAAGCCTCAGCCATGTTGGCCAATAGCTCCTGGGATTCTGGGAGCTGAATGGCCCTTAGAGGGGAAAGGTTGCCAACCCCTGCTCTATTCTGTAGAGGTAGACAAGACAGTTAAGCACTGATTGCTCTCAATCAATACAACCATTTCTTTGTCAGCAGGAGGCAGGGATGAGGGAATTTCCAGTCTTGCAGTTTAAAATGAGGCTTGGCTTTTCCAAGATGGACAAAGAGTCCAGGTCACCATCAGCCCTAGTTTGTCTATGATGAATTCTTTGGACTCTGGCAACAGACTGCTTTCCTGTGTCATGCATCAAAGTCTAATATGCATATTTATTGAACATAACTGGTAACATGGGATGGACATTTATATACCATATATATATATAAATGTCTATACCACCATTTCCTAGATCTCAACAAGTAGAGAGAGGAAGGTTAAAGGACCCCATCTTGTTCTCTGAGGCATGTGTACATACATGCCTATGTGGCCTTCACTCCTTTCCTGCCAGTCAAACACTAGATGTAGTTCTTAGGGTTGAAAAAGTGATACATCCCTACAGCAAGGAGTCAGTACCATTATGCTGTGAACCTCTGTGAGGAGCTGTAAGCTTTGAAGCTGATCAAGGGTTCACTTGGGAAAAAAGACATGCTAATTATCAGCATTGCCTTTCTTTCTTGTAAACCAAGCCCTTGATCAATTTCACATATTTTTCACTTCCTTCTCTGAAGCCTAATCTGGAGATTTAGCCCAACTTCCTTTGTACAGAAGAAAAGTTGCACAACGGAGTGCATAGTTACAAAGCGGAGTCCCAAATGAGTAAGAAAGTCCCTAATTTCCAGAGTCAAATGAGCATGAGACCCAGGAATAGGGAGACCGACCTATGACACTTTGCTCAAAATCCTTTTTATAATGACTTGGTGCATTTCAGAACTGGGCTCTGCTGCTGAAAAAAGGTACATTTCAGAATTATGTAAATTATAGGGGTTGAGTCTTATATAGGGGTTCCATTGTTTATTCCACTGCTTTTGTCTAGTCACCTGTGAGCTTAGTTCCTATTTTTATTTGTCACAGATTGGTTAATATAGGCACCAGATCCTAACAGGTAGCCAATTTGGTGACTGATCAGTATAGCTACTTTTTGTTATTGTTTTGTGCCTCCAAAGTCATTTTTTAGTTACGATAACCCTAAGTCAAACCTATCATAGGGGTTTCTTGGGAAGTTTCTTCAGAAGGGGTTTGATGTAGCCATCTTCTGAGGCTTAAAGAGTGTGACTTGCCCAAGTCACCCAGTAGGTTTTTATGCTTGAGCAGGGATTTGAATTGTGGTTGTAGTCCAATGCTCAGATCAATACCACGCTTGTAGTCCAATGTAGTCCAGATCTAATACACTGGCTTGTTGCTACCAAGAACACAATTCCTTATGACCTGGAGTTTGTGTCTTACTACCCTGTGGGTTGTTGCTGACTATAGCTTTACCATGCCCATTCTCTGCCCATACACATTGAAGTGAGAACACAACAACTACACAGTTAGTTAAGTGACCTCACTTGAAGCTACAGCTTCGGTTAATCCTGTACAACCATATACCAACCCATGAAGGGGATAAGGAGTTCTTTCTTTGCCTACTGGCATGTTCTTTTAAATATCTTTTACTGTGGTAATTCAAATTAGTTCTTTTTTCTGGGAGAAGCCCTTCCAGTTTTTCTAGTTTTCTATTGCATTGTCTTTCCTTGAATTACTTAAAGAAATGCAAACTGTATTGCATACAATCTTCCATCTGAGTTCAAAATACTCCCCACTGCTGCATTAGGAGAAACATCAACCCAATATCGCACACAATATTCCATTTGAGGGCCAGTCACTGGTTTTTATCAAAGCATTATCATTTCTCTTATTGTATTCTTCACCCATCCTTGACAGCATCTGGCCATCATAGTGATGGATAATGCTGGGCTCAAGGCTCTATGAAGCACATGGTGTACCAGTATTGTGTTGCATGAGGTGCTGGTAAAATCAGGAAAAGGATGACTGGAATGAGCACATAAAATATTCAATGTCAAGAGAGCAGAGGTTTCCACTACATTAGAGCAAACTGTCTTCGCCATACGATTGATTTTGTTTTATTTGTCTTTCAGATTATAATTAAATTTTTAACAGGAGGGAGAAGGTTGAATAACGGTGGGGAGGAGTGAAATATTTGTTTTTGATTATGCAACATACACTTTTTATTTCATATACCAAAGTTGTGCTTCCCAAATATTTGTAAAAATATACACTGGCTTTACCATGAAGTATAGATTTCATATACATAAAGCTAAAATCTTGGATAAGAGCTTGTCTTCATTTTGTTTAGGTTACACCAGCAACATGGTTTGCTCTTTAGAGTGTCAGAGGAAGATTTGTTTCTTATAGTCCCATTTATTTATTTAAAATGTATTTTAAAATGCAGTGGGGCGTGAAGCATGACGGCAGTGTTGGGGTGGCTGGCATGCGGTCGCCCCACCCCAACTCCACCCCTATGCCAGCCCTTTTGGAGTGGATGCTATAAGTACCCCTGGTCTGGAGTGGTTTCCGTTGCACTGGCACAGCCATCCTCCATAGCCAGCAATGGAAGGCATCAGCTAGAAAATGTGGCTTGAGGAAGGAAGGGAGGCAAAACTTTGCTAATGAGGCCAGAATGTCACTAATATGAGCAGGGAGCATGTGTTTGCAGTATGGTGAAATGCATGCTCCCCAAAAGGAATTGTAGTCAGAACAGAATTAAATTGTTGCCTTGATCTCATTACAAAGAAAGTTCTGTTGAAGATACCTGGGCATGGGAATATTTACTGCTTACTTTGGATGTGTGCATATGTCACGTGAATAGAGAATTTAAATACAGAACAACAGTACGCTATCATTCACTGTTAGTGGTACTTTCACTCTGTTTGGATTCGTTCTGAAGGTAGTTAGTATCTTGCTCCTTTCCTCATTCATCATTACTCTTTCTCAACCATTAGGACCATGTGTTCTGTCTAGAATATTATATTAGTATAATCTTGGTGTTATTCTGGTGTCGACTCTTGTCAGTGTCTTTTCAGGATCTGCTAAAGGTATGGATTTAGCTGGTACCCTGTCACCTTTCAGCTAGTGAAATGGACTATAGTACTATGCTATTATTAGAATACTAGCTGTTAATATTGAGGCTACAACAATGGTGACACCATTGTGTTTTAGATGAACAAAGTGTAAGTTCTTTTCTGTTGGAAATTGCTCATTGGACAGGTCATATCTTCTGTTGCATCTAATTTGTTATTGGAAAGGCCATGAATTCCATGACAGTCCATATAAAATATGTTTATATATGGTAAGAAAAACTTTGGCTTTAACCAGTAGGCTTTCAGTAAGCCTCACTTTGTGCTCTTGTCCCTGATAGACACATGACAATTGCATGTTATTTAAACAGGAGGGACTCTAGTTTGTTTTAATTGTGTATAAAGGAGAAAGGGCATGGAAAGGCACTGTGTAATTGAACAAACAACAGTGAGCAACAGATGTTCCTTTTCAGATTATTGTTAGTGTTCACAATATGCTACTTAAAAATTAAAAGCATTTGTGGGGATTTTATGACAGTCACTTTAATATTGAATATGATCATCCATGGAGTGAAAAGGTGCTGTCAGTGCTCAATCAGAAGAACAGATGGGCGTGGAGGGAAAGGGATCCTCTTTGAATCTATTTTTTTTCTATGTCAGAGAAGAGTAATTACCCTAAAATGGAAAGTTCAGATATTTAGGAATGTTACTATTTCTTAAGACTTTTTTTAATTTTTATTTTATTTTATGTAAGTAAATTTTAGTAACAAAAAAATTATCCTGTACTTTAGAAAAATAAACATGTTTTTATGGCAAAGTATTGGTATTTAACATTCAGAAAAATGGGCAGGTTTGGATGGATTTGTCACTGTTATTTCCCCCAACCATCTGCTTTTCTTTTTTGGAACTTGAGCAGACTGTCGCTAAAATCAATGGATGGCTTTACTATTGATTCATTTTGAATTAAATTTTGCCCCTGTTGACATATGGAATGAAGTGACATTACAGTCAAATAAGAAACTGTAGCAAACACTCAACCCTTGGTAAAAGCAAGTCTTGAGCTATGTAAGTCCCAAACTATATAATTGTGGGATGGTGATTTTTCATGCCAGTATTGAGACCGATTACATCCAAATCACAATGGTGTTATAAAGACACAGGCCCCATTCACACTAGCATTTTTGTAGTGAGGAGATCTGAGTAGAATTGATGTTGCGATTCTGAATCGAAGTTCACACTACATTTACCCCAATCAAATCTCTCAGGCGCAATTTAACCCTGTTGAAGTTCACACTGATTGAAGCACTGATTCAAAATGGATCCTCTGTATCTATCGATCATTTTTTTCCTGTCAATCAAATGATGCACACCTATGTCGCACCACTTCTGTTGTCATAGGACTTTATCACACGAGGAAAATGGGGGGGGGGGGAATTGGGGATTTAAAGAGTCATTATCCTGGGAAAATGACATCCTATGAATGAGAGGAATAGAGGGAATAAAGAAGGAATAAAGAGAGAGCAATCCTCCTCCTCCTCCTTCTCCTCGGCTTCCCAGCTTTTACAGAGGCCAGACTGCTGAGTAAAATAAGGGGGGATGCAGATGGGCGGTCATGGGAAGCGGAGGATTGGGGCCGAGGCTGCCCCACGCCTCGGCCCCAATTCTCCCTTCTGCCGGCTCTGAAAGGAGCGCTAAAATGCTGGTCCTTCCAGAGCCAGCAGAAGGGACGCATCAAGAGCTGCCACACGGCTCTTCTGTGTCTCTTCCAGTGCAGCGCGTGAAGACGCTGCGCCAGGAGGATGTATTCAGGGCACGCGCCGTGCGTAATGGCAAATGCCCTGATGACGTCCTCGGGGAGGGGTTGAGGTGGCCGCCGTGCGGCTGCCCTCCCTTTCCGTGCCTCCATATAAACCTAGTAGGTGACCTTGGGCTGGTCACACTCTCAGCCTCAGAAGATGGCCGTGGCAACCCCCCTCTCAAGAAACATGACTAGAAAACCCTGTGAAAGATTCGCCTTAGGGTTGCCATAAGTTGGATACAACTTGAAGTTACAAAACAAGAAACAACAAAAATCTCTGTCTTTCTCCTTTTCCTTTCCCATATGGCAGTCTCTCTCTTCTCCCCTGGCGCAGTATTCCTTTGCGAAAGTAAGCACAAAGTTTCCCTCTTCTATATAAGGAGGGAAGGAAGAACGGATGGACTAGCTGCCAAAAAGAAGACGAGGCACTGCAAAATGTAGGACATTCAAGAAAAATGGAGAACATGGTAAAAGAAAAGTTACAAATACTCATGGAAATATAAATCCATGCTTCTTAGTCCTGCTCAAAATGGAGGACATTGTGGAATTCCTCCTGGACAGAAGGCTGAAATGGAGGACGGGACCTGGAAAAGGAGGGCCTTGAGCTGAAGACACTCCTAGAAATGTAAACCATGCCTCTTAGTCCTGCTCAAAAAGGAGGACATTCAGGAAAAATGGAGGGCACAAACAAAAGCTAAAAACACACAGAGATATCAACCCATGCCTCTTCACCCTGCTAAAATGGAGGGCCTTCAACAAAAATGGAGGACATGACCAAAGAAAACCTTCATAAAACACACCCGCCATAGCTTGCCTTTGGTGGAAGAGAAGCCACACTGTCTCAAACTCACAGGATGGCATAAGAATACCTGTGATATTGTAGCCGAGGGGGGGATGGAAGTACCAGAGAATGAGCAACGCTGCGTGGAAGCCACAGAAACACAAGGGGTTGCACAATCTGTCAAAAAATATATTTTAAAAATAAAGATGTTCCCAAAAGAACCCCCTTCCCCGCTTTGGCAGGGTCTGAGCATCTGGCAACACATCATTGCAGCAACCAGAACAGAAGAGGAAAACAACTGAGCAGTTGTTTAAAGGGCCCACAAGTGGGAAATGTGAACCCATTCAGAAGCCGGCAAATGAGTGAACATAAAAATGGTGCTTCCCACTCTGGTAGTCCTGTGGGATAGGATGGGTATGTGCTGCCCCTCTGCCCACCCTCTGCCCATTAATCTCTCCCTTCAAGATGCCCTGAATGGGACTGGAAGCAAGTTCCCATTAGTGGCACCCTGAAAAACCCTGGTGTTTTGCAAAAGACACGGGGGGAAAAGTTGTTTCCAAAAAACCTGAGTTAAGGGGGAGTTGTGCTGGTTCCATCCCAATTCAGGTTGGAAAAACCCGATTCAAGTGTGAACGAGCCACTTTTAAACGGGTTTGCAAACCAGTTTATAACATAGTGTGAATGACTCCACAGATAGCAGTGCTCAAGATAACATCGAAGCCAGGTGTTCTATCATCAGCCCAACAATATGCATCCATATTGTAGCTGAAATCCTTGCTAGAATCATTTATTTGGTAGCAGGCTGGATAATTCCTTTTATCTGCCAAACAACTTGTGGTGCTACTGCAACTTCTTTTACAAATCTGCATGTACATACAAGGCTGGAATGGTTGGATCAGGCTTAAACATCACACACAGCACCTGCATATGGAGATGATTCCTTGTTCTAGCTATTGATTTGCACATATCTAGGTCTGCTTAGCTAAATTGGGGCACACGGTTTTGAAACCTTGCTGCCTAATCCCCAGACATAGGGAGGCTGATTATAGTTACTTGGGGCCAAAGCCTTTTAAAAAAAATTGGGTTTTGTATTGTAGATTCTAGAAACTCACAAGGTAGCACAGTAAGTGGCTATGTTGGAAGATGGGGATTTTGGAAGTTGTAGTCCAAAATAATGACTCTCCCTCACTCTGTTCAAGACCAAGCTGCACATTGGAAGCAAATGTGTGGATCCACCCCATTTTTTACTGGAAAACCTGCTTTCAGATGGTGTCACTGAGGTACAGGGAATATGTGTCCACTGCATTCCCATCTCTGAATTGCATCATCCCCTGCTTAGGAACTTTTCCATGCCACCAACAGAATTTTAAATATTTACGTTCGAATGAGGCTGCAGATGTCATTACCAGAGCTGCCACATCTTTTAAATACCTCTCTGTGTGTGCATGTGCGCATGTATTTGCAAGTACATGCACACACGCACAGACCTTGCCTTTGGTTTGATAAATGGTATTCTAGATGTGGGTTGCTGATACTTACTAGAAGACAGCCTCATTACTGGTTTCAAATTGAAACTGTGTTCTTTATAATTAGTTTAGTTATACAAAGCCAGGAAATTTGTATTGTTTTGCTATTTTCTAATTGTAATAAATCCTAGCAGCTGTACTCTTTGATACAACTGGCAATTAAGCACAAGTGTTAAATCACATGTTTCTTTAAACAGTTTCTTTAATGTCTGATGAAAACTATTCAGCTTGTCTTGATAGTTCTTTTTATATATCCATAGTTGTTAGGGATTGTGACAATAGAGCCTGTTATTCTATTAAACAGGGTTGGGGTGGGGACAGTTTTAAAAAACAAACCCCCAAACCTGTTTTTCTTTTTCTTTTTTTGTTCAAACCTTTTGTGTTGTTGTTTAAATAATTTTTTCATTAATATGTAGGAATACAGTGGGCCTTTGGTATCCACTGGAGTCTGGTTCTAGGAACCCCCCCCCTCCCAATCAGTGGATACTTAAATACAACAACATAGTAAAATGGTGTCTTGTACATAAAATGACAACATCAAGGTTTGCTTTTTGGAATTTATATTAAAAAAAACATTTTCCAGCCATAGATGGTTGAGTCCAGGAATAAAGAATCAATGGATACGGAGGGTCAGCTGTACACCAATATAGGACTAAATCAGAAAATTAAGTAGCAAAATGTACTTCAGATGTTATGACCACTAGCTTAAATAATAATAATTGTTCTTAAAAAAGTGCTCTTTCAGAGCAAGTTGTTTTGGTTGAATGAAGAATTTGCTTCTGAATGCCATTTCTTTTTCTATAAAATAAAGTGATTTAAAAGAAGCAACTGACACTGGATACTGGTCTAACAATTAACAACTGCCAATATACAGTTAAAGTTAAAATGTTTAAATTCAAAGAGTCATTATTGTACCAGAAATGGAGTTGGGAAATAGTAATACTAGCCATACACACACACATGAGAGAGAATATCAGTTTAAAAATGAGTTTTTTTAAAAAAAAAGTCATTTGGTTTAAACCAAAATTTAAACCATGGTTTTAACCAACCTACTTTAAACCAACCAACCCTGATTCTGCACCTACAACAGAAAGTGAAATGGTGGCAAAAATCTGAGTGGATGAATTGTACCACTTTAGACATGTGCTTGGAAAATTACTTCTCTGGACTACAGTTCCCAGAGTCCTTGGTGCTATGGCCAGTTTTTAACTTGGGAACTTCAGGTCCATCTGATTCTTGGTTCTTCTCCTCTCTAATAGAATCTTGACAGAAGAGAACACCTGTGGATGATGGGTGCTGTGATGACTGTGAAGGAGATGCTTCTTAAGAACTGATGCTTGTGAGAGGGAGAAACAAGTTAATTGCATGTGTGTGGGAGTGGGGCTTCTTCTCCTCTCTCCCGTTGCTTTTACTTTTAAAATTAAAGCTACAGTGGTTGGAACTATAAGTATGCTGGCTTTAATTTTAACCTCCTGGGAGAGGAAAAAAGAAGAAGCCTACTGCTGCTGCTGCCCTCACAGTTTCATAGAAAGTTTTACTAAAACATGAAACTGTCGCTCTGATAAATGCCTCCTACCCACACTACAAGTAAGCATGTTCATTTTGATCCATTCTGAATTCATATCCTGTTTTGATGGAAACCCCAAACTGGGCAAAGTAAATCCATTCTTAGCTAATTATTTTAACTTGCACAGCATCTGCTGCCCCATACACAGTGAGAAGGCAATTAAAAATCATGCCTCCCATCCCCAAAGCCTGCAGTGCTTTAGTTTGCTATACCCTCTCAGGAATCTACTACTTACTCTGTTGCGGGTGCAGATGAGGATAAAATTGCTGTCCCAGGGTGATAGAGGGACAAAGTTGAAGATTCACTATCTACCAGAAATAGTGCAAATTGAGTCCACTTTAAGGGTTAGGGTTGTGCTAGAGAATCATGGGAATTGTTTTTTTTCTCTGAGACATTGAACCTTCTCTGTCAGAGAGCTCTGGTGCCACAATAAAATACAGTTCCCATGATTCCCTAACCCTAACCCTTAAAGTGGACTCATGTCTGCAAAGGCCCTTAGCCCCAGCAACGTGTGTCAAGGTATATAACACACATTGCAAAATAAATCAGTGCTATTCCTCCCTTGCATATAGTTTTCCTGTATTGTACTCCAAAAGCTTTATGGAAACTGTTGTTCCCTACTTCCAGACATATGTTTTTTGAAAGTACTGCAATTTTCTCCTCAACTTTTAACATATGAACATACCTTAAACTATAAGGGAAGCAGGGAACTATGGCCTGTAGCCAGGTTTGAAAGTGTCAGACAAGACAAAAAGACTTTAAAAGCGCTGGGTGCATGAGCCTTGTTTTTAATGTCCAGTCCTGTGTATCCTTTAGTACTGCTCTTGTGTGCTTTCAAGTCATTTAATCAGGACTATTTGGTGAGCCTATCACAGGGGTCTTTTTTTTTGGCAGAATTGTTCAGTGGGGGTTTGCCCTTACCTGGGAATATATCCCACCAAACTCAGTAGGAACAAAAATGGATAGGATCAGGCTACATATGTAAAACTGTTAATAATGATCACCTGTTGTGTTCATGGGCCTCTCCAGTGGTCATGGTGACTGGAGGGGTCTGGGAATCATAGTAAAAAAGTAACTTTCTCATGTTCTTAGAAAGTTTCTGAAAAGGTAGCTACACAGAGATGTATTACACAAATTGGTGTAAATTTGTTTCCAACAGGCAAAGCAATCAGTTTGATCATATATTGTTAAATGTAGCAATAATACTGAATTCACACCTTACCTCAGGAATGGGTGTAACTGATGCACCAGGCTGGGATGTTCAAAGACACAGCTACTGCTGCCATATGGACATCCAGACATAAAATGGTAGGTGTGACTTCTTAAAGGATTGCCTTACCTTCAAGGAAGGACTTGATGCATTCTTGTCCCCCATGTATGTCTATTTAAACATCTCTGTACAAACAACAAAACCCCATTGAGTGCATGGAATGCCACTTTAGATGCTGCTAAGGTTCATTGTGAACCATTGTAAACCCATCAATCATATCTTTATCCCAAAAAAGAAATACTCCTTTGACTTTAAAAAAATTGGTGGAGGGGTGATTATTGCAAAACAAAACAAAACAAAACAAAACAAAATGCAAATGACAGAATAGAGACATCAGTATTATGTTAATCTTAATGTGTGTGGAGATGGAGTGAATGGGAGAGTGATGCTTGGTAGTGGAATTGGAACACATTTCTTATACCAAAATTGCAATTGAAAAGAGAGCAGGGAGTAGTATGGTTGTTGTTGTTGTTGCTATTTAAATTAGCACTTATAAAATTGTGACATTTAAGTGCTCTTGCATGAATATTTCAATTTTTAAAATAGCCTCAAAGCATTTTAGTGTTAATTAAAAGATTTATTTTTTTTAAAAAAGGAACCCAACAGTAGTAATAAAATTATGTCTCCTAAAAAAGTACTAGTAAAGGAATAAAAACATCATATTTCAATTCTTTATGCCCTTTAGGAAAAGGTCAAAAGGTGACTATAAACTCATTCCAGCTGTAGAGATTTTTTTACAGGTTAATGATTAGATAATCCAATCATGTGGATGCTCCATAAAAATGTCAACAGAAGAATGCCTGTTGTACAGTAACATAAAAACTCAGTACTACTGCTGTATATGTAGTTGTGCCACCAATAAATAAATAAATAAATAAAGTTGATTAGACAGTCTACAATTTAAAGCATAAGGAAAGGCAGGAAACCACATGGAAAGCTGACATCTTCCATCCTATGAAGGAAGAATATAACTAGACTGCAGTGTAGCAAAAGAAAAGTGTTTGGGATAGAAATTATGATTACTGTATATGGAGCTAACATAGTATGCTACCTATTTCAACAGCACCTCTTGCTGGTAGAAAAAAAACACCTTTTTTAATGGTAGGAAGATGCAGAGGTATATGTGGTGAATGTCCCTATTTATCTACTAGATGTCTTGCAGGGATTTCAGAACCTTGGTTAGATCAACCCTTGCCTTAGCCAACAAGACTTCACACCTTTCCTGTAGTTTAACATAGGAGTAGCCGTTCATTTTTGCCTCCACTGATAGTGTTATGGCTCCTCAGTCCACATGGTAAGACCAAAATTTTCACATATCCTTAATACATGTCTTGAGCTGTTTCCTGGCATATGTTATTGGTACCCAGACAGAGGCAGATAGAGAAGGTAAACCACAGTAAATATAGCAAAGAAATGGGATTGAAGTGGTGTGGATTTAATTTTAAAAGTTACACCCTTGTGTTTCTTCCCATTGTGGTGTGAAAATCAGAAACAGGCCCCAGCTTTGCTTCTTCTTTGCTTCCACCATCCAGCTCATGCACAGATTTGCCCAATTTCTTCCATGCCTTGCTGTTAACCATAGAACCTTATCACACGGGGGTCTAAAGCAGTCACATCCCCGTCGCATCCCCGTCCCATCGCGCTTCCTTTCCCCGTGCGATCACACGACGTTGCAAAGAAACCCCGCTCATCCCCCTCGCATCCCCGTCGCATCGCGCTTCCTTTCCCCATGCAATCACACGATGTCGCAGAGAAACCGCGCCCATCCCCGTCGCATCCCCGGCCCAATGCGGCATCATGCTGCATTATCCGGCATCATCCACGTTCTTTTGAATTCCTGGTCTAAATGGGAATTACATTTCCCGCGACCGGAATGATACTGGGATGATGCTGCTTTCTGTATTAAGGAAGCGCAATGGGACGGGGATGCGACTGCTTTAGACCCCGTGTGATAAGGTCCATAGTGAATGCCAGGCAGGTCTCCCCTCCAGCCCTATGTGAAAGAAATGTTTTTGGAGTCTGTTTTTTCTTTAGTGCCATCTCCTGTTGAGTATACTGTGAACTGCTGTTTCTATATATTATTGTATTGTTAAAATAGTTTTTATTGAGTAATTGAGAAAACACCTAAGCACAAACAATACATATATAAAAGAAAGGGGGGGGAAAGAAAAAAGAAAAAGATACTACCTTCTTTTACCTCTCCTTCTCTCCCATAGATGACAAGAAAAGGAAAGGAAAATGAAATAACAAGTAAAAGAAAACATCTATCTATCTATCTATCTATCTATCTATCTATCTATCTATCTATCTATCTATCATCTATCTATCTATCATCTATCTATCTATCTATCTATCTATCTATCTATCTATCTATCTATCTATCTAATAAGAAAATAAAATAAAAGACAAATAGAGAGAAAAGATTAAAAAATCCTGCATATCCCCTGGCTGTATTCTTACTTAGTAGCTTATTCCCCTCGCCTACATACTATTATCCTTATGTAGTCTAAGTATGTACTCACTAATCATCTGCATTCCATTTATTGACCATTTTACAATAATGAAAACAAAACACAACAAAAACCAAAATAAGGCTTCATTATCTATTAAATCTCAACACACTAATTTCCACTCTTATCTGCTTAATGTATTCTATAAATGCTTCCCATGTTTTCATATAAATCTCTATCGGTTTCCCCCTTATTAAATTAGTTAATTTATCAGATTGGGCCATTTCCATTACTCTCTCCAGCCATTTCAAACATGTTGGGGCTTTACTAGTTTTCCATTTCCACCCCAATACCAATCTTGCTGCAGTTACTAGATAACTTATCAAAACTCTATGATCCCGTTCTCTTTCATCATCAAGGTTTATCATATTCCATAAATACAATTCTGGTCTTATAGTCAATTCCCAACCCCAAATTTTCCCTATTCATTTATTAATCTTGTACCAATATTTCTTATATAATTGTAAATATACACTCTTACATAATATTGTTTGGTATTGGCTGCAGTGAATCCCTTTTTAATTCTATTTTTCCTCACACTTGGATAATTAAGTGAAAAGTTTTCCTCGCACTCCTATTTCCTTCTCTCTTAGTTCGTCTCTGTTTCCCTCCTTCACCTCCTACTTCCATTCTGCTTTCAGCTCTCACCCCTCTTCCCCATTTTAATTCTACAGTAAAGTAAGATAAGTGCAGAGAATAGTGGGCTAGTTAGATACCTGATAAACTGCAGATTCCATAGACTGAATTTAGGGTTGCTGACTGCTGTAAGCAAAACAGCCACTCTGCCACTTCTTGATTGGAAGAGAGGAGACATAAAGGCTGCAGTAATTCAGTTATTGAGGAAATTGTCCTGTATATACCCAGAAGCTATTAATACAATTTTTATTGTTAATTCTGTACCCTGGATTCAGTGAGCGATCTTTGTAGCTGTCCACTTATTTCTGTCCTGGTAGAGGATCATTGCCCTTAGCCTGAAATACACCATCCCTTACCACCTTTTAACAAACAAGGCATTCAAAGAGTGACTGAGGTATACATTTTGGCCCAGTTGGAAAGAAAAGACAGATGCAGTTTAACATCAGACATAGCTGGAGAGATTGTAAAATGAGATCCCATGCTGACAGGTAGCAGACATGCAAGACTCCTACCTTTACCAGCCCACAATTGTATTATGGCCTTTATTATGTACATGGTGTCAGCGATGAAAACCTCCATACTTTTTTCCTATAAATCCCATAGTATGCTCAACCTAATGTCTTAATTAACCATTACAATAATGATAACCCAAATATAAAAATGATTTCTATTAATAATTCCCCCAATTTCTAACATTTAATATAATTGAATTAATATTCAAACCAAATATTTCAAATTTTCTATATGGGGTGATGGCTTATATTTAAGTTTTTTTTTTTTTTAAAAGTTTATTGATTAAAAACATAATAATACACAACATGACAATTACAAACCTGAAACAAAACAAGCAAAGAATCATGAAAAGAAAAACATAATAGTCACACCGACCTTAAAGTGTAAGACATACAAAACAGTACAAAACAAGACAAAACCAAACAAAACAAATCAAAACAAAAAAAACACCCACAACAACGATCTATGTAACTATATATATCTACATGTATCATAATGACCTATATTCTACCAGTTTCATTTCATTCGTTACTCTAACAAATATCATTTTAAACTTTCAATTAGCTCATTTACTTTTTACTCTACACTCAATCTGTTAAGTATCATATGTTATACATTTTTGACTTTATCTATAATTGAGTACAATAATATCACACACACAAGAAAAGTATTAATAATACATCAAACACAACAAAGTACAATTGTCTAAATATTCAACAACTAAGAAAAAAAAAAGACTTCCACATTTAGTATAGCTCGCCATTTAGCCTTATAAACTTGACTTCAGTATGCGCTACTATTAAGTTGAAAACAAAAGTAGAGTATAGACCCATCATTCAGTATATTCATCCTACAATATATTTACTTACAAACTATTTAAACTAACACTCAATCTTTCAGGAACACTCATTAGCATCAAACTTCTTATGTAACATTATTTTTATTACAATTAATTCCATTTTGCATCTTTTTCCTTCATGTTCTGAAAACCTAAAAAATAAACAACCACAAAAGTGGTTTAAAACTTAAATATAACTTTTGTGGTTATATTTAAGTTTTAAACCACTTTTAGATGGTATATAAATCCAGTAAGAAAATAATTCTTTGTTTAGTGTTTTGATTCAGATCTTTGAGCAAGCAATAGTGTGGCAAACTATTGCAAGGTTATGGTAGTTGTTGATAGCCATCACAAGGATGGACTGAGTACATTCCTGAGTTGGGTCAGTATGTGTTTGTTGTGCAAACGTTTTAAAAATCCCTTTTGGGCCATGTGAGGATGGAAGGTCAGCAGCAGGGAGGTCATGTATTGTAACCCTATACTCTTGGAGGAAGGGTGGAATAAGAAGATTGTGAAAGCAACCAATATGAATGAATTTTTCTGTCTTGTACTCTGAGATATGTGGGTTCTCTGTCTCTTACGCTGAGATATCAAATTTTCTATATCCATTGCTTGGCATAAACATGTCCCCCTTTGTCCCATTTTAATAATTACATATTTATGTCTTAGTTTAAATTGTGTCATGATGTATCTTTTCTTCTGTGCTGTTGATTTTTATATATTGCAATAATGCTGTTTTGATTAGTTGTTATAAATTGAAAAGGGAACATGAATTACAGTGCTTCTTCTGCATTTTGTACTTAGTTCAATCTAGATAAATTAGCTTAAATGCAGCAATAATTTGGGAAATTGAAGATACAAATGTTACAGAACTACAATGCAGTTTCATTACAAAAAAAAATAGGAAATGAATAAAGGTTGTATTATTGTTCTTAAAATTATTTTGCTATTTTTCAAACTTTGTTTAACTTTTATTTCTTATGAGTAATGACAACTTCTTTTTCTTTTTCCTCCACACAGTTGTGTATTATTAGGAATATTTTACATAAAATTACAGACTGCCTATAAATGTATGCTAAGTGTGTACAGTTGTTCATGATTAGTATTATTTATGTGCTTGTAATTTTTTTCTAGAATCACTGGAAAAACCTTAAATAATATTTTACATCAAGAAACGAGAATACAGTTGCCTACTAATTTTTATCTCATATATTCAGACATTATTCATTTTTGCTCTTTTCTAACTAGCACAAAAAGCATGATCTCAGCACAGTATAGTTTCAGAATAATAACAGGCAGAAATTTAGAAGATACAGGATTTTATCCTGAAGTACAATGAAAATACCTTTTAAAATTTCTTTGTAGGTTTTGGCATGGTTTTTATAATTTAAAAGTAAAGATTACATTTATGTGGTAGAAGAGTTATTTGGCATGGTTTTTATAATTTAAAAGTAAAGATTACATTTATGCGGTAGAAGATTTATTTTGCAGCAGTGTGAGTAGTTATACTTTATATCTCATGTTTTATTCTGAGCATCCAAAGAACTGTGAAATTAGCAGTTTGAGCTATAACATGGGGTGGGGGGAACTTTGCTGTTTAAAATAAAAAGGAGAATCACACAAAGCTCTTTTTTCATGATCACACGTACCTGTCCAGATTCTTGTTCATAGTTCCTACTGATAATAGAAATACTGATGAGGGAAGAACAATACCTATTTGCTATATATGAGCCTGTAAAGATACATTGCAAATTTAATAGTGCAATCCTATTTTTGCAGCAACAGTATAAGATTACATTAGTAAATCTGGACTTCTAGAATCTAGATTGCAAGGAAGTGTAGCAGGATTTTGGATGTTCAGATGTAGGTAGCTTGACATTTGCAAAATCTTATGAGATTTGACATTATAGACTGTGTATTCCATTGTGTTACAAACCTATGTTTACACCACCAACAACATCTTCAACAACAACAAGCAGTATGTAAAGGGATCTTGTATTGTAGCACCTTTGAGGCTAACTGAGCAAAAGACATAGCATAAACCTTCACAGACTTGGACTACTTCCTGCCCTGAGGGATCTGAGGAAGTAGAACACGTTGTGAAATCTTATGCTACAATATATTTTGCTCAGTTAGTTTCAAAGGTGCTACAACTTCTGTTTGTATACCGATATTCCAGACTAATATGTCATTGTCTTTGAACAAAAGCACAGTGAGTTTAGCAGAATCTTCCTCTCTTCTTCCTATGAAGAGATGTTCTGACCAATTGGCAGAGAAGTGGCACTTGGGGCTGCATGAAGAAGTCTCTGCTTGCAGAGGTGAATAAAGTGAAAGATGCTGTTCCTGGCATTTCAGATAGTTGGCTTTGCTGCCGAAGACTGATGGGAATTGTAATTTGACATCTGGATGGCCAAATTTCCTTTCTGTTGCTCTGCTGGGAGGATTTCTGTTGGATCCACTGATGAAGGGGCCCTTCAATCGATGGTGAAATAAGACTAAAATTAACTTTTGTAAAAGGTTGAGGTTGGTGGGAATCATGTATGTTTGGATATTTACTCACCTATGTCCAGGCCAAGTCTAACCACAACATGTAATGACAATATGGTAAATACTCATGAATAAATCTAGAAATTTTAGTCAAAAATTAACCCAAAAAATCTGGGTCAAGACTTATCTACATTTCAATGTATGCACTTTAACTCATGAAAAAAAGAACCATCCCTTTCTCTTGAGTAGAGTGGCAAAAGTCAAGAGCTTTGTCCATCCTAGGAGAATGTAAAAGAAGCACTGACTCTCTCTACTCTCTCTGCTGTGGCACAGCTACTGGCCTTCAGCCTTTGGGGTGAGCACAAACATTTATGCCTGCCAGAATTTTGTAAATTCTTTCATATTGTTTTCATTTTCTTCATCCTTTAGATCAGGGGTCAGCAATGTTTTTTGCCGGGGGGGGGAGGGGAATGGCGCTGGGGGCCAGCATCATTGAAAACAGAAGAGCTCCCTCCGAGAGGCCCAGAGCCACCGCGGGGGCCCCCCAGGAGGCTTCCCTCGGCAACGACGGGTCTCCGGGAGGCCTAGCGCTGCCGCCGGAGCCCCCCAGGAGGCTTCCCTCGGCAGCGCCGGGCCTCTGAGAGGCCCAGCACCGCTGTGGGGCTCCTCCAGGGCACTGTTTTGGCCACGCCACCACGCGTGCCGCGGCCGCCATTTTGTTTTCCAAAATGACCGCTGCAGCTCGTTCATGCATGCACAGGAGTACTGCGAATGTGCAAACGAGTTGCAGCCGGCATTTTGGCAAACAAAATTGCGGCAGCGTGCGTGGCAGCGGCGGCAGGGGCCGGTCAGCAGGGGTCCGTGGACCAGGTGTGGCCCGCGGGTCGTAGGTTGCTGACCCCTGCTTTAGATCGTTTCTTACATACTCCCAAGTTTTACCCTTGACTTATCCATGGTTCATATCAAAATCCATAATTTTGGCCTCAAAACCTGTCCTCAATTTATAAATGAGGTCAACTTATATTCGAATATATATGGTAGGTTCTGATGGAGCAAGACTCTCCTTTTTAAATCTTTGTTTCTTGTTCCTTGTATTAAGATAATTCCACAATATAAGTTTGGGCTTCTGTCTCTAAACTGTGATTTTTGACATGTCATGCCATGCACATATATATTGGGATGTTTCAGCTAGATTGATTACTTTCTTGCCCACCTCCATTATGCTGAGTCTTATCTGTTTCTTCATCAACGTTTTTGTCTTTTTAAAAATTATCATGAGCATCTTCTCATAAATCCCAGTTCCAGTGCCTTAGGTACTTAATATTACACAAATGCTACTCAAGCATTAAATCTTGTTATAAATGAAGCAGAATTGAAATAGATGTATAAGGTCATGCTAAGGCTACATTTTCCTTGACGATAGTCTTAAATTAAAAATATTATACAATATTATACAAGAAAAAGACAGTCACCTCTCCATTTTCACGGACTTGGTGTTCGCGTCCCTTGCCTGTTTGTGGGCAGCAACGGAAGGGGACAAAATGGGGTGCATGTTGCCATTCAAGCCAATGGGGCTTGGATATTTGCGATTTTCCATTTTCGTGGAGGGGGGATCCTTTCTTTTACTCTGCGAAAACGGAGGGGTGGCTGTACAATGATATAATTTGTATTAAAATATTTAAACATAACACTTGGCCTTAATACAGTTTAGAAAAATAAGCCATCATTTGCTAGCAGCACTGTTTTTTGCCTTTGTAGTTGAAAGCTTACTGCAGCATAACTGCTGGAAAAACTGAGCAAGTCATACCCCCCCATTGCTCCCCCCAGGCCAGCCCACTGCATTTGACCATTTCTCTTTGCTAGAAGGAATTGAACCATGTGAGAAAACAAAACAGTACAAATGAATTTCATGCTAAGTTAGAATCTATATTATGCTGTCCCAGAGTGTTTGAAAATTACTTTTAAGAGAGCAAAATCTTCTCTTGCTTGTTATGTGTTCAGACAAGGAACTCATTCACATGAACATTTTATGGGGTTTAAAAGTGACATGTTGCACTTGCTCATTGCATTACAGTACTCAGCTGCTGTTTGGGGAAGGAGTGTTGCCAGTATTTATGCCAGTATTACTTTAAATATATGGGGTAGCTGGTGTGCCCCTCTATTTTTTTAGAGCTTTAGAGGACCAATGCTCCTCAAAACCAGTACAGGACTTCATTTATTAGATTTCTCTAGAGCAGTGTTGTGTTAAAGCCATTCAAGAAAATATGTCATCTGACACAATCTTTGTTGAATCACTCTCATCTACTCCAAAGGATTGTAGCAGACAGGATCCTACATTTCTTTTGGTGGCATAGGCTGCATCCACCCTGCAGAAATAATCCAGGCTGTGACACCATTTAAACTGCCATGGCTCAATGCTATGACATTCTGGGAATTGTAATTTTGTGAGACATTTGGCCTTCTCTGTCAAAGAGCTATGATGCCACAAGAAACTACTGTTCCCAGAATTCATACCATTGCATCATGACAGTTAGTTATGCAAACTGGATTATTTCTGCAGTGTGGACACAGCCACAGTAGAAGTAAGAAATATTAGGGGAACCCTCCTGGCTATGTCATATAGTTAAAGTAAGTGGGAACCATATCCATCCCAAACAGTAAGCAAGCATGGCTTCTTGTTTTAACCCCCCCTCCCAGTCGTTGTATTGCATCAGAAAAAGAACAAAGTTGCACCTCGTTAAGTTAAAACATTAACCCATGGTGGCTTTCATAATCAGGAGAGATATAGCAAAGGCAGCTAAAGGATACAATGCAAAAACAGACCAAATCATGTCAGTAAGTCTTCAGAGAAAGCCTATAAATATTACCATAATCCAAGTATATGCACCAACCACAGATACAGACGAAGAAGAAATTCAGAGATTCTGTGATTCAGTCCAGGAAAAAATTGACAACACACCAAAACAGGATTGCTTGATAATGGTAGGCAACTGGAATTCTAAAGTAGGAATCAAAGAAGATTTTAAAACTGTAGAAAGATTTGGACTAGGAACAAGAAACAAAGCAGAAGAATGAATGATAGAATTTTGTGAGGCTGACATTCTGATCATTACATACTTCACACAACCAAAGCGAAGACTATACACATGGACATTCCCAGAGGGCCAATGGAAAAATTAAATTGACTACATAATTGGAAGCAGAAGATGGAGGAATTCTATTCTTGCGGCCACAACTAGACCAGGCACTGATTGCGCACAGATCATGAGCTACATATATCGGAGATTAGAGTAAAGCCAAAGAAGAAAGAAAAAGCAGCCATCATACCAAAATATGATCTAAAGGACATCCCAACAGAATTTACAGACAACGTGAGAAACAGAATTGCTTTATTAAGCATAATTGACCAGGAACCAGAAGAACTATGGGACATAAGAGCCAGGGACATAATCAAGGATGAATGCAGGAAGACACTGTCTGTGGCCAAAAAGAAAGAAGAAACGATGGATAACAGAAGAAAGACTCCAAGCTGTAAAGGAGAGATAAGAAGAAAAAAAAAATGGAGATAGGAACAGAAACAGAACCATGAATGCTGTTCAGCAACTAGCGAATAAGGATAAAGATAATCTATATTATCTAGACCAGGGGTTGGCAAGCTTTTTTGGGGTGGGGCCGGATCCGCTGTCCCCCGATCTTCGGTGTGCCGGCGCCGTTTTGCCATCCAAAAGGGCGCCCGCCGTGGTGCGCTTGTGCACGCATGTGCACAACAGCGAGTGCCATTTTGGAAGGCAAAACAGCACCAGCATTGTGCGCATGCACATGCGAGCGTGGGGCACCATTTTGCCTTCCAAAATGGCACCCGTGCTCGCACAGGTGTGCGCACGATGGCGGGCACCCTTTAGGAAGGCAAAATGGCGCCGGCATCATGAGCGCATACGCATGATGCCAGCGCCATTTTGCCTTCCAAAAGGGTGGTGGCAGTGGCAAGACCGGCTACGGGCTGGTTAGAAGGCCTCGGCAGGCCGGGTTCAGCCCGCGGGCCGTAGTTTGCCGGCCGCTGATCTAGACTATAATAAACAATGCAGAGAAATAGAAGAAAACAACAAAAAAGAAAGAACAAGAGATCTCTTCCACAAGATCTGTAAACTGAAAGAGAAGTTCAGACCAAGGGTGGGGATGTTGTACAATCAGAAGAGGAAGATACTAAAAGATCAAGATGAAATAAAAAGACGATGGAAGCCATACATAGAAGAGCTATATGAAAGAGATGAGAAAATGAATGACACATTGAATGAAGAACTGTATGAAGATGAACCTCAAATTAGTGAAAGCGAAGTGGAAGAGGCGCTCAGAGAAACTGGAAAGAATAAATCACCAGGAACAGATGATATCCCAATTGAACTGCTACAAATCACACAAACAGAATCAATTCCAGCATTAACCAAAATATGCCAACAAATATGGAAAACAAAACAGTGGCCAATAGATTGGAAATGATCAATATACACCTACATCCACAAAAAGGGCACACAAAAGACTGCAGAAATTGTTGAACCATGGCATGATTACCCATGCAAACAAAATTATACTCAAAATTCTGCACCATAGACTCCAATCTTTCTCTCCATGAAGAGAAAATTACCAGATATCCAAATGGGGTTCAGGAAAGGAAGAGGTCATGGATAATGGAGTGAACCAAAGAATTTCAGAAAAAAATCAGCATGTGCTTTATATACTAGCAAAACCTTTGGCTGCATAGATCATGAAAAACTATGGAATGCCATTAAAGAAATGGGGGTGCCACTACATCTGCTAGTTCTGATGAGGAATCTGTACTTGACAAGAGGCTACCGTAAGAACAGAATACAAAGAAACAGAATTGTTCCCAGTTGACAAAGTGGTAAGGCAGGGCTGCAGGCAGGTTCATATGAGCAGATACTGCCCTTTATATAAACTTGACCTGAGCTGTATAGGTCTTTAATTGTCATACCAGCACTTCCAATTCTGTCCAGAAACAGGCTGGCAACTAATAGAGCTGTATATGCAGATAATCCCATTGTTTGATGTCTGGAATAACTGGCTTGGTTGGGGTGCAAAAGGTACTGAAGTGTCAGCATCCCTGTAGCAGAACCCCAAGCTCTGTGTAGTGTGAGGGGACAGTGAACTAGTGGGAAAGGAAAAATATAGTTGAATCAAAGAGCTTCCACTCTGTTTTAATAATAATAATAATAATAATAAAATTTATTTATACCCCGCCCAATGGGGACCCAATCAGGGCGGCTTATAAGTTTAAAAACATAATCCAGATAAAACATATAATACAGAAAAAAAAACCCACCCCCCCTTAAAACAATA
>CM034701.1:178029564-178057825 GCA_020142125.1 Phrynosoma platyrhinos | reverse complement strand
TGCTGATGAACGGAACTTTTCTACAATTAGTATTGGTTATAAAATTCGCGCGCTGTTAGGCGCGCGGCTCTGGCAGCAGTTGTATAGAGCTAACTGCCTAGCCCACCCCCTATTGACTTGCAAATGCCACTCAACAAAGCCCCACCTGCTGAGTCAGAGTCACACTCCCCCCAAGTGTTTTTAAAAAGAATTTAAAAACTTACTCACTCAAGATGGCTGCCTGGAAACTGCTTTCTCCTCTTTCCTAGCAGGAACTGGCTTGGAAAGCCTCCTCCTCTGTCTCCTTTCCTGGCAGAAACTGCCTAGAAAGCCTCTTTCTCTTTCTCCTTTCTGTTAGAATGTTAGAAACTGACTCTGCTTCTGCACACATACAAGAGCCTTCTTTTTTCTTCCTAAAATGGATGTAAAACTGTGATGAGTCTAGGGACCAATTTTCTGCCTTTGGCACAGTCAAGAATGGCAATAAAAAGATAAATAAAAGTTGCAAGTGCTTAGAACACCTTAACAGTTGCATGTGTGTGTGAAATCTTGCAACCTAGGACATTACTACACATGGCTTTTAAACTGTGATTGCACTAGGAAAAAAGAGGCTTTGGTGAGATTCATTGCATGATGATGCTTCTGATCCATAGATGTCCTGTCCCCAACATTTTTCATTGATGGGAGAACCTCATGAATGACCTGGTAATTATGGAAGCTCCCAGGTGCAAACTGTTGCTTCTGGGGCAGTTGTGCAATTGCCAGTCATGTTGTGTCAGTGTTCCCCTCCTTCTCCTGCCCCCTTCCCCCTTGCTGTTCCCAAGCATCCTGATTACCTTGATTTTTTCTATGTATTTTTCTTTTTTACTTTTGACTTCCATCGCAGTAGCAGGACTCTGGAATTGCATAAAATAAGTCATGAGATCCCCTAACCCTGCTAAATGCATGATGGGTAGGGCATTAGACGGGGTAAGGCTTTCCCCTTTGACAAGGCTGTCAAGTTGTGTCCAACTATAGGGGGTGATGCTCATCTCTGTTACTAAGCATTGTCAAAGATGATCCCATGGTCTGCATAGCATGACTGCACAGAACGCTGTTACCTTCCCACCAAAGTAGTACCTATTTACCTACTTGCACTTTTACATACTTTTGAACTGCTAGGTTGGCAGATGTTGGGACTAGTGATGGGTGCTTGGGCCTCAAACTGCTGACCTGCCGATCTTGCAGTCGTCAGAGTCAGTGTCTTAACTGCTGAGCCACCTCATCCCACATAAGACAAGGTGGTGGGATCCAAGAAGAGTCAGGAAGACTCTGGGGATAGCAGCCCTGGTTGTCTGAATGAGAGGAGGTGAGTGATGGCTGCCTCGAACGTGGTATGTAACCATCTTATTATTATTAGTGTGACTGCTGTGAGAATGGGGGTTGTGTGGAAGAGTCCCTATTTAAAGGTAAACTATGAGTCCTGGAGGCTTCTATTTCACCCTTTTTTTGGCTCGAAAAACATCAGTTCTGGGAATTAGGTGGGTTTAAGGGCTGCAAAAGCAATTTGGTGGGGGAACATATACCTCTAGGGACACTGTGCCTACCCTTGAATTAAGAACTCTTTGAATTCTGATCCATCTTGGAGTCTACTAGCTTTCGTGATTCTTCTAGAAGTGAATTAACTTTTTTAAAAAGTCTAGTAATTGTAGTCTGGACTTCCTCATCTCTTTGTTCTTTGTTACCTGAAAGCTTTAAATGGCTTGTTTTTGTCAATATCCCAGCAATTAATGTATTTTTTCCAGTCAAAGGGGAAAAAATGAATTGCTTTCCCCCAGAAGCTTGAGGAAGTGCATTTTGCCTTGAAATAGATTGCGTAAGTAGATTGTATAGGACAGAACCATGGCAATTAAAATGGAATAATAGAGCTATAATTCTGTGGTGTGAATGGGTCCAACTGCATTACTTATGTTTAAGTCCTCTTGATTACAGTGAAACAAGGTACAGCTACACTGTGGGAATAATGCAGTTTGACACCATTTTAAGTGCTGTAGCGCCATCCTATGAAATCCTGGGATTTGTAGTTTTACAAATTCTTCTGCCTTCACTGCCAAAGAGTACTGGTGCCTCTCAAAACTACAAATCCCAGGATTCTGTAGGATAGAGACATAGCAATTAAAGTGGTGTCAAAATGCATTATTTCTACATCGTAGATGCACCCCTATATTCATCATATGACTACCTTTTTATGTTGATTTCAGTGAGACATCAGTGCAACTTGAGTTAGTTTGGATTCAAGCAATGGATGGTGATTCATAGATACCACTTGAACTCTTCTTTAGCTTGTCCTATTAGAATGTGCATATGCATGTGTGTTTATGGTCTGGAGGTCATACAGTTTTCTGTGTGTCTTCTAATTGTTTTGTATCAACATGTGTCTTAAGGTATATCAAGATATTTTGGGGGTGAACTTCCTTTAGAAGGTTTTTTTTTAATCTACAATGTGGACACAAATCCAGTGTGGCACTGTACTCCCCACTACACACCCTGGAGCTCTTGCTGCCACTTGAAAAATAACTTTGGAGGATCTCCCAAGCCCACAGAGCAGGCCTTTGAAGTGCATGGTGAGACCTCAGTGAAGAAGAGAGATTGCTTATGCAGATTCTACTGACAGAAAAAACAGTTGACCCTCCATATCCATGGATCCAACTATCTATAGCTTGAAAATATTTCAACAGCCCCCCCCCAAAGAATTTCAAAAAGCAAACCTTGCTGTAAGGGACAATTTTACTAAACTATTTATATAATGGGACTTGAGGGTCCACAGATTTTGGAATCCATGGGTTCCTGGAATGAACCCCCAATTGATACCAAGGGCCCACTGTAGTTCCATCAGTGTATGATCCTCATTCGATTTTGGCTATAGCTTTGTATTCTAGTAGTTTGAAGTATGTGCCAATAAAGCACTAGAAAAGCAAATGACTTATTTCTCAGGAAGGACGAATACCTTGTGGAATAATTTGGAGAATTTTACAAGTAACATGTTTTCTCTGGGAAAGAGACACACACATTATTATTCCAATTTTATGTTGCAACATTTTCACCAGGATTTACACTGGACATTGGACATTTACCCAGGACATTGTCTTTCTTAAATATTTGAATTTTAATGTTGACATACCACAATATTTTGTACACTTCCCACTCCCAATATTTTTTTTAATAACTGGCATAATGGTGGGAATGCAGCTGAAAAATCTATGTAACCATAGTATTGTGAGAAATGCCGGTAGTATTCTCCTGAAAGAAAATTACTAATATATTGAGATAAAATTGATCTGTATCTTGCGAAGTAGCTGAATCTATATGATAACATGTAGAGGGATGTATGGAATGAGAAAGGGAAAGACTTCTTTAGGGTTCCTTGATTTTTTTTAAAAAAAATACAGACCTTCTACATTTGGCTCATTCTGAAAGGAAAATATTTGCTTTTTAAAAAGGTACTTTTTAAAATCCAGAGACAAGAGAATGCTGGCAGTAGCGATAAAGCAGTAATGCAGAGAGTGAGAAAAAAGATTTTGGAAAAATATGCTAGTTAGGAGATAGACTCTTAACCAGTGGTCTTGTGGGAAATTCTTTATAACCTCAGTAAGAAAACAATTTTTGATTGGGTAATATGGCTTTTTATCATTGAAGATAAACTGCTACCAAAGGTTTATTCTAAGAGTGTGGAATTCAGTTAGATACTACTGTAGCAATATATAGTCGTCCCTCCATTTTTACAGGGGATCCATTCCGCCCCCCCCCCCCATGGAAATTTGTAAATATTCAAGCCCCAATGGCTTGATTGGCCATGTGCTCGTGTGTGTGGCTCTGCATGTGCGCCATGGGCGCACATGCCATATTAACCCTCCCCATTTGCCAGTCCACGAAGGAACGAGGCCACGGACTTGAAGTCTGTGAAAATGGAGGGACGCTTGTAGATTGATCCAGCCAAGGGAAGAATATTGGATGTCTTAGATTTTACATGTAGCATAGGCAGAAGGCAAATAGCAGTCAAGTATATTGGAATATAGTTTATTAGATAAAGTAAGGAGAACACTAAGATGTTGATACTGAGTTGTTGTTCTCAGTTATCTCTGTTTTAACAATCACAATACAATAAATTGGATTTGTAGAGTTTACATTTGTTTGGGAAACGTGCATTTCATTTTCTTTTGTGTTCTTCAGATATTCTTTTGTGTTCTTCAGAGATTACATTTTTGTAACAGAATCATATGCTAGAATTTATTATGGGTAACAGAAGATTGTTGTTGTTAACTGCCCTCAAGTCGGTTCATGGCGACCCTGTGGATGAGACATTTCCAAGAATCCCTATTTTCCACTGCCTTGCCCAAATCCTGCAAGTCTTTGCCCATAACCCCCCTGATTGAGTCTATCCATGTGGTTTGTGGTCTTCCTCTCATACTTCTACCCTTTACCTTTGCTAGCATTATTATTTTTTTCTAGTGATCCATGCCTTCTCATGTGGCCAAAATACAATAGTCTCAACTTGATCATCTTTGCTTCCAAGGAGAGCCCTGATCTCACCTCTAGGGGTAGCTATATTGGCCATCCAAACAATGATACCTTTATTGGGCCAACCAAAATGCACAATTACATGTTGCAAGCTTTTGAAGTCACACTGGCTTCTTCATCAAGCAAACAGGAGAAAAAAATGGAAGATGTTAGTCTTGGGCCTGCATTTTCTGTTTCTGATCTCAGTTCAGATGTTAGGGGAGCGCTATCTGCAGGCTGGCTCCTCCCATTTGGCCTTGCAGTTGCCAGAAAATTTTGCAAGCCAAGGAAATTTAATGTACATTTACAATCCAAAGAAGATGTTTCCTTGGAATCCACCATGTCTCTTACTTTTGTGAAGCCTCAGGCTCCTGGTCTGACCTGTTCAGGAACCCATTTGTTTGTCTTCTTGGCTATCCATGGTATTCTTAGTATTCTTCTCTAATATCACATTTCAAACGAACTGGTTTTCTTTCTGTCTGCTTCCTTCACTATCCAGTTCTTGCATCCATACATGTTATTTGGAAATACAATGGCCTGAACGATTCTGACTTTAGTGCTGAGTTGTATGTCTTTGCTCTTCAGTATCTTTTCCAGTTCTTTCCTAGCTGCCCTTCCCATTTCTTGACTGCAGTCTCCATTCTGGTCAATGTTTGATCCTAGATGTGGGAATTCTTTAACTATTTCAATTTCCTCATTGTCTAGATTGAATTTGTGTATTTCTTCTGTGATCCTTATTTTTGTTTTCTTTATGTTCAGCATCAGACTTGCCTTTGCACTTTCATCTTTGACCTTCCTTATTAACTGTTCCAATTCCTGAATGTCTTCTGCTAATATTATGGTGTCGTCTGCATATCTTAGGTTGTTAATGTTGCTTCCTCCTATTTTAACTCCTTCTTTTTCTGTTTCTAATTCTGCTTTTCTTATGATGTTTTCTGTATATAAATTAAACAAGTAGGGTGATAGGATGCAGCCTTGCCTGACCCCTTTGCCTATTGGGAACCACTCTGTTTCCCCAAATTCAGTTCTGACAGTGGCCTCTTGTCCTTGGTACAGATTCCTCATCAGGACTGTCATATGTAGTGGCATCCCCATGTCTTTGAGTGAATTCCATAGCTTTTCATGCAATCAAATGCTTTGCTGTAGTCTGTGAAACACATGCTGATTCTTTTTTGGAATTCTTTGGTGTGCTCCATTAGCTATTGTATGTTTGCAATGTGGTCCCTAGTGCCACTTCCTTTTCTGAATCCTGCTTCCACCTCTGTAATTTCTCTCTCCATGTATGGTTGGAGTCTATTCTGCATAATTTTGAGCATTATTTTGCTTGCATATGAGATTAGTGCCATTGTCCTATTGTTGCTGCAGTCTTTTGTATCTCCTTTCTTGTAGATTGGTATGTATATTGAGCGTTTCCAGTCTGTTGGCCGCCGCTTTGTTTTCCATATTTGTTGGCATATTTCAGTTAACACTAAAGTTGCATCTATCTGTAGGCACTGTAGCAGTTCCGTTTGGATATCATCTGTTCCCGGTGATTTATTTTTTTCCCATTTCCTTTATTGCAGATTCCACTTCACTTGTTAGAATTTGTGGTTCGTCTTCATATGGCTCCTCATTCCAAATATCTTTCATTCCCCCATCTCTTTTGTATAACTCCTCTGTGTATTGCCTCCAGCGTCCTTTTATTTCTTCTTGTTCCTGAATTATGTTCTTTTTTTCTCCCTTAGAGCATCCCTGCCCTCGTTTTGAACTTGGCTTTAATTTCTCTGATTTTTTTGCTAGGTCTCTCATTCTTCCCTTTTTGTTGTTGCTTTCTATTTCTCTGCATTGGTCATTGTAGTATTTCTCCTTATCCCTGTGTGTCAGGCATTAGACAGTTGTGTTCATACTTCTGTCTTTGTTCCCATCTCCCCTTGCTTTTGCTTTTCTTCTTTCTTTTATTGCATGAAATGTTTCATCTGTCATCCATTGTTTTTTATCTTTCTTTTTGGCCACTATTAATGTTTTCTTGTATCTGTCCTTAATTATGTCTTTGACTACTGTCCACAGTTCTTCAGGTTCCCAGTCAGTTATACTCAGTAGTTCAAATCTGTTTCTTACATTGTCCTTGAATTCATCTGAAATGTTATTCAGGTCATATTTTGGTATAATAATGTTTTTTGCTTTCTTCTTCAGCTTAACTCTGATTTTTGTTATGAGCAGTTCGTGGTCTGTGCCACAATCAGCTCCTGGTCTGGTTTTGCCCAAAAGGATAGAGTTTTTCCATGTTACTTTTTGGACAGCAATGTCTAGAATTCCCAACCAAATTCTGGAGATTGCAGTCCAAAAAATAACTTTAGCATGCTTTGATAGTTACTCTACAAAAATGAACAATCTGCTAAGCTGAAATAGTGATGCCCCCCACACGTGCGAATGTGCACAACGGTGGGAGTCGTGCGCATGCACGCACGTGGGGAAGTGTGTGCATGCGCACGCAAGCGCACACGCTGGCCCGCAGCACCATTTCCCCCCCCCCGGCCCACTGGCAAAAAAGGTTGCCAACCCCTGATATATATAATGTGCCAAAACTGAAAATATGACTATGAAAATATGTAATTTATAAGTATGCAAAGTACGTTCATAGTTAATGCTTCATGATAATCGGATACAGCAGGACTTCCGTATCCACAGGAATCCATTGCAAGGTTATCATGCATAAGTGAAACTGTGGTTAATAGTAAACACTATATTCTAGCAGAGGTTGACCATAGAATCATGCTGGAGGACGTGCAAATACTTAGATACTTTTTTTCACATGGACATGAATAAGTAAAACTGTGGTTACCAATCTCATGGATACAGGGTGGGTGGATGTCCTACTATATGTGTAAATAGTCAATGCCATGACTGTGAATTTGAACGGAAAAATATCTAATTAAAAATTGCAATGTGTTGGGTACAGTGGAGTGTGAGTATATGAATGCTAATCTTACCATTATTTTCTTTATGTGTTTGGGCAGGATCGCCGCTTTAATGATGAGATTGACAAACTGACAGGATACAAGACCAAGTCATTGCTTTGCATGCCCATAAGAAACAGTGATGGTGAGATTATTGGAGTTGCACAAGCAATAAATAAAATTCCTGGAGGTGCTCCTTTTACTGACGATGATGAAAAAGTAAGTCCTCCCCCTTTTGCTTGGTTAGATAGTTTAAATTCTCTTAGAAGTGTATGTAGGAATTAATCTTCATTCTTATAAAGCAACTGCATGTAATTAAAGTATATTCTTTGATTTGTGATGTTAGTGACATAATATCTGGTAACATATTTTCCTGCTACATAACTATTGTGTTTATGCAAATGTTGTTTCCTTCACCCTTCAAAATGTTGGTGATGATGTCCAGGGGTCTCGACATCATCTTCCAGCTCTAGGATTCTATTATTCTATGTTATCATAATGAGCAGCTTAATTAACAAGGATTTCTAAAGTTTCTAAGCATTTCTAAGGTGTGAAATCATGTATATCCGTGCTTATTGAAACTGAACACATCTAATCTCACTGCTTAGTTTTCTGTACTTTTAAAATTAAGTCATAAACCAGAAAACAAACCACCAGACTTTGTACATATTGTCCTTTTGTGCATGTTTCTTTTACAGCTTTTTTTCAGAGCAATTAAAAGATGCTCCTCTTTAAAAATGAAAGAGAGAGAGCTACATAGCATGATTAAATAATGATGCTTGTGTGTGTGTGTGTGTGTGTGGGGGAGGAATCAATGAGATTAGTATTCAACAGTAAATAGATTATTATCTTCGTTTAGAAGTATTCAGCAGTGTTATGCATATATTTAGCTTTTATAAGAATTTTTAAAATAATAAAATTAATATTCAGGAAAATACAGTTATTGAAGCCAATACATATAACCACATAAGTCCCGGGATGAGAATCATATAATCCTTTAGTTGTTTGTAGGACAACAACTCACAGCATTTGTCATCATTGGCTATGCTGGCTAGGGCTGCTGGGAGTTGCAGTCTAACAGTCTCTGAAGGAATTCATGATCCCCAGCACTAAATCTTTTAGCAGTTTTTATTTATTTATTCTTTAAAGTATTTCTGTACAGACCTACACATTTTACAGGTCAAGATTTTCTGTGCCAATTTCTAGATTTGGGGTGTAATCTAGGACTGCAGTCCTGTGCATTCTTACTTGAGAGAAATCCCCAGTGAATCAGCTGAACTGGCTTCACAATACACATAAGACTGAGTTTATAACAACTACAGTTAAACAGAACAAATGTTTTGACTCTTCCTCCTTCTGCTCATTGGAATTTACCATAGGATTATTTTCAGCATTATCTTTAGATGATAAAATACCTCTCATGCAACATGAAAAATGTTATGCCAAAGGTTTAACAGGACTCAGACAAAGATCTTGTCCCCTATGGACCTGGTAGTGACTGGGATACATAACAAATTATATATATTCAGTTTGAAGAGAAATAGCTTGGCAGTTTGAATGGAGCTGACAAAAAAGTAAGGGACCAGTTTTTGACAAAGGGCAGCTTTGGCAGTTAGGGATACCAGATTTCAGGGTCTGATTCTGATTCTTGAGTTTTCATTGGTCATCCCCACAGGGGCATTACTGGGAATATGGGGTCTGTGGGTGAAAGACTTGTTTGGGGTGAACACCTGATGGAGCAGTCACCTGTCATCCCTCTTAATGCCCTCTGCAGTCAACCAGTTGTTGTTGTTGTTGTTGTTGTTGTTGTTAGCTGCCCTTGAGTTGGTTCTGACTCTGACCCTGTGGATGAGACATTTCCAAGAATCCCTATCCTCCACTGCCTTGCCCAGATCCTGCAAGCCCTTGCCCATAACCCCCTGATTGAGTCTATCCATCTGGTTTGTAGTCCTCCTCTCTTTCTTCTATCCTCTACCTTTCCTAGCATTAATGTTTTTTCTAGTGAGCCATGCCTTCTCATTATGTGGCCAAAGTACGATAGTCTCAACTTGATCATCTCTGCTTCCAAGGAGAGCCCTGGTCTGATCTGTTCAAGAACCCATTTGTTTGTCTTCTTGGCTGTCCATGGGATCTTAAATACTCTTCTACAGCACCATTTCAGATGAGTTGATTTTCTTTCTGTCTGCTTCCTTCACTATCCAGCTCTCAATCCGTACATGGTAATTAGGACTTTAGAGCTCCGTTGTATGTCTTTGCTCTTCAGTATCTTTTCCAGTTCTTTCATGGCTGCCCTTCTCATTCCTAGTTTTCTTCTTATTTCTTGACTGCAGTCTCCTTTCTGGTTAATAAAGCTCTCCTGCTTTGTATCTTGTTCCTAATCTAAGGGCCTTTGCAGACTGCCAGAAATAGTGCACATTAAATTGAGGCACTGCCCTGGCTCAGTGCTACGGAATCATGGGAACTGTAATTTATTGTGGCACCAGAGCTCTCTGACAGAGAAGGCTCAATGTCTCAGAAAAAAATACAATTCCCATGACTCCCTAGCACTGAGCCAGGGCAGTGCCTCAATTTAATGTGCACTATTTCTGGCAGTCTGCAAAGGTCCTAAATCTTCCAACTGTTTTTGATTCTTCTTTGTTGCCAATTTTAGCATTCAAGTCTCCAATGATTAGTCTGAAATCTTGTGATGGTATGTTAACTGCATCATAGAATCTTTCAATTTCCTCTTCATCTGCATCTGTGGTTAGTGCATATACTTGTGATGTTTATAGGTTTACCCTAAATAATAGGTTTACCCTGAAAATTGATAATATATGGTCTGACTTTGAGTTGTATACTTTGAGTGCTCTAGCTATATCTTTCCTTAGTATGAAAGCCACCCCATTTTTTGTTTTTTCATTTCCTAAATAGATTACTGTATAGTTGTGTGAGTCAAGGTGACCCATTCCTGTCCATTTTAACTCATTTAAGTCAATCAGTACACCTTTCTTCCTGTCTGGCAAGCTGCCCAGGTTTTTCTGGGTCTGGCCAGGCAAGTGGACAAGGCAGAGGAAGGGAAGGGTATGGGACTGTCTGCTGACTGGCCCATCTGCCCAGCAAGGTGTGTGGTGCTCTTTGTGCCTGACAGGGTGAGCAGGTGAGACAGAGGGAGGAAGAGGGGGGCAAGGCTATCCACTGACTCGCTGCCCACCTGACCAGGTGTGGCCAATAAACAGGTGAGGTGAAGGGAGGGAAAAGGGCAAGGCCACCTTGGCTCACCCAGCCAGCCGTTGGGGTCTTTTCGCAGCTGGGTGGGTTAGAGGGCAAGGTGGAAGAAAGAAAGAGGGGGTGAAGCCAATTCTGACTTGCCCATCTGTCTGGCCTTCCGTGCTTGGCTAGGTGAGTGGGGGAGGCAAAGTGAAGGAAGGGGGAGCAGGGCCATCTGCTGGTTCATCTGCCTGCCCACCCAGCTGCCCGAGTCCTGGTCTGGCCAAGTGAGCTGGTGAGCCAAAGGGAAGGAATGTGGCCAGCTGTCTGCCACTGCTGCCACAACCACCCCACACAGGGTGACACCAGCTCTAGTGACACCATTGCATCTCGGGGTTGGAGATGAGGTTGCCAATTCTCTAGTTTTGGTGGAATTAACTGGGCAAGAGGAAGGGACTGTGTGCAGATCTCCAGATCAGTTGACAAAATAGCAACTTAATTGACTAAAGTTGACAAAGTAGCAACTTTAGTAGACTAAATTAAATGTCTCTCATCCCATTTCTCTAGAAAGGAATAATCTCATTTCACCTTGATCTGGGAACAGTCTCTTTAGCTAAGATTTCTGTCTTAATTTCCAAATGGGAAAATATGATCTCTTTGGCCCAGTCTGCATGGGCCAAATAAAACATCCTGCCCCATCCTCTTGCTAGCAGGTCTGGATGACACATGGCCCAAGCCTTGTTTCTGGTGTGAGCAGTCCAGATGACATATTTTCCATTCATCACCATACCCGGGGTATATCCCCCTTATAACACAATTTAAAAACTCACCTCTTGCTCCACATCTTCCTGGAAGATCCAGAGCCCTCAATTGCAATGCTGGGTGGCTGTTTACAATGCATCCTGCTGGGTCACCTAGTGTAGCCACTGCCATGGTAAGTCATTTGCTGTGCTGTCAGAACAAGGCATCCAGTCATATGAATAACATTGAGCACTTTATTTTGATCTCAGACTGAGTGAGATGCCGCAGAGATGGCCATGCCAGGCAGTACAGTGGGATGCATATGTGAACAACTGCCTGGCACTGCAAAGGGAGTGCCAGGTAATGGGGGGACTTTGGAGCAGCACAGAAGGCAGAATATTCTAGGCTGCTCCTGAAGTATTCTGGCCGTGCAGACAGGGCCTTCATGTGTGTGCCTGTGTCTGTATCTGAAAGATTATGGCTGATATTTAATGCCTAACACTAAAGGGCATGGAACAATACTGACAATGCAAATCTACTGACAGTAATGGAGAGGTATGATGCATATGCCATTTGTTTTAAAGGGAAACTATATTGCTATACAGAACACGTACTGTCTGTGTAAGTGCTTCCCCCTCCCCACATGGTCCATCTTTATATTTCTAATGAATGACTGTATATATTTAACCATTAATTGATTTTTAATAATTAGCATCCTTAGATAATAGGTGGATATTTACTGTATATATTAATTTAGAAGTAATATTATTTAATTAGTATTAAATATTATTTATCATTTGTTATTTATTTGGAAGTTACTGTATTCACAGTACAATCCTGTGCCTATCTATTTGGAAGCAATGCTCATTTTTCCCCAAAGAAACTTAATTTCAAAATAAGCATACACAGAACTGTAGCCTAAAATCAATGTAGGCAATAACAGCCTGTTAGCATTTTCTTTGATGAAAAAAAAAATTAGAATGTTTATTGAGTAGCAATTTGTGTTGTGTTTCTCTTGGTCTGAGATCCTTTTATTTGTATGGCTCAGATTTCTAAACCACAGAGATGAAGATGGGGAAAAGGCAGATGACAGAAGATGAATTCAGTGTTTGGTTTTGTTCCACATAACATGTCCATCTGCAATTATCCAGATCTATTCAGGGAATTACATGTGTGATCCTAGTACTGTCATCCTTCCTTCCTCATGTTTCTCCATTGCTCCAGCTGTGTTTGTTCTTACCAGAAAATAAGGACATAAAGCCCAGACAGCTACACAATGCCTTTTCATTGGTGTAACCAGGAGCCTTCAGTCTGCAAACAATTTTTTTGTCTAGCCTTTTAGGAAAATGCCCTTTCTACCCTTCTAGTCATGAGCCACTTGGAAAGAACAATTCTGTACTTTGATAACTACAGTCAAGGGGATTTTTATGGTGACCCCATGAATGAGAGACCTTCAAGTTCTCCTATCATTTATCCACCATGACTTGCAGACTCAGGGCCATGGCTCCTTTGATTGATACCAGAGAAATGGTTTGTTAAAATTAACTGTTATATTATAATTGTAATATATAGTATGCCAGATATTGCTGAATGCTTGAAAATTATTTTGCAAAGCCCAGATACCTTTTTGGAGATACAATAGGCATATATATTGGCCAAAACTCAATGGGGTGTTTCCTGGTTTCAGTTAGTGCCCAGGGCTGCAGCAGGGATGGGAAGGGAAGAAATTTGTTATGTTACCAGGCCTTTTCGAGTACATTGGTTACAGCAGGCCTTTGAAAATCACCTGTTTTGCCCCCTTTATTGTTTATTCCCCTCACCACTTTTTGTTTGCTTATTTTGCACCCAAATATGACCATATCTGTATACTGCAGAGCGCTGCTTGTACATTATTTTACAAATGTCACAAAATGTTATATACCAGAGAAGCTCCTTTCATGGGGGAGAGGGGTAACAGAGAAGACAACAACAACAACCCACCATCCCCCAGTTTGGGAATCAACAAAATGTTTAAAAATTAGCAGCATACAAAAGGTAAAAAGCAATTAAATCATAATAAAATCTGATACCAGTTAAAACAAATTACAACAAATAAAAGTCCAACATGTTATACAAGACCAGTTTCCCATGAAAAATCAATTCTCAAAGGCCTGCCAGAAAGAAAAGATTTTTACCTGCTTGCAGAAAGACAGTAAGGAGAGTGCCAGCCTATTCTTTCTGGGAAGGGAGTTCTAGAGCCTGGAAGCAGTTGCTGAGAAAGCCCTTTGCCATGTTCCTAAGGTACCTGTGAGGTTGGTGGGACAGAGAACAGAGCCTTCCCAGAAAATCTCAAAATATGGGTAGGTTCGTATGGGAAAGTATGGCTCTAATACTAATAATACTAATACTACTAATAATAGATAATCACCATCGCTTCTGAATTCTGCCTAGAATTCCATTAGTGTCCTCTTACTAAAATATCTACAATTACTTAGGCTTACATCATTATTATATCATAGTGTGTTGGACAAAAATGATTCATACCAACCTATTCAATATTTGAATCTTGATTATTGTTTAATATTTATTGCATATTCTATAAGTCTGTCACCATCCATTCCTGCTGATTGCACAGAGAGCTTTATCCCCCAAGGGCAAATCCTGACAAATATTTTCCGGCTTTATCAGTTATGCATAGTGGCATTAGAAAGTAATACTGTATAGTCCACAATAAGCAGTTTTCTGTGATGCCCATTTATTTTTCAGGGTCTTTTAAAAATGTTTTCTCACACAAAACACTGTATAGAGTGATTAAATTATAAAAAATTGTACTCCGTTTTCATATATCAATATTCAGAAAGCCTACGACTTCACATTCAGAATAGCTGTTTATTGTCATCATGACAAGTGCAGTGCTTGCATGTCCATTCCATAAGAACTGTCTAAGACTTCATTAGGGAGTGAGTTTTGGAAGAAGGGATTGGAGAAGGCGAATTAAATATGTACTTTCTTATCAGCTTCCTCTCCCTGCAAATTCCATCTCCTGTATTGATATGAAATGGTAAACAAGATGAGTATTTGCCAATTAATGACCAGTTGTGGACTGTAGCATGTGCAGCCCTGAGCTATAAGATTTTTGTACGTAATGGGGAGAAAAGATTCTTGAGTAATTAAGATATTAACTGCTTCCCTGATTGGTCAAGAATCAGTGCTACAAGATTCAGTTCTTCATCATATATGTTTGTTTATCATATATATGGTTGATGCAGAACATGACTACAGAGACTTCTAGATCAGAGATTTGAGAGTAGCTCCATCCCACCCCCATCCCTATGATGCATCCATATCAATGCCCTACAAAGTATACTTTGTGGAACTTCCTTGCATTCCTGATTTCTTCTTCTTTTTTCTTTTTTGTGTGTGATGATACTTTCTTAGCCTTTCTGTTCTTTTCTACTTGGCTTTTTGGTTCTGCTTAGTAAATTTTGGTGTTTTTTTAATCAGGCATTTTGTTATTTAAGGCTTCCAGAACTGTGGATAAACAGAAGTGGGGACAAGGGACAGCCTTGTCTGGTGTCCTTTTGTATGTTGAAGCAATCTGTTCTTTCTCCATTTGTTATTAGGTGGGTGTGTTGTTCTTTATAATATGTTTTTAATCCAGCATAGAAATTTTGATCCTAGTCCAATCTTTTCTAAAGTGTGTAGCATGCAATCCCAGTTTAAATTGTCAAAGGCCTTTTCGGCATCCATGAAAAACATTCCCAACTTTTTATTGTTTTTTTTTCATAATCTTCTATTAGTTAAACATAATCCTAATGTTATTTTTCAGATGTCTTGCTGTTAGGAATCCTGTTTGATCTTCCTGAATTTGTCCCTGCAGGATCTTTTTTAGTCTTGCTGTTAGAATAGATGTGAATAATTTGTAATTTGTGAACTGGAAGAGCTTTGGTCTGAAGCCAGGGACATAATAAAAGAAGAATACATAAAGGCACTTCCAACAGAAAAGGAAAGTGAAGAAATCATGGATGGCAGATAAAGTGCTACAAGCAATAAAGGAAAGAAGAGAAACAAAACAAAAAGGAGATAGGAATAAACTAAGAAACATGAACGCAAAGGTACAATGGCTATTGAGCAAAGATAAGGAAAATTATTACGACAAATGTAGAGAAATAGAAGTCAACAACAAAAAAGGAAGAACAAGAGACCTATTCCACAAGATTCGAGAAATCAAGGGAAAGTTCAGACCAAGGACTGGGATGCTCTACGACAATAAAAATAACATAATTCAAGACCAAGAAAAAATAAAAAGATGTTGGATGCAATACACAAAAGAACTATACAAAAGAGATAACAAAATGAAGGACACATGGAGAGAGAATAATCATATGATGATGAATGCCAAATTCTAAAAATGGAGGTTTTTAGCAGCAATAAAAGAAATGGCCAAAAAAAAAAGACTCCAGGAACAGATAATATACCAATAGAACTGTTGCAGTCCACACTGACAGAGTCAATTCTAGTGCTAACTAACATATGTCAACAGATATGGAAAATAAAACGATAGCAAACAGATTGGAAGCGATCAATATACATCCCCATTCACAAAAAAAAGGAAACACGAGAGACTGCAGCAACTATAGAACCATAGCACTAATCCCCCAAGCAAGCAAAATTATGCTCAAAATACTGCAACATAGACTCCAACCACACATGAGAGAGAAATCCTGGAGGTCCAAGCAGGGTTCAGGAAAGAAAGAGGCACCAGGAATCACATTGCAAATATACGATGGCTAATGGAGCGAAGCAGGGGGTTCCACAAGAATATCAGCTTGTGCTTTATAGACTATAGCAAAGCCTTTCACTGCCTAGATCATGAAAGGCAATGGAACGCCCTTAAAGACACGGGAGTGCCAAAACATCTGATAGTCCTGATGAAGAATCTGTACTCAGGACAAGAGGCTACTGTCAGAACAGAAAACGGAGAAATAGAATAGTTTCCAATTGGCAAAGGAGTCAGTCAAGGCTGCATCCTATCATTCAACCTATATGCAGAACATATTGTAAGGAAAGCAGGCTTGGACAGGGAAGAGGGAGGAGTGAAAATAGGAGGAAGAAATATCAACAATCTGAAATACCTGACAACACCATAATACTAGCAGAAAACCTCACAGACCTGGAACAACTACTACGGAAGATCAAAGAAGAAAGTGCAAAGGCAGGCTTACTGTTGAACATAAAGAAAACAAAAATAATTACCACAGAGAACTTACACACATTCAAACTAGACAATGAGGAAATAGAAATAGTAAAAGAGTTCTCATATCTGGGATGAAACATTGATTGGAACGTGGACTGCATCCAGGAAATCAGGAGAAGATTAAGAATGGGGAGGGAGGCTATGAGAGAACTAGAAAAGATCCTAAAATGCAAAGACATATAATTCACCACAAAAGTCAGAATCATACAAGCCATTGTATTCCCTACTACCATGTATGGATGTGAGAGCTGGACAGTCAAGGAAGAAGATAGGAGGAAAATCAACGCATTTGAGATATGGTGCTGGAGAAGAGTGCTGAGGATCCCATGGACAGCAAAAAGGACAAACAAATGGGTCCTAGAACAGATCAAGCCAGAGATATCACTAGCAGTCAAGATGACAAGACTTGGACTGTTGTACTTTGGACACATCATGAGAAGGCATGAATCGTTGGAAAAGACAATAATGTTAAGGAAGGAGAAGGGAATTAGAAAGAGAGGAAGGCCGCATGCTAGATGGATGGACTTTATTAAAGAGACCACAAATATGAGTTTGCAGGAGCTGGGCAGAGCAATAGAGGACGGGGTTGGAGGTTGGGGTTGGAGATGTCTCATCCATAGGGTTGCCATGGGTCGAGAAGGCAGTTAACAACAACAAATTTGTAGTCAACGTTAAGCAGGGAAATTGGTCTATAGTTATCCATCTTTGTCACATCCTTGCCTTCCTTAGGTAGTAAGATATCAGCCTTTTTCCATGTTTCGGGAATTCTGTCTGTAAGTAAGGCATTGAACATGTTTTTTTAGTGGAGTCTGCAAAATGTCTTCTAATTTTTTTGTAATATTTGGCTGTGAAGCCTAAGTATATTAAGTTGATTTTCTGGAATTTACTTCCATTTTTGATTTTCTATAAATTCTGTCCTAAGATATTTTTCTGAGCTTTCTAAAGGCTATTGTTTGTATAGTTACATGTTAGTGAACTTAATTTTTATTTGTTCTTGAGTAGTTGCCATTTCTGTGTCATCCTGAATTTTCTCTATTAGTCCCTCTTCTGAGGCTACCAATGTAGGCAGAGCGGCTGCTTTTCGGTTCTTCCACCGCCCCTTATTGGGGGGGGGGGGCTAGACCTTCTTCAAGCCATATCTTTCCCCTTCCCAGGGGATAGATTTTTAGACCCCAGGGAAGAAACTCTGGGCTCTATCTCTGCCTTCAGTTGAACGTGCAGGAGGAGCTCCTCTCACCTGCATCTGAGCACCTGGTACTATGACCGGAAGTGCCAAGGTAATTTCTCTGGGAAAGTAGACAGGAAAAAAAGAGGTAGGACATGGTTGGGAAAACAATAGGAACAAGGCTGTTTTGCTTTTGTAACAAATAAAAAGGCAGCCCTCCAATTATTTGAAATTGTGTGTGGTTTAAGTAGGCATTGCTGTTTAGCTCTGACAGTGGTACCAAGTCTATAGCTAAACCTCTAGTTACTGAATAAAGGTTTTCTAAGTTTATCACCAAAGCTTGGATTTTCTGAACTTCGGGAAATACTGATTTTGACAAGCTGGTGATGTGTACGCATCTCCAGAGCGCTTATATTGAATTCCAGTGCTGTCAATGCAGAGGCTCCTATGATGTCACTGGTACAGCCCTCTTGGTTTGGAATACTAGGATTGTGCTAGTCAGGATAATAATAATAACAATAATAATAATTTATATCCCGCTCCTCTGCAGAGCAATCGGGGCGGCTTACAACATTAAAATTTACATAAAGATATGTTAATACAATGTAAACAGAACCTAAAAATCCCGAAACCTACCCGCCCCTTAAAAGGTAAGGGCTCTTCTTCTTAGTCTAGGCCTGATGGTGCTCAGCCTAGTGTCTCTCCCCCGGGTGACATCGGATGAAATGGAGGGAGGGCTCTTCTTCTTAGTCTAGACCCGATGGTGCTGGGCCTAGTGTCCTCTCCCCCAGATGACATCGGATGGAATGGAGGGAGGGCTCTTCTGGTTAGATGCCATAAGCTTAAGAAGGCTTATCAGGAAAGTGAGAAGATGCCCCCCCTCAAAGTTTTCCATAAAGCAGCTTTCTGAGAAACTACTGACCACTTACATTCCTTTGGTAACATCAGTCCCACTGTCAGAATCTTTGACACCCCCCCCCCAAAACAGTCTGCAGCTCATCTTCCCCAACAAGAACTAATTCTGAATGTACAGTTTATAGAACCTGTCTTGGAGGATGAAATTTAAGATAAGTCCATCTGGGAGGAGGCCCATTTGCAGAAAGCTAGCAGACTATTAAATTTTAAATCACTTATGATACTGCAAAGAATTATACTGATGTATTTTGTGCATTTTGGTTGGCCAGTAAAGGTATTGTGGATTTTGTATTTCATTGTATTTTGCTGAATGACCAGTATGGCTATCCCTGATTACTCCTGCCTCAAAATACCATAAAGATATTGTGAAAGTGAACTTTGCATCCTTCAATGGTAGGAGCTAGAGTGAAGATACCATTATTATAGGTTTCAGTATTGAGAATATATATCATGGTATCATTTCAGGCTTTCATTTATCTTACGGTGATACATTTGACCCATTTTCTTTTTACAATGGCCAAGGGAGAAACAGGATTGCTCTCTATATGCTGTGAATAGTACCATACCTCAAGGAGCCCTTAGTAATAAATCATTCTTCTGCTGATTGCAGCCACTGTTCTAATAACCGCTCATGGGTTGTTGAGGAACAGTCTCCAACATCTGTTTCTTGCACTCCTTATTATGGACCCACTGAGCCTCTTCCTTGGGTGTATTCTACAATTTCAGTGCTGCCAATTCAATCTTTCTGATTGATTGTGTAATCATTGCAGTTCCTTCTGTACCCACCCCAGCTTTGATTCCCCTTCTCACTACTGCATCAGTCCAATCTGTATGACCTGCAGACTTGGTACCACCCATTCAGAGTATTGCTGTGATGCATTCACTGGCAATCTCCTTGGTAGTGTCCTTGCTTCATCAGTCCCAATGCAAGAGGATCTTGATTTCCAGCAATCCTTGTAGCAGTAGCAGCAGCCATGACATTGATGAGAAGGAGATTCTGACAGTGGCTCAAGCTCTTCACCATTGTTGCAAATCTCTTCATCCTGATGTCTCTCTAGAAGATAGGGAAACATCTCCTTCTGGTGACTACAGGAGTTACTGATACTTACTTTTTAGAATGACCAGATGCCTTCACCTTAATTACCACTAAACTCCTGCCAATCACCCAGTTGCCAGTTCCACTGCCCCAGTTGCCCTTCTGTTGTTGTTAACTCTGTTAAATTCTTGTTAAAACGTATTTGGAAAAACTGGCTTCTGTTCAAAGGTATTCTTGCCAATTGGATAATTTTATTATGAATAGGAGGAGTTTCATGACTATAAGCCAAGAATGCATGTAACCCCTTCCCCAAACCACAGTTCTATAAAGGTGTATATACACCTTCAAATCACCTGTTGACTTAATGCCGACTCCATGAAAGTCATAGGGTTTTCTAAGGCAAGGAATACTCAGAAGTGGTTTTGTTAGTTCTTCCTCTAAAATAGAGCCTATAGTACCTTTGGTGGTCTCTCATCCAAGTACTAACCAGGCCTGACCCTGCTTAGCTTCCAAGATCAGATGGGATCTGGTGCCTTTAAGGTATTTAGGCCCATAGCTGCAAAGTATAATATGTTTATTTAATTATTATGGTTTCAGATGAACACAGACATTTTATAGCCTTTAAAAAAAATCTCATCACTTGTTCATTCTTCTTTGGGAGCCAACATAACGAACACCCCAATTTATCAACATTCTGTTGGCAACAGCCAGGGCTGGTCCTTCCATCAAGCAGAATGAAATATTTGCCTCAGTGTCCTGGACACGAGTCAGCAAGTACCTGAAGAAGGAGGTGGTGGGTGTGTAAGAACTTTTCAGGTAGTCAGTCCAGTTCAGGTCAGTCATGGATTATCTGAGCAAGATGAATGGAGAAGGGCGAGGGTGGTCCTCAGCTTGTTGAGAAGCTGATACAGCGGGTTAGAAGTCCGAATACATCAGCCGGCAAGGAGTACCCTAAAATGTAGCCAATCCAAAGTCACAAAAACAGGACTGTGAGAGAGTACTGCCAGTCCACCAGATCAAGACAGTTGTCAACACTAAGACAGAGATAGAACTTCAGGGATCTTTATGGGCAGCTCCTTCAGGCCACAGGTATCTATAGTGCTTAATCAGGTCAGTGTCTGTTATTCAACAGGCTCTGGGACCATCACTTCCCTTTCTTTCGCTCAACAAAGGATAGTGTATTGTCTTCAGCCTCTGCAGCCTCTGCCAACCCCTACTAGGGAGCAGGGTCTCCTACTGCCCCAGCCCCCATCTCCTCAGACTTAGAGAGAGCTCCACTATCAGGAGCTGCAGCTTCCTGGCAATCTGCCTCCTGCTTCTCATCTGAGTAGTTGAGGGAGTGAGTTCTAACACTCAGGCACCATAATCTGGGATGTTAGAAAATACAGCCAATTATTAAGTATTATGTTGTTGCTATTATTTTTATAGCTACAAATAATTCAGTTTTTAAAATGGGGTTTTCTGCCTCAAATGACAAAACGATTTCACTGGTTTTGGGCACTGGACACCTTGGCTTGGGTGAGTAAAGTGTATGTCATTCTGATGCTTCAAGTCAAGCAGCAAAACAGCTTGGATTAGCCCTCATGCCATCAGCAAATAAATTGGGGTTAGGGTTAGGGTTGCCAGAGTAAAAGCTGGAGAGTGCTCCTGCACATCCAGTGGTTGTGCAAAAGAGATTCCCAGCAGATGTTGTCTGTTACCTGTTTGTGTGAAAAGCAACATCTGATGGATTTCTGTCTTCCATACAACCATCCAAGATACAGGAGCCTTTGGTAAATCCCACCCCACAATTTGTTTTGGGGCTGATTTTAGAGCCAAAGAACTATTAGAAAATGTGCTAGTTGACTCTCCCCACCTCCAGAACTGCACCATACCATCACCACCTTGCCACAAATTGTGTGCCCACATGCAGTTATCCATCCCTGATGTAACCCCTATGACACAAATTCTGTTATTGTGGCCTCCTCATAGTGAAGGAATGAATGATTTATTGAATTAGTCTACAGACCATTTCAAATCAGTACAGATTTACCATAAAAACAATTAAAATGACACTTTATATTAAAATAACAGTGCACAAGAGTAAAACTGTACAAACTAAGAATACTCCCCTTTTTGCACCACATTTTCCTTTAAATTGGCAGCCTTGGATGTAAAGAGGGCCACCTTCTGAGATACAAAATGATTTTGTTGTTGTTAAGTGCCCTGGAGTTGATCTTGACCCACAGTGACCCTGTGGCTCAGACATCTCCGACTCCTTGTTCTTCGCTGTTCTCCTTAGTTCCTGCGAAGTCATACCCATGACCTCCTTAATAGATTCCATCCATCTAGCATGCAGCCTTCCTCTTTTTCTACTTCCCTCCACCTTTCCTAGCATTATTGTTTTTTCTAATGAGTCATGCCTTCTCATTAAGCGTCCGAAGTACGACAGCCTTAGTTGTGTCATCTTGGTTTCCAGGGAGGTTTCTGGCTTGATCTGCTCTAAGAGCCATTTGTTTCTCTTTTTGGCTATCCACGGGGTCCTCAGCACTCATCTTTGGCACCACATCTCCAATGAATTGATTTACTTCCTATCTTGTTACTTAGTTGTCCAGCTCTCATATCATATAAGGTAACAGGGAATACAATGGCTTGTGTGATTCTAACTTTTGTGCTCAATTGTATATCTTTGCATTTTATGATCTGCAGTCCCTGTTCCTATCAATGTTTGATCCCAGATATGAAAACTCTTTTACTATTTCTATTTCTTCATTGTCTAAATTGAATTTATGTAAATTCTCTGTGTTTGTTATTTTTGTTTTCTTTATGTTCAATAGTAAGCCTGCCTTTACACTTGCTTCCTTGATCTTCTTTAGTAGTTGTTCCTGGTCTCTTAGGTTCTCTGCTAGTATTATGGTATCATCTACATATCTTAGATAGTTTATATTCCTTCCTCCTCTTTTCACTCCTCCTTCTTCTGTGTTCAAGCCTGCTTTTCTTACAATATGTTCTGCATATAAGTTGAACAGGTAGGGTGATAAGATGCAGCCTTGCCTGACCCCTTTGCCAATTGGGAACCATTCTGTTTCTCCTTGTTCTGTTCTGACAGTAGCTTCTTGCCCTGAGTTACAGATTCCTCATCAAGAGTATCAGATGTGTTTGCACTCCATGTCTTTAAGGGTGTTTCATAGCCTTTTGTGATCTATGCAGTCAAAGGCTTGGCTGTAGTCTATAAAACATATGCTGATTTTCTTTTGGAATTCCCTAATGTGCTCTATTAGCCATTGTATGTTTGCAATGTGTTCCCTAGTGCCTCATCAGGACTATCAGATGTGTTGGCACTCCCATGTCTTTAAGGGTGTTCCCTAGCCTTTCATGATTAGAGCCACTCAAAAAGAAATAAAGTTTTTTCAACGTAAGCTAGTTGCTCATCCTGGTCAGAAGGAGGGCTAGATAATGGCCCTTACAGCTTGAATAAAGATAGCAATTGAGTAAATAATGAGCTAGGTCATGTATTACTTGGGCACCACATAGAACAGAGCCTTTAAATCTTCCTCAGAGGAGCATTGAGTCCATCATCTCAAACTGGAGATGAGTAAAAGCAGTACATTGGCACCTTCCCATCTCAAGGAACGGATATCTCTCCCTCTTGAATGGTTTCTTGGTTGTAGCTAGCCAGTTTAGTTGGATGAAACTGTATATCAGCCTGGGCTCTGATGTCACTCCTCATAGTGTTCAGAATCAAGAAAGGAATTTGACACCATGGACAGGTAAGCATATGTATTTTACATCTTTTACTGAAGGCTTCAAGTCACTAATAACTGCCAAAACTGTCTCTGTAGGGAAAGAAAGTAATTATTAATATTGTGGCCATGATCCTTTGGCATTGGAAGAACTGGTGGCCCAGGCAAACCTGTTTTATGATCATGCTTTATCAGTTTGGGAATATTTTTTTACGGGCTCCCTTTGTGGAACAGAATGATTCTGTGGGCCCTTTTGCATTATACAATTATATTGCTATGATTCCACTTTAGCTGCCATAGTTCCATCCTATGGAATCCTGGGACTGGGAGTTAAGTGTGAAGGGAGTTTGGACTCCTAAGCTGAGGAATTTTCTTGATTTCCAATCAAATGGTAAACCCCTTTCATCAGGATGCGGCTATGGCAATTAAAGAGGAATCATGGTGCTAAAACTGTGTAGTGTGAAGGGGCTCTCCTTTGTTCTCTGCCCAGAAGTTGCCGCACTCAAATTGACAGCATGTTGGGTTTGTCCTCATCACAGTGGGAGAAGATGGAAAATATCCTAAATGATGTCAGAAATTATTCTATCAAGAGATTCTAGCAACTGAAAGGGGCTACTTTTTTAGTCATATGTTGTATAGCAGGTTTTCTATTCTTTCTGCTGCACTGTGTTTCCTGTTTTGTCTTTTCTTATCACACTGATAGACAAGGTCTTAAGTTCATGTTCTTGTAAAGTGTGCCTGGTCACTCTCACTGTATCTGATTCTGGCATCTGAAGCTGAGGCACTATTTACTGTACCAAAGGTGAAAATGTTTTGAGGATTACAGAGCTTGCATCCTCAGTATTAACTTCTGTTTCCAGCCTGGAGTTTGTCTGGGGTGCTCTGCCAGTGTACCAAGCACCCGTTTAAACTGATTGCTTCTGAATCACAACTGTCTTTTTCTCAAGAAGACCTTCTTAATAACAATTGCCAGTGATTGGCAGGCCATTGGCGAACCCTTAGAATAGACCAGCCCTGTTTAGACTAGCATAAGGGCAAAGTTGTGTTCAGCTTACATAGCACTTTTCTGCCAAAGCTGGTATTCCTTTTTCATCTGGTTCAGGATGTGGCTCTGCCAAGAATTTATCCTAAACATTTTATAAAAATCTCTTGAACATTCTCTGCCCTTCCTTGGCATTTGAAGGTTATTGATGTTTTATACTAATCACACTGCTTCCTCTCCCTCTGGACCAAAATAAGGTCAGACCTTGTCATCTCACAACTTTGCTGATGAAAGTGATTCCACTGTCTCATAAAAAGACTGATGTTCTGCTACCTTTGCACCTTTCCACAAGGTCTATGGCTCCTTCAACTGCTTTCTTAGAAATAATGGTTCCATAACTTTGTTGGGTGGTCCTAGCCATCCAGCATTATCACACATTACCACTTGATGTTCCTGCCAAAGTGGATGTGGTGTTTTGCCGAGCTGGTGTATTTGTAGTATTTTTGTATTTTCAAATATAGTTCACAACTTAATTGCTTAATAGTATTTTTCAAGCACTCAGTCTTGTAAAGCAGGAGTGGACTAGTAGCTGATATATTTCTTGATAATTTGAACAGGTTGGCAAGAAGTTCTGTCTTCATATTGTTTTAATAAATTTAGGCTGCTGAAATGAAAAAAAAAAGCTTAATTGTAGCTTTTCCCAACCTGAAGCTCTCCAGATGTTGAAGCTGTAATACAGTGGCCATTTGGGCTAGAGAGGTGGAAATTGTAGTCCAACATATGGGGGAAGGCCTTGGAGAAGGATGTTTTAGAAGAAAAAAAGAAGCATATGTGGGTGAAAGGATTACAAGCTCCAGTTTTAGTGCTAAAACAACATGCTCGGCTCTCTCTCTCTGTGTTTAAATCAACTTTTCTTCCTTCTTTTAGTTCCCCTGCCACTGCTCTTTTTGCATTTAGTAGACCTTGGGATTCTAGGGTTGTTTTTTTTTTTTTAAATCAAAAACACAAATACCCTTCTCTTGTAGAATTAAAAGTCTGCAGGATGACAGTGCACCCATTGTAATGTACACAAGGTTCTGGTTACTTGAAGACAACATTTAAGGAATTTAGACTTACAAGGATATAGCTTGGTGTGTGCAATCACTAGGAATTGAAAACTAAGCACACTTTTGAATAGGTCTTATGGAATTTTACTTAATCAAGGCAATGTTAAAAGCGATCATAGTTGAATTGCTAAATTGACTAAAATGAACAATACTAAATTGTGAAGGAATAAACAAGAAAGTAGAGTTGCTTCTCTGCAAGAATTCCCATGGGTAAAAGCAAACATAATTACTTAATGCTATTAAGCTGAGAACTAGCCCTCTCAAAAGGAAGATATTGATTTTTCAGCATAGCACAGTAATTTGCAGTGCATTTACAATAATTCTTACAACTTACTAACCATGACAGTAAACAGTCACACACTGCAGTGTTACAGTCAAGATTCTTCAGTTCATTAGTTTCATATCATGTCTTTGTCCTAGTGCTCAGGTATTAGTATTTTATCTTAAATTGTTTCATCATTTTCAATTGTGCTTAGTAACAAGGATGTATATATAGCAAGAAACTATGACTGCTGCTTTTTGTTGTTACTACATTTATTTTAGAAGTATAAGCCAAGCAATATAAGGGATTGCTAAACAAATTCCAATAATTTAATTAGCTATCTTATAATCAATCTAGGTATTGATGTTTTACTTAGTGGTAGCCTTGAGATTATATATAAAAAAATATTATTTGTTGTTAACCACACTCAAGTCTATCTTGAACCATGGTGACCCTATGGATGAGACATCTCCAAGACTCCCTTTCTTCTGCTGCACTGTTTAGTTCCTGCAAGCTCATACTTGTGATGTCCTTAAAAGAGTCCATCCATCTAGCATGTAGCCTTCCTCTCTTTCTACTTGCCTCCACCTTTCCTAGCATTATTGTTTTTCCAATGTTTTCTCATGATGTGTCTGGAGTATGACAATCTCAGTTTTATCATCTTGGCCTGCTCTAGGACCCATTTGTTTGTCTTTTTGGCTGTCCATGGAATCCTCCAGCACCACTTCTCAGAGGAATTGATTTTCTGACAGGACATATGGAAATGGAAGTATCCAACAGTTAAGGAATACACCCATTACTCAGATTTACATAACGTTTATAGATGGATAGATGACATCTGGGTGTCAGATGATATAAATGATAAAATTAAAGACATCAGCAATCCACCCTAGTACAGTTTCTGATTACTCCTCTCTGAGTTTAATATGAGAATTAGCTAAGCCTGATAAAAAGACAAAAATTTGGAATCTTAACTCCTCATTGTTTGCTAGACAAGCTTTTGCCAAGAATTTTCAAAATGCACTAGAATTCTTTCCTCCCCCCTCAGAAAACGAAACACCTGATATGTTTTTAGTCACAGTATGGGATACCATGAAGGCAGTAATTAGAGAGTTATGCATACAAGAATAGTCAGGGCTAAACAGGATTAAAAACTAAAAAAGACAAACAATTTCTGAAATAAACAAACACGAGCTCATGTTGTATCTGCAAACCATAAGCTATTTTTGGAAGAGCTAAAAAAAGAAAAAGCTGAATTGGCTGCTTTGGATTTAGAAGAAATTCAGACTGCCCTGATTTTGACTAATAGGACATGTATCAAATGGGAAGACAAAAACTCCCACTTACTTTCAAGAATGACTAAAAATACTCCCACAAAAATATAATCCTATTAATTAACTCTAACATGTAACATGGGCAAGCTTCTGACACCCCCAATTAAATATGCCAAGAATTTAGAACCTTCTATAAAGAGTCATAATCTACACAAATTCAACCTAGACAATGAAGAAATAGAAATAGTAAAAGCCTTCCCATACCTGGGATCAAACATTGATAGCAATGGGAGTTTCAGCCAAGAAATTAGAAAAAGATTAAAAATGGGGAGAGCGGCTATGAAAGAACTAGAAAAGAGCCTAAAATGCAATGATGTACAATTGAGCACGAAAGTTAGAAACATACAAGCCACTGAATTCCCTGTTACCATATATGGATATGAGAGCTGAACAACTAAGAAACAAGATAGGAAGTAAATCAATTCATTGGAGATGTGGTGCCAGAGAAGAGTGTTAAGGATCCTGTGGACAGCCAAAAAGACAAACAAATGGGTCTTAGAGCAGATCAAGCCAGAAACTTCTCTGGAAGCCAAGATGACAAAACTGAGGCTCTCATACTTCAGACACATCATGAGAAGGCATGACATTGGGGAAAAAAACAATAATGCTAGGAAATGTGGAAGGAAGTAGAAAGAGAGGAAAGCCACATGCTAGATGGATGGACTCTATTTGGAAGGTCACAGGTATGAGTTTGCAAGAACTAAGCAGAACAGAGGAGGACAGGTAGTCTTGGAGATGTCTCATCTACAGAATCACCATGGGTCGGGATTGTCTTGAAGGCAGTTAACAACAACAACAAATAAAGAATTATATACTGTATATACTTGTGTACAAGTCAACCTCATGTATAAGTTGAGGGAACGTTTCAGGGTCAAAATCCTGGATTTTGATATGACCTGTGGATAAGTCGAGGTAAAACTTAGGAGGCTATAATTAAGGATGGAAGGGGGAGAAACCATTTCTGTCCCTCCTTCTCCTTCTCTGGACCTCTCTTGAGACTTGCAAAATGGACTGGGAAGAGATGCAAGTGGTGTTAAATGGAGAGTTCTTTCCTTGGGAAGAAAAGACTTGCAAATCAGACTGGGGAGAAAAGTAAGTGGAGTTAAATGGGGAGTTTTTTTCCAT
>CM034701.1:177986788-178000882 GCA_020142125.1 Phrynosoma platyrhinos | reverse complement strand
TATTCAATGCATTTCCAGTTTGCATAACCTGTTTTCTCAGAAAATGTTAACTCTCATAGGAAAGGAGAAAGTGTGCAGGATACAAATACCTGCTTATTAAAAAAACAAAAAAAGGGGGAGATGTGGAGGATTAATTTGCTGGCACACCACAAATTAAGATTCATATTTCCCTCTAAGGCTGCATTTAATATCTAAGCCTGGCTGATGTTTACACAGGTAAACACCCTAATGATTAACTTGCCTGGTTTCCTGTATCCTGTTTACTTCTCTTGACCTTTGGAGCCTGATGGAGCCTGAAACAGGAAAACGCACCTTCTGACAGTTAATGAATGATGAACAAACATCTAGTTTCTTGTAAACAGGTTGGCAATAAAAGGAGGGGGAAGATTCACCCCCCCTCAGGCAGTTGCACCCGCATTCTGTCTCATGTGTCATTCCGGTAAGGAAGCCCAACAGACAGGTTTGTCCAGAAGTAGGGCTAATAATAGGATTAAATCAGGAAATTTCAGTTTTATTGGACCTTTTCTGTGCTAGCTAACATTTATTTGGAATGTGAATAGCTGTTCTTGTTGGTTTTGGAAGAGGTTTTGTAGTATAGTGGCTAAGAGCTGCAGTCAGGATGTCCCTGGTCTGGATTTCACGTTGACCCCCCCCCCCCGCATCTGCTGAACGGAGGGCAGGTAATAGGAGCACCTCACAAAACCTAATCCCACTGTCTGCGTCCACCTCCCACATTCCATCTTGCAGTTAAATGCAGAATCTGTGGCTGAGCTTGAAAAAGTTACTTTTTTGGATCAAAATTCTCATAACCAGCATGGGCAATAGAGGCTGTAATCCAAAAAACTAACTTTCCAGAGCTCTGCTCTGTGGCTTCAACACTGGCTGTTGGTTAGCTTCAGTACTGGCACCCTGTTGAGCTTGCACCACAGTGGGGCCCCGTTTTTACATTTTGCAGGATATGTAAGCTCATAACATTGCTCATAGTGCTGTTCTCACAGAATGTTCAACCAGCCACTTGTTCTGTGATGTTGTTTTTCTCTGTACATTTCACAGAATTACCCAAAGAAAAGGCAAGGAAGACAAAAAGACAAATTTAAAACTGTTGTAAATAGACTTTCATGCCCATGTGGTGAGGAAAGAGCAAGGGAGAGAAATGGAAGCAAGACCCACTAATGCTCCACTGCTCCTAAACTCTGTTACTAATTTCATTTGGAAGATAAGTGTAAAAAAGAAAGAACTAGATCAGGGGTAGGCAACCTTTTTGAGCCAGGGGCCGGGTTGCTGACCCTCAGACTATTGGAGGGCCAAAATAAGTAAGTAAATAAATAAATAAATAATTCCTACATACACTACACACATCATATTTTGATGTAAAAAAAAAGGGAACAAATACAATATTTAAAATGAAGAACAAGTAAAGTTAAATCAACAAACTTACTGGTATTTCAATGGGAACTATGGGCCTGCTTCTGGCTAATGAGATGGTCAATGAATCCCTGCTCAACCAGGGAAACCCACTGCCTGACCTTGAGCGAGTCACACCCTCTCAGCCTCAGAAGATGTCAAAGGCAAATCCCTTCTGAACAGTGTCTTCTGAATAGTTTGAGGACCCCTGGGCAAACCTATCATAGGTTGGCAGAATTGGTTCCAAGGAGGGGTTGCCTTTGTCTTCCTCTGAGGCTGAGAGAGTGTGACTTTCCTAAGGCCACCTGGTAGTTGATTTTCCAGATATATTAAAAAAAATGTATTAACTGAAATACAAAGACTGACATCTCAGTCAAACACCACAATAGAAGGCTAAGGATCCCAGGATCCTATAAAACAGAGCTATGACACTTAAATGTGGGGTCAAACTACATTGTTTTTACAGTTTGGCACCACTTTCATGGCTCCATCTTGCAAAATCCTGAGATAAGGATTTTGGTAAGGCACCAGCCCTCTTGGGCCAGAGAAAGCTTGCAAAACTACAGATCCCTGGATCTCACAGGACAAAACCTACAGCACTTAAAAGTGGGGTCAAACTGCATTATTTCAGCCAGAAATGACTCCAAGGCACTGGATTACCCTTGCCAAGTCACACTCTTTCAGCCTCAGAGGGTGGAAATGGCAAACCCCCTCTGAAGAAACCTGCCAAGAAAACCTCATGATAGCTTCGCCTGAAAGTCGCCATGAGGCGGAAACGATTCGAAGGCATGCATACAACAACAACAACAACACATTAAATTTTAAGGCTTATCTGTGCCCAGAGCTAGCAGTGGCACCATGTCTTGGAGCAGAGCCCAGTGAAGGGCCCCCGGGAAGGCCCAGAACAGCCCCGCGCACCCCAAGGAGGGCTGGGGCAAAGCCCTGGCTTCAGTTTAAAGGCGTTTTTTCCACCCCCCAAAAGGAGGGACCCTTGCATCCTCTGCTTTTGGGGATGCAAAAGCCGAGGACCGATCCCCTTTAAACCGAAGTCAAAGCTCTCTTCTGGGTTGCTACTTCCATGGGGCAGCCCAGGAAAGAGCCCTGGCTTCGGTTTAAAGAGTGCTGCCGTTTTAGGATGGCGGTGGAGGAGAGGGAGGCAGGCAGGCACCAGATGAGCTCGCTGGCCTGCTGCAGAGGACAGAGGGCAGAGGGCGAGGCGGAGGAGACGGAACGCACAGGGAGCAGACAGGTTTTAGTCTAAACCTTAAAGGAATTATCAAAGGTGCAGAATCTTATCCTCAGCACCATGCAAACTAAACCTCAGAGCAGATTTCCAAGCCAACTGGCAATAGCCAAGATCTTACATTGCTTCGGTATGTAGTATAAATATCCACCAGTGAAGTTACATAACACAACTCCTATACTGTATATCAGCATTACAGAACATATCTGGATCAAAGGTTAGTGCACATGGCTGATAATCCATTGTGCAACTTCAGTATACAAAAATATCATTCCATATGCATAGTGCAACTTACCTGCATATGTCACTGACAAGAGGCTTGATAAAGGAAGCCACCAGATGCCTATTTCCATTCCATTTTGGTGGCTGCATGTTATCAGAAACAGAGGAGGAAAAATATATTGCTAGGTGATTACATTCTTGTACCTGTTATATTCAAAGGGTTATCAGGTAACAGTAAAGGAATACTTATTAAATGCAGGAAAACTGGAAACAAACTTATTTTTAGGAAATGTATCATTCATAGAAGAAAATGGAATGATTCATTATTCTGCTCAGCTCTTATATGGTTCTGTAGCTGTTTAGTAATGGACCTAAATAAGGCCTAAATATCCTAAAGGCACCAGATCCTGTCTGCTCTTGGAAGCTAAGCAGGGTCAGCCCTAGTTAGTACTTGGATGGGAGACAGCCAATACCAGGTGCTATGGGCTACATTAAAGAGGAAGAAACTGGGAAAACCACCTCTGAGTATTCCTTGGCAAAGGGTTGTCATAGGTTGACAGGTGACTTGAAGGCACCTACACACAGGGGTGGAGAGCCAGCACATGGCCTTCTGTATTGTCCAGTTCTACCCCAACTGTAATGTAGCTTTTGTTGTAAAGTTTTCAAGTTGTTCAAATATCTTATTCTGGTGAGCTTAAATTGGTGCTTTGGAATCTGGAAGTGGTTTTGTTTTGTTTTTTGTCCCAAAAAAATAAAATGTGCCGTTGATTGTAGGGACATGTGTGACATGCTCTTTGTGTACAGTCAGACATCAAACATATGAACACTGTGTGCCATAGGGCTGTGGTTGGAATCTGTACTGCTGGAAGATAGATTGATGCACACACAAAAAAAATCTATGGGTTTCTGCAGGCGGGTCCCAAGGGGTGGCAGAGAGCCGCTCCGGGAAGAGGTGGATTGGGGCCAAGGCTGCCGCACCATGCAGCCCTGATCCTCCCTTTTGCCACCTGGAAAAGAGTGGCAAAATGCTGCTCCTTATATGGGCAGCAAAAGGCTGCCCCAAGAGCTGGCACACGGCTCTTTAGCGCCCCTTCAGGCGCAGCATGTAAAAAAAAAATCCTGATGCTGTGTGGTGTCAGGACGTCCTCGGTGTGGAGTTGGGGTGGCCGGCATGCCTTTGGGCTGGTCTGTAGAGGCCCTATGTCATGAATTAAATTTCCCCCTTCTATTTCCCATCCTGACATAAACAATGAGTCCATGTTGTACTGGTTTTCAGAGTTATTTGCAGTGATGTAGACTTGAGTTGGTTGACTCACTCAGGTTGCTTTAATGACTTGACTTGGAGTCAGCTTGGCAGCAAATGATGTACTAACTTGACTCGGCTTGCAACTTGTATATTTTTAGCGACTGACTTGCTGGCCCAACTTCATCCAGAAATGTTACGGAATGGAAAAGTTTTTCCCCTTTGAATAATGCTTCCATTTCACTGCTTTTCCTCAACTGGTCACATTACAGAAATGATACTTTACATTTACCATACAGCAGTAACCAGCTTCCTGTGCACTCCCACCCCAAGCCCATTGCCTAACATGTTTACTGTTTCCCTCCAAGAAATGTGTTCTGTGCTATGAGGACAAGTCTTTCCTGCTTCTCCTAAGACAAGCTTTAGAAGGATCATCCAATGTGCAGTGGGGAGAGACTGCTGAATAGATCTTAACCTCTGCCTCAGGCCTAGAATGCAGAGCAAGTTTCTCAGAGGGAAAGAGCAAACATGTAAGACAATAGTCTTCAGGTAGAAGGATCTTTCTAAACATTTCAAAAACTTTCAAAGGCATATCCAATGGGCAGTGGGGAGAGGCTACTGAGTAGACCTCAACTCCTGCCTCAAGACCATTGCCTAATGCCTCTGCTGTTCCCCCCTGAGAAGTGTGCCCCATGCTCTGGGCTTGAGGAGTGGTTGAGGTCTAATCATCAGCCTGTCCCCACTGCACATTGGAGTAGCCTTCTAATGTTTTTGAAAAGTTTAGAAGGATTGTTTCACCTCAAGCCATTGCCTAATGTGTTTGCTGTTCCCCTCCAAGAAACACATCCCATCCTACTGGGGGCAAGTCTTACCTGCTTCTCCAGGGAAAAGCTTTAGAACATTCTTCTGATGTGCAACAAAGGCAGATTGCTGAATAGATATCATTTTTCCAAAATGCACTCTTGATAAATTGTCTATGATAATTTAGGTTTTTTTACTTAGCTTTGTGAACATCTTCTTGATTTTCTATTTATTGAAACTTCTCCATCTCCACACACCATCACCACCTCTTTTTTTTCCCTGTTAAAGTTGGCCCCCAGACTTGACTTGACACTTGATTTGAAAGTATTCTGAGACTCAATTTGAGACTTAAAGGAAGAGACTTGATACCTGACATGAGTAAAAGACTTGTATACATAATTGGTTACCTCTATATCCTAAGGCTGTGCCCCTGCATTTGATTTGAAGATATATTTGAGGATATATGGGAACACCTTTCTCCTAGAACATTGACTTCTACAACTGCAGGCTTTACTTATAAGTCCAGTGGGAATGGTGGCCTGTGTTGAATAATTATAAATGATTTTTGAAGTAGTTTGCAAATTTCTTCCCTTGAAGTGCATGTGGTGTTGATTCAGATTGATGAATCTGGTGAGCAAAGTCAAGCAGTAGTAGCTTAATCTCAAAGAGAATTTATGGAAAAGTATCTTCTCCTTGAATGCAGAATAAAATATCTGCTGGGCTGCCAAGGCATCTTCTAATGTGCAAAGGGATCTTGAAAAAGTTGGTAACATGAGCTTTCATAGACTTGAATCTACTTTCTCTAGTATATATTCGTTCTCTGTGATTGTAGTGTTGTGGAACTCTTGCCGTTGCAAGCATAATAAAATGTTTTTTTAAAAAAAATTAAAATGTATTATTGTTATTGTTATTATTATTTCTAATCTCAGTTATGATTTCTTGAGGTCTTAAAATGTGTTACACACTAAAAACATAGAACAAAAAATGGAGGTGGCTCCTTGCAAGCTGAACAGTTCAAATAAGCAGGCATAAGGAAATGGCAGAGATTCTATGATGCCTCATTACAATTCATTCTGTGATGTGGAAGAGCCTGGGAATAAGGACTAGCTGAGTAAACAAAGCCCCAACGCTTATTGCACCAAGTTTTTTGTTCTGGAGCTCAGAGGGTGTTATACCAGTATTGTTATGACAGTTATATGTCCATGCCCTGGGCTGTATACCCTCTTTGTGGTGTAATGTCTCTTTAAAGCAAATCTGCTTTTGCTGCAGTTATATAGTATTTAATGGGCTGAGACTCCTGTGTTTCTCAGAACTTATCCACAATGTTTGGCTGGAGTTTGTGAAGAAATATAGTTGACCCTTGGTATCTTATGGGCAGACATCAAAATCTACAGATGCGCAAGTTCCGTTGTCCTCAATGTCGGTATGTGCATGTGACCACACCAACATTAGGGACAATAAAACTTCAATGGCAGTGCATGCATGTGGCCACACCACCATTAGGGACAGCCTCCATTGTCCCCTGTGGTGGTGCAGCCACATTAGGGATGTGGGATTTAATGGCAATGTAGCCGCATGCACGTGCCACCATGGGACAACGGGAGCTGTTCCTAATGGCATAGCAGCCACATGCATGAACCATCATTAGGAACAACATGGGCTTGCTGTCTGCAAATGGTTGAATCCACAGATGGCAAGTCCACAGATACTGAGGGCCCACTGTAAATCTTACCTCTGCTGCTTTGGAGTCTTCTCAGTTTATGAGTTTATTTTATTGCAACAGCAGACATTACGTGTTGTCAGAGGTTGATATAGAATCTTATTTATTGCAGTTGGGAGTCTGTTCAAACTGAAGATATGGATTCGTTTTGGCCTCCACCTCATCTTGTTTTGTGAGGTAATTTGCCAGAGAATTGGAGGCATTGAGAACAATTATTTCAGTTACTATGGGCCTCGGCAGACGGCTAATAGAGGGGCAGTCGCACGTTCGGCGCCCCTTCCTCCTCCCAAGGTTGCCCTCGGAGCTGCTAGCCCTCTGCATGGCTGGCGCTCCAGGGGCAACCTCCCGCTGCAGCGTCCGCACACGCTGCAGCGGATAAGTCAGTGAAAGTGCACTGCAAGCTTTTGCAGCGCACTTTCACTGACTTGTGAAAGGAGCACTATTTTAGCGCTCTTTTCAGGGACGGGGAAGGAGTGCTGCAGGATCGAGGCATGGGGATGCCTCGGTCCTGCGGCACACCTTCCCAGGGTGGCCCCGTGCCGCCAGTCTGCTTCCCCCCTATATCTCATTGCAGCTGGACTAGAAGATGTTGCAAAGAGAGGGCAAGTAGCAATCTTATTACATTATTTGAGGGAATAAGGTATTTCTTTATATATGCTTTCATTTTCCCTGAGAAAGATCCAAGAGATATCTCTGAGGTTCTACAAAAATTTAGACATTATTTTTTTACCCTGTAAGAACACTGTTTTTGAAAGATTTTGCTTCTGGAACCATGCACAGAGTCCAGGAATCACCACTGGGGAATTTGTTGCTGAACTCAAATTGAAAGCTTCTAATTTTGAATTTGGTATGGCAACAATATGGAAAGAGATAAAATTGTGTTAAGCATGAAGGAAGAAAGATTGAAAAAAAGACTTTTGAAGAATATGATCATACATTTGAGAAGGCTGTTAAAATATGTTTAGTTGACAAGATAATGAGTTTAGCAGCTGATCATGGTAAATGGTGCAATTGCAAGTAAAAGTGCTGGATGGTATGCTGATATTACTATACATGGTGTTCAGTAAACTTTAAGTCAGAGTTGTCCTGATTCATTCACTATTTTTGTCACCCTAAAGTTAAAGCCATCAACCAGTCCAGAATCCTGGGAAAGAACATTAATAGCCTCGGCAGACGACTAATAGAGTCGTCTCCGAGCCCAGGAAGAGGAGGAGCAGCTGCACGCGCGGCGCTCCTTCCTCTTCCTGAGGTCGCCCTGGGAGCTGCCGGCCCTCTGCACGGCCAGCGCTCCCAGGGCAACCTCCTGCCGCAGCGACCGCATGCGCTGCGGCGGAAAAGACAGTGAAAGTGCGCCCTACGTGTTTAGGGTGCACTTTCGCTGTCTTGAGGAAGGAGCGCTGATTTAGCGCTCCTTCCAGGGACACCGCCGGTGCGCTGAGGTGCGGAGGCTGCGGCCCCACGGCGCGCCGGCCCAGGGCGTCCTGGACGCCCTCGTCTGCTTCCCTTATAAGTCTTTGTTATCTTACAAGATGGCACATTCCCAGAGGTTAGTTTCTAGGCATAAATACTAGTCCCGAAAACCTAGCCTCTGTGCATATAGTATGCATACAGTTGTCTTAGGTTGCATCCTGTGTATGTTCTGTGTTGCCCTCAGACCACAGTGTGAGCCATTATTGTTTTCTATGATGTACTCTTCGAACAGGTAAATGTCACCTTTTTGAACCCCTCAGACTCTTTTATTCTGTTTCCATATTTCAGTTTCAGTTAGCTCTGAATGCTATGCCTTTGTGAATTGCTATCATGTTTGTGCAATTGCACTCTATATTTTTGTAAATAAAATCTTCTTAATTCACCCATACCTGGAGTCCTCTTCAATTATTACCGGTATATAAAGGTGGCAATAATCCTAAACGTTATCCAGCCTCTTGCAAAGCTAATTTTCCCAACACTTAAAGCAGGGGTAGGCAACCTTTTTGAGCTGGGGGCCGGGTTGCTGTCCCTCAGACAATTGGGAGGGCCAAAGCACCAAAAATATATAAATAAATAAATAAAAATAAAAATATTTTTTAAAAAATTAAAAGAAATTTTATAAAATATGCATGCACATTCTCTCAGCCCCAGAAAAGCCATGGCAAAACACCTGTGGAGATTTTGCCAAGAAAACCCCAAGAACAAGTAATAACAACAATAATCAATATTATCATGGCGGGTGGCGGCGGCAGCGGGGGGCAGCAGGGGCAGCAGGACCGGCCTGGGGCTGGGCCAAAGGCCTCGAGGGGCTGCATCCAGCCCTGGGCCTTAGGTTGCCTACCCCTGCTCTAGAGGCATTCCCCCCCGAGCAACTATAGCCCTCTTCACTGATTCCATTCTGAAATGAAGTAATGAATAATTTTAGCAATTTTCAGCAGTTAGAAAGTCTTCAAAAACTGTGCTGTTCACAAGACTATTCACAGGTTACAAGTTTTTCAGCATAAAATTCATATGTGGCATTTTTAAAAATAGAAAACAGCATTTTCTGTACAGCTAACAGCATATTCTAAATAGAAAATATTATTTCTTCATGGATACATTATATTCTGCACAAAAAAGATGCTGTTGTATCCACAAAATATCTATGTGCAAATGTGCAAAATATCCTGAACTGGAAAGATTCTCATCAGTACCAGATTCTTCTCAGCATGGCATCCCTATACACAAAAAAACATGGACGCCACCCATTTTTCACATATTGTTAAATATTGTCATCCCTACCAAATGCCAAGTGATGTTTGCAAAGCACTTGCAGATTTTCCTACTGAAGAACATTGCAACATGTTTCTTCCGTACATTGATTTAAGGATGATATATCTACAAAGTGATCTTCAACATTATGCAGTAAATTTTATAATATCAAGGCTTACAGTGATATTCCAAGATTATTCTCATATCTGTATTATATATATATATATATATATATATATATATATATATATATATATATACATACATACACACACACACACACGCGCACACACCGTATTTTCCGGTGTATAAGACGACCCGCGTATAAGACGACCCCCCATTTTCCAGTCAAAATATAGAGTTTTAGCACCTCCATCTTCCTTATCCTTATACCCGGCGTATAAGACGACCCCCCACTTTAACCACAGATTTTGCAGGTTAAAAAGTAGTCTTATACGCAGGAAAATAAGGCATATTGGGGGAGCAGGATAAAGTAAGATAGATCAGTTTCCCAACAGCCACACAATAAACTCTTAGCTGAGCTTGGGTTTAAATGAGGAGCACAGACATGCATAGTACAGTAGCTAAGGGACTATGAATTGGGAAATCCGATGAGATAAAATACATAAGAAATAGATCCACATGCTCTTCTTGATCTAAGATCAATGGATTCAGGTCCAATAGAAACTAATTTAAGCCTGTGGGTGGTTTTGGAATCAAAACAGTGGTGTCTCCTGAGAATTACATTGGTGAATATGACAAACTTCTGTTAAGCTTTGATTTGATCAGAGGCCCGGAGTATAAGCAATGCCAGACATGCTGCACAGATGCAGAGCATAATGCAATTTGGTTGAGTGTTCACACCTAAACATATTGCAATTGATTTTGGTCTGTGGATTCATGATCTCAGCAAAGCAAATTATACCTATTTTTAGTAAAACAGCAAATAATTGTGAAGGGGGAAGAATGCACAAGTTTGGAGAAGTTAAAAACATGAGATGGATTAATTACAGAAATAATTTGTTTATCAACAAAAATAAGTAGCTTTCTCTTCCCCCCCCCGAAGCTTTTGTGCTGCAAGAAAAAAAATGGCTGTGCAGATATATTTTTATTTTATTTTTTAAAGACACCTCTGAAAGCTTTTCTTCAGAGCTGACTTTTAAAATAATATAAAAATAGATTTTTCTAATTTCCTTTTTTCCCCTTCCAATTGTTTTGGTTTGCCAGAAGTTTCTTATTTGAAAGCATGTCCCCAAATTTAAAGTTCTTTGATTACGTATATTATCTCTTTATTGATAGTTACAAGTGTAGATGATTCCATACAATAAAACAAAGGCTTCCTTCCTTCCTGAACTATTAGTGACTCTTCCAAGCCATTTAGAATGGCAGGATCTAGAGCAGACAGATAAATAAATCAAGCCAACTAGAAAGCCACTAACAGCACAATCTTACTATTGATTTGGTACGCTCCAAGGTTGGATTGCCCTAGTACTTTCAGTGCCTTTGCAGGTTCCTAACAACAGGCAATGAGTGGCATTCGTAAGCAATGGAAACATTAGACCATCAAAACCATTTAATCTACCTAACAATCTGTGCTGTCAACAACTGTAGTAAAAGCCAGTGGTTAAGTGTTATGTGGGAAATCTGCCTATATGGCTCACATTTAAAGACCACTATCCAGTGCTTTTATTACATCCCTTCTATGAGCACAAGCAAGAGGGCATATCCCCGCTTTCCTGGACCATGTGGTGTGTCCTAAAAACATTTAAAAACCTGCTCCATAAGCCTGGGAAACTCTCAGGAGCAGGTTTTCAGCACTAGCCATAACAGCAGGTGGGACATGATGGGTCTAGAAATCTTGATGATGCAACTGGTGGTCGTCTTAGATTTTGGCTCCTGGGTGGGTGAAGGTTTGTAATTGAAGTAAGATTTTTGAACCACTCTGAATGGCAGTGCCCCTCCCTGTTCTTGAAAGAGCTCTTGGTTGCCCACATGATTGCTAATCAGTTTGAGAAAAGAATATGCTCGTTATCAGTAAATTATTAATTTGCAGTAAATTATTAATTCTATATTTAGATATTCATATATGTGCCCTCCTCTTAAGTAATGTTGGTGAGTATTAATACATTTGTTTTTCAGATGTTTTAGCCCGCCTTGGATTTCATGTTGAATTATTTTTAATAAATAATAAAGTGGGGGAGGGGAACAGACCTTCTATTAACCAAATTTAATTAACAGTTTCTGCACTGCAGTCCTTTTCCTTTGTCTTTTAAATTAGCTTATACATTACATATATTACTTTTGGTAGTAAATTTCTGAGTTTGGTTACATTTCTTTGTACTGTTACATCGCATTGAGTCAAAACATTGCCATTCTTTGATTAAAACCAGAGCTGCTTGACACAGTAGTAGTACCAGTTTATTGCTCATGATGAAAGCTTGCAAAGCTTACATGATAATAATAAAATGCAAAAAACATATTATAAGGTGTGTGTGTGTGTGTGTGTGTGTGTGTATATATATATATATATATATATTATATATACAATGCAGAATTAGTTACATCTACACAGTTACCTAGCACCATCATTTTTTATTGAAAGAAAACATATCAGCTCAACCATTTTCTCCAAGATAAAAAATGTAGCTGATCCAGGTGAAATAATCCTTAGAGTAGACCCACTGAAATAAATGGATATCCTCTACATTTAAATCTGTATCCACCCCTTAGATTATATTAATTTGTTTCCTTCCTCCTTATGGACGCTATGGAACAGTCTTTATCTGCAATTCTTCTTTTGGCATCAGCAGGTCAATCTGACCAACTAGATTTAAAAATACTTTAGTGCATTGAGTTGTTTTTAAAAAAGCTTTCAAAGGAAGAGAGGGAGGAAAATACTGCAGATAAAATAAGACGTGCCCTGCTCCACCAGAGATTCATCTGCTCTAAGCGACAGCTTAGATGGAGTGACACAAAGCAAGGCAGCCTACAGGAGCAGGTCCAGCACAAACTACATTTAGCATTGTAGCCAGTATGATAGGCAGTGGCTGAAAACTTATTTTGAAAAACTGATTTGTTGTTTTATTTTATGTGACTTGATGGTGTGACTTGTGGAGTGCCACATTACTAGCATGTTACTGTTTCCTTTCTTTTAAAGTTAAACTTTAGAAATACAAAAATGGACAGAAATCCCCCCACATGATTCCCCCAAAGGAATGAATTTTGTGAGTTAATTGCTCCTTGTTCATTATACTTTTTTTTTTTTTTTAAAAAGTCCATTATCAGTCATTTTGTTATATTTTTAATTACCCCTAAACATAATGCATTACAGGCAGTGTTATTTCCAAACTTGACCATGGGTACAAGCAAGGACTTGATGGCTCAGTTTCAGGACCACAAAGTACAATCTTGCAGCTACCCTAACACTGAACTGATTGACTAACAAGGATTTATATCCAAGCCATGATATAAATCTCCACTCCCTCAAGAGTAACTCCCTTTGCAGATGGCACTTTGCACCGTCTTGGAGGCAAGGAAGGGGAGGGGCAGCTTCACACTGGGCGCCCAAACCCCTGCGGCTCTTCGGGCGCCCCTTTCACAGCTTGTGGAAGGAGTGCTATTTTAGAGCTCCTTTCCCAGGCAGCGAAAGGGAGGATCAGGGCCGAGGCGTGGGGCAGTCTCGGCCCCAATCCGCCACTTCCCAGTGTGGCCCATGGCCGCCTATCTGCATCCCCCCTAAGTTGTACTATTCCCTGTTCTCTTCTGTAGACTCTGGCTTCTTGAGTTGAGGAATGAAAGAATGAGAAACAAATTGTGGGATGTTCCTCATGGCCTCCCTGCTCACTAAAGCAGTCTGAGGTCCGAGTTAGAGGACTAAGAACAGGATCTGGGATTGGAGAGAGAAGCCCCCAATTCAAGATAACCCAGGAATAGATCTGCTCAGAGTCACTGTACCTGGAGATCTTAAACTGCTGTTACTAATGGGCCATAACAAAGTAAAATAGCACGGACATCGCCTTCCTTTCATGACATCACCTAAAATTTGGATTTCAATCTAGATAGAATAGTACCACTCTTTACTTACTTGTTTACTTAAGTGCCCATGGGATTTTTGTCTTTTTTTACAATAAATTACTACAAGATGAAGACAGTTTTGAGGTAAAAAGGCTCAAGTGCTTGGCTAGTGTTCAATACTTTATATTCTTCAATTAAAATTCTTTCTTCTGATAAAATATTGAAAAGTACACAACCTGGCATTGCCAGTATTATTTGTCAGGACAGAACTGTGGTATAAGAATGAAAGTTGCTGAAAGACATTTTAGTTTGATCCTCCTTTTGACCATTGTAGTAATTAGGATTAAATGGAGGGCATAAGCATACAGTATAAATTGAAGGCCATCTTCTTCTACAGCAAAGAATGACACAAAGTAATGCAAATGTTTTATTTATCATGGGTATGCCTATTGAAGGAGTAGACATTTACAGTACTAGCAAGATAATTTTGGGGTAGAGAACTGGGTTGAAAATCTCTGTGTGAAATAATGTCTGCTTGTCTTTTAAGTTGTACTTTTTGACGTTCTCAATCCTATTACATTCTATCCCACTCCTACAACCATATAAATATGTTTAATAACATGAGGCTTTAATATCTCTCTGTATTATATATTAAGAAGTGGAGTTAAATTCACAAAACCTCATGCTAAAACAACAACAACGACAGCAACATTTATTTCCCCCCCC
>CM034701.1:177971823-177982491 GCA_020142125.1 Phrynosoma platyrhinos | reverse complement strand
TGACTAATCTTTGCAGACTGCCATTTATTGCTGCACTTGCAATGTCCTCTGCATCCTGTAGGCAAAGTTAACATCTTTCCTATTTCCTTTATTCTTGCTCCTTATTAATCTGCCAAGGGCAAGTAAACATTGTTCATGCTAGCAGGGATGCCAGCATGAGACAGGGTAGAAAAATGGGGAGAGCTACAGATTAGTGACAAAACTGAATTGAATGGGTTGTAAGATAAGGAAAGCCTTTCCCAACCAGACAGTTTCCAGATTTGTTGAAGCTGAAGTCTCACCATTCCTCAGCAATGACCAAAAAAGCACTTTTGAGGGTGGCAAGAATGAAATGTACTACTATAGTAAAGAGTGATAACCAACTCACCATTCTCTGTCATAGTCTGCCCCAAACTGATATATTAAATATTGAATTAATCAATGATAACTCACTCAATTAAATTATTTTCATTATCAGTGTTACTGGCAATGGATTCTCAGTTTCTAATATACAACTTGATTGAATTAATTTTCAAATTTAATGTTGCAAACTCTGTAAATGCTCTTCTGTTGACAAGCCAGCCTCTTCATGGATTAGAATTAGGGCTGCTCAAAACTGGATTAGAATTAGGGCTGGTCATTCATTTTGCTGACTGGGCAGGTATATTTCAAACAGACTCCAAAACAGGGTTGTAAAGAATATTCATAATTTTTCTCATCCTCAACAAGAAAGAATATCTCAAAATGTGAAAGCACCCACTTGAAAACATTGTAAAGTTTTTAAAAAACAAGTTAGCAAAAGCATTGCTTTTTTTTCAGTGCTTTTTTTTCACTTTTGGTGGGTTTTGTATTTTAAAAACCCAACATTCTGGTGACAAAAACATACTTTATGCAGAAACCTACAAGATTCTCTGCTCCAAAACATTATTATTCTGTGCATAAGCAATATTTTTCTGCTAACAAATACTTTGCAGAATATTTGTGGAGAAAAATATGAAAAATCATTGAAAAATTAGTAAAAACTCTCAGTCTCACCCAGTGAGCCGAAAACTTCTGAAACTTTTAATTCTTGCAAGCAAGAATGAAATAAGCAAAGAATGTATATTCACATTCCTACTCTGAGGGCCTAAAGAGCATGGAGGTGGACAGATTATAAAGTAATTTATGGCATCTATTTCATGTCAGTGTCTTAATTCCCACACTTTTAAAAACAGAATTACAAATCAGTAAAACTAAATGCCATCATCAGAAGAAAAAGAGGGAAGCTCTAACTGCTCTTATCCTTCTTTTTCAGAGTGTCTTTTTGAATGGAGCCTCCTGGGGCACATTGAGAATGAAGGATGATAGTAGTGGCCAGAATTCTATTTCTTCTGTTATGCCATCAAAGCTCACATTATATAGACTGTAAAAAATAAAATAAAAAGAAAGAGAGAAAGGAAGACTTAATTGCTACCAGGGTACCATCCATCTTAGTGAAACCTTTTGGGGGTCAAATTGTAGCCCATGAAACAGGGCACAAAAGCAGCTGCTTCCAAGGTCTTAACTCATGAATTGGATATTGTAATGGAAATGGCCATGTTGGTTTTGAATTCGCTATCATATCCTTGACATCTGATTTTCTATTCAGAGAGAAATGGTAGTAGTTTCAAAAATCTCTCCCTCCCCTCCTTCCTTCCTTCCTTCTTCCCCCTTGAGTACAGATACAGACCACCTGGAATCAGTGCAGAAAAATATATGCTACCTCTGTAAGAACTAGGTGAAAGATTTACAGTTAATTACAACAACTTTTAATGAGCTGATTTTTCTGTTTGCTCTAGGTAATGGAAATGTATCTTCCATTTTGTGGGATTGCTATTTCTAATGCTCAGCTGTTTGCCGCTTCCAGGAAGGAGTATGATAGAAGCAGGGTAAGTGAAAGCTGCAACTTGGGTCAGTTCAACTTACTTTTGCATAATATACCATCTCACATAACCACATGGTAAATAGTCAAGTGATCATCTACAAATAAGTAACACTTCAACACCTCAAAATCTTGATTAGTGAACACGCTTCATATGATGTCACCTATCCATGTTTTTGTTTTGGTATCAATGCCAGCATTTTGCATTTGATACCTGGAGCAATTTTTAATAATAATAATAATAATAATAATAATAATAATAATAGAACTTCTGTATATATCTACTCAGAAACCAGTTTCATGGCATTCCATGGAGTTTATTTGCAGATAAAGGGCCTCTGCAGATGGCACTTTGCGCCATCTTGGAGGCAGGGAAGGGGAGGGGCACACGCTGGGTGCCCCAATCCCTTCCCGAGGATGTTGTCACGGCGCACACCGTCAGGACGTTCTCCTGGCGCAGTGTTTTTACACACTGCACTGGAAGAAGCGCAAAAGAGCCGCACAGCAACTCTTTGTGTGCACTATTTGCTGGCTCTGGAAGGAGTGACATTTTAGTGCTCCTTTCAGGTCCAGCAAAAGGGTGGATTGGGGACGAGGCGTGGGGCAGCCTCGGCCCCAATCCTTCGCTACACAGGGTGACCCATGGCCGCCCATCTGCATCCCCTCCAAAGCCTGTAATCAAACTTACCCCAGAATAAGAACTAGTGAACACAGTCCAGCCAATTCTAAGTAAAGATGCAAACAGTATGTTTTGTTTTCCCATTCTTCGTGCTTTTGTATCACGTTAAAGAGCTGCTTGTAACTTGCAGTTCTCTTTCTACTTTAGCTTGTTGATATTTTTACTCATTGCTTCCAGTAGTCACTCTTTTCTGCTAATTTTATTATGCCAAGAGTTTTGATTTAAATGGTAAGATTTTACAACATGTAACTTATGAGAACACATTGCACAGCCGCTACAAAGTGCTTTCCTGTGTTCTGTAGGGCCTGAATAGTAGAAATTAATTTTCTGGCTTACATTTGTTGACATTTCAGCTGTTTTGATCTCCCCCCACCATACGGGTGATATTTGCCAGCACAGTGGGAGACAGGGGAAATAAAGGAGCTGACACACATTTTTGATGAGTAACAGGAGACAACTGTATCACAGCTTCATACATCCATGAGTGTGACATGAGAGAGGATAAAACATTAGGATCAAACCTGGGAGGACTCAGTGGGAGAATTTGTGAAAAAGAATGGTTTGGTGAAGTCTTTGTTGCAGATAGGATTGCTTCAAGGTGTCCATCTGAGCCCTGTTCTCGCTGATGGCATACTTGAGGAGCCCAAATTTGTGAGACACAAGGAGTAAGTGTGTGGGATCTCTGTTTATAAAGTAGCAGCTATAAAACCCCAAATCGATAATTGTACAAAACAAAGCATCAGTTGCAACAGAAAAACAACAAGAGGTATGTACTATAAAGGAATCATTGGAGTGTAAGTAAACAAAGGGAACAAACAGGCTCCAAACGTTGGTGATCACAGAAATATTTTTTCTTCACTAGGCTGCCCCAACATGCTTTGCTCCTCTCACTCTCATTCCATGAGCAGAAGTGGATCTTGCTTCAGTGGTGGCCACACCAACCACATCTGCTGGAAGCAGACTGCCTACAAGGGGATAAGGCTAGAGTGGGCTGTGTGGTATGCAAACAATTCTCCAAAACCTAACCACTATTCCTATGTAATCTTTACTCATAGCTTACAAAGATCTTATTCCTGAGACAGCCCCACTCTGTCAAGTAGTAGGGCTGGCCCTGTTTTATGGCCTTGCAACCAGCAACTGTACATATTGAACAATAGAACAGTAACATAATAGAGGTGGCTGAAAGATACAGTTCTGGGGTAAAAGAGGAGGCAGGTTGACCTTTTCCTTATCCTGTGTCCCAAGTTGAGTAGAAGCAGATAGTTTTCCCCTTAGTCTGCACAGACACAGCTTTGCCCACAAGCAAACTTGAAATTGGCAGTAGGAACTGGCAAAGGGATGGGCTTAACCAGCATAAACAATCTGGCCCAGGTGCCATATTCTTCAGTAATTATACTTGCTCCCTGCAGATCTAGCTTTCCAAAACCAGCACCTGCTATTAGGGATGTCACTCTTCACAAAGTTACTTCTTGAAAATACCAACAAGTAATTTCAGCAATTTTCTTCTCACTGTGAGAGTCTTTGAAAAACACAGGCTAGTTGCAATTTGGGACTTACTCTGCACAAAATTCTGGTTGTTTTGTGCAGAAAATGGCATTTTTGGCACATGAAAGAGCACTTTCTGTGTGGAAAATAATGTTTCAACACAGAACTATTAATTCTAGTGCAGAAAAAAGCTGTAATTGGGGATTTGTTCTAACATATAATTTGCACTTGGTTGATTTGCACAGAAAATATATATCTTCTGTGAAGGAAACATCATTTTCTACATGAAAAATGTGGCTTTCTGCAGAAAATATGCTGTTTTCTTTACAAATCAATGATGTGCAGATTTTATGCAGAACAAATCCCCAATTACAGCTTTCCTTTGTACAGAAAATAGCATTAATTAACACAGAATTAATATTTCTATGTTAAAATCTTATTTCCCATACTGAAAATGCTGTTTCCTGCACAGAAAATGCTGTTTTCAATGCAAACCAACCTTGTACAGATTTTTTTGCAGAATAAGTCCCAAACAGCAAAGATTCTTGGCATTCCAGGTTTCTTATCATGGTTTCTTGGCACTTGAAAAACATGTTTTTAAATCATTTTTTAAAATATTTTCAAATTTTCTTTCCATCCCTACCTGCTATCTTCTTGAAACTGTAAAATAACTGATAGTGCAATTTCTTTAGCTTGGGAAGAATAACTTATTTGGACTATGCTGAGGATTTCAGGAACAGGTATGCAGAAAATATGTACCTCACAAGACCCAAATCCTTGAATTTCATCATGCCAGACAAATAACTGAGGGATGGAATGAATGTTTTTGGGATTCAGCCCCCACACTAAAATGTTTGCAGTAGCTTTGGAAACAATCATCCTTAGCTATACAGAAGGAATCATTTGTTATTTTATTTTATATTAGAGCCTTAGTACATTTTCCCCTACCCAAACTATTGTGTCATTATTATTCTTCTGTAAGTTTCTGGAGTCTCTGAGTAAGTTCTGGAGTTGGTATAGGATTTTTCTTTCTTAGGGTTTGCCTCTTTAAAAAAGAAGAGGGTTCCCAATCCAGATAACAGATTAATTATCATTTGCAATTAATTTACTGCAGAACTTAATTTGTGCCAGGCTTTGTATCCCAGACTTATTTTTAACGCCAGGGGCTGTCATAGGAGATCTATTACAAAATAAATGAGTGCCCTTTCTCTATGTGCTTTATAACAGAATATGGATAGCTTTAGTTTCATACCCAATTTATATCTCTGTCCTCTAGTGCCTGTTAAAAGTATAAGTGAGCAGCATTGAGTATAGTAGCATAGTAAAATGGTGTCCCTTATATAAAATGAAAAAAATTAATTTTTTTTTTTAACATGAGAGTATCCTACACACATGACAGTAATGCCCCTCATACTCCACAGAGGGCATTGGTGGGCAAAATTATTTATTTGATTTATATCCCACCTTTCTCCCAAAATGGGATTCAAGGTGGGGTGTGTGGGGTTTTTTGTAATGCTGAACCCTTGCCATATGTGTCCCATGGCCAACATTATGTCCACCCTGATAGACATTAGTGAATTCATTGCAGCATATTTCCAGTTAAAGGAGCACGGGGTTACAGCTTTTATCCTATAAATGAAGATAGTCACACTTGGTTTTGCAAAGCAGAAAGAAATCTGAACTGAAGCTTCAGCATTTGGAATGCAGCTTAAGTATACCTACATGTAACTCAATTGCACCTAAACACAATTTCAGAGTTTCTAATTGTTCTATTTCCCCCTGATATTTATTCACTGATATGCTAAACTGTAATGTCACTGTGCTATGCAGAGGCATAAAACATTAGATCACATTAATGTCTGGTGTACCTCCAAAGACTTAGGGGGGATGCAGACGGGTGGCCCTGGGCCGCCCCGGGAAGCAGAGGATCAGGGCTGCTGCAAGCACACACAGCGGCCCAGATTCTCCTGTTTGCCGCCTCTTAAAAGAGCGGCAAAATGCCGCTCCTATTAGAGGTGGCAAAAGGCTGTGCGGCTCTTCTCTGCCCCTTCCGCCGTAGCGTGTGAGGATGCTACATGTGGAGGACATCCTGACTCCATGTGCCGTGCGCAAGGGCACATGACGTCAGGACGTCGTCGGGGAGGGGTTGGGGTGGCTGGCATGGGGCTGCCCCTCCCCTTCCCTGCCTCCAAGACGCTGCAAAGGGCCCGTGTGCAGAGGCCCTTAGTTGACTACTACTGAGAATTAATTTGACACATTATATTAAAACATATGGGATGTGTAAGAACTGAGAAGAAAAGAATTTGCATTGTGCCACACATAAATTAGATAGTGAAATCTGGAGGAGTGTATCTGTGACCTTATCAAAATAAATTAGTCTTGCATCTTTAGTTTTAGAGCAACCACAAATGGTTTCCATCTTGCACTCAATAACACAGGTTTTACATGCCACATATTATACCAGGTTTATGTAACTACGGGCTACAGTGCAACTGTAATTATATAGGGCAGCCTTCCTCAACATGATACATCAAGACACTTTGTATTGTAACTCCCATCAATCCCAGTCAGTATGATCAGTAGTCAAGGATGATGAGAGTCATAGATCAAATCAGCAGCAGGGTGTCATATTGGGAAAGCTACCTGAGGGATGAAGTGTCTTTTTCTTTTAATCTGTGAAAATTAACATGGAGCAGCCCCCACCAGAATCAGAACAATTATGCTCCAAAACACACTGCAGAAATAATCCAGTTTGAGACTGTTTTAACTGCCTTTGTTCAGTGCTAGAGAATCTTGGGAATTGCAGTTTATTGTGGCATCAGAGCTCTCTGACAGAAAAGGATAAATATCTCACAAAACTGCAGTTCCCAGAATTCCCTAGCATTGAGCAAGGCCAGTTGAAGCGGTCTCAAACTGGATTATTTTTGTAGTGTGTTTTGGACCTATGTTTCATAGCTGGGGGTGATTCATCCAGGGCCCAATGAAAAGAACAGAAATAGCCTCTCCCTTCAAGAAAATTTCAAGTATTATTCTTCAGAGTTATAAGAGTTAGTTGTACTTTGCTATTTATGCACCTAAATTTACATACAAGAAGGCTAAAGAGTGCAACAGAATCAGTAACTGGTGCCTTTTATAACTTTGCTGCAGAAGTGACACAGTAACGTATTTATTACCTTTTGATATAGATGGTGATAATTTTCAATTCCATGTATACAGGCCTTGCTGGAGGTGGTTAATGACCTCTTTGAAGAACAGACAGACTTAGAGAAAATTGTGAAGAAAATTATGCATCGAGCCCAGACTCTACTAAAGTGTGAGCGTTGCTCAGTATTGCTTCTCGAAGACATTGAATCACCAGTAAGTAGTGGTTCAGCTTTTGGAAAAGATAGCATATTTACCAATGGCATTGTATCTTCTTGTTTTCTTGAGGAACTATTTTTTGCTCTGTCATAGATACTACTCTGTGAGTGTCCTTGCAAGGAGCAACAGTTGAGTTAAGAAATGCATATGTTTATACATGTATTATTTTTTCAATGGCTTTGCTTGGCCAAGCCAAAAATTGCAATTCTAAGTCCTGTTCCAATCACTACCACCACAGCCACTGTTTTCTGAGGGTATATGATGCTGCCTAGGCCACCTTTGGACAGCAGTCATTCCTGAGGCAAGGCAGGACTGGTGCTCAAAGGTGTATGCAGAGCACTTTCAGGCAGTGATCAAGAGAGAAGTGTGAGTGTGAAGAAGGGAAACGACCATTTTCCCGTGTGGCTAGGCTAAGCAGATGGGCGGCATGGGGCTGCCCCGGGAAGCTGCGGATCGGGGCCGAGGTATCCGCATGCCTCGGCCCCGTGGCACAGCTTTGCTGCCCCAGGAAGGAGCACTAAAATAGCGCCCCTTCCACAAATCGCCGAAGGTGCGCCGCAAAAGGCTGCCGGCGCACCTTCGGCGCCTCTTCCGCTGCAGTGTGTGCGGACACTGCAGCGGAAAGGCATTGTCGGAGCCCCAGCCATGCAGAGGGCTGGCTGCTCCAACGACATCTTCGGGAAGAGGTTGGGGCACCCAGCGTGTGGCTTCCCCTTCCCTTCCTTGCCCTGAAGACGGCGGTCACTTTGGACACCTTTGCCATAGAGCTGCCTTCTTCCCATTTGTGTTTTTGTTAACATTTTGTATAATAAACATATTTAATCCTATGGAGAATTCTTGTTTTCATCTGTTTGTGCTTCTTGAAGGCATTCTAGCTTCGTAGAAGCTAAAATAGGATCCCAGCTTATTAAGCCCCTGTCTTTGGAATCTGTGTGCTTCTAACAACAGATATCTTACTCATGTTTACTTTGACAAAAACGTTTGGGGAAAGGGCTGCAGCTCATTGGTAGAGCACATACCAAAAACATGCAGAAGGTTCCAGGTTCAATCCATGTCATCACTTGGTCAGTGATCTTCTCTGAGGTTCCAGAGAGCTGTTGCAAGCCACTGCAGATAATGTGTAAATAGATTTGGTGGGGTGGGGAGTTGAGTTCTTCTGGGTGATCTCTCAAGCATTTATCTTCCCTTGGGAGCCTAGAAGAGACTTTTGGAATGGGTTGAACTAGTTGGCCAAATTTAGCTCAGCAGACCACCTTATTTAAAGGCGAGTGCTAGAACCACTGAAAATGTTCAGAAGTGTGTATACATAATATATTAGATGGCTCCCTGTGGCTTTGAGATAGATAGTAAAGAAGGTAAATTCAAATATACCTACCAAAAAAAAAGTTTCTTGGGGGTAGGAAAAGGCTGATTTTTAATGCAAGTTGGCACTTTGCACTCATGGCAAGAAACTAATGTTTCAGCAGGATAAGTACATGCTGAAAGTGCTCTTCATTGCTAATTCCCATCAGGTTGACTTTGACCTATGGTAGCTTCATGAATGAGAGACCTTCAAGTCACCCTTTCATCAACAGCCTTCTTTAGGTCTTGCAGACTTCTTGATGGAATCTATCCATTTAGAATAGTCTTGCCCATATCCTAACTTCTACCTTATCAAGCATTATTGTCTTTTCTAGTGAGCCATGTCTTCTCATTATGTGGGCAAAGTACGACAGTCTCAGTTTAATCATCTTGGCTTCTAGGGAGAGTTCAGGCTTGATTTACTCAAGGATCCATTTATTTGTCTTTTTAGCAGTTCATGGTATCTGTGGAACTCTTCTCCAGCACCACATTTCACATTAGTTTATTCTCTTCCTATCAGATTGCTTCACTATCCAGCTTTCCCAACCTTACATAGGACGTTATCACACGTGGGCCAAAAAGCGATAATAAAGTGGAAAGGAGGCATTCCGAAAATAAACGGAAAATAAACCTTGATTCCACAAATGGCTTTCACACGTAATTACCTTAATTGCGAATTTACAGTAAGCGCATTTAACGTTCACACACAAGTGAGAAAAGCCCGTAAATGTACTAGAAATGAGCTTCTTGCACATGCGCAGATAGAGGAGTGCTCGCTGTGTAACCATGGAACCATGGGAAAAAGCAGGGAAATGCTCCCAATTCGCACGTGCTTTTCACATTACGGTAAATGCGAAATTACCTTAATTTTGCATTTGCATTTCCTCCAAACAACCAAATTTCAAAAGATCGCGGTTAACACCAGTTTCTGTCTACTTTCTGTCCAGTTTCTGTGCGACGTCGTGTGAAAACGCGAGGCACAAATCCAGTTTCTGTTTGGGATTTGTGTGGATTAACTAGCAAATTTGCCACGTTTATTTTCGGAATGCCTCATTTCCACTTTATTATCGCTTTTTAGCCCACGTGTGATAACATCCCTAGAAACAGGAAATTTTATGGCAGGGACTATCCTAACTTTGCCCTTTTATTGCTGCCCTTCCAAGTCCTAGTCTTCTGATGTCTTAACTGCAGTCTTCTTTCTGATTATCACTGAGCCAAGGTATGGACAGTCTTGAACTATTTCAATGACTTCATTGTCTGCTTTAAAATTATGTAAATCATCTATGGTCATTATTTCTTCTTTGATTTTCTTCAGTAATCATTCGAAGTCTTTGCTATTTTCTGCTGGTAATAAGTTGTCATCTGCATATCTTAAATTGTTGATGTTCCTTCCATACTCTTTCTTCCTCTAAGTCTAATCCTGCTTTATGCATGATATGTTCAGCATACAGATTGGGTGATAAAATGCAGCCTGGTTTTACTCATTTTTATAGTATGATTCTAATGAAGCCTGTATAATCAGAAAGGACAGAAGCACAACAAAAGGGACAGTATGCATTGCTTGGAGGTATGATAGAAAAGCAAGAACTCAGAAAGGGCAAGGCAAATCTTTGCTTATATTTATAATTTTATGTCACCAGAAGGGGGAAAATGAGCTACTATGAAAGATATGACAATCTATTTCACAGAGTCTTTGATGTGGCAATAAAGTCACTACAAGTTACCACTTCTTGCCCTGTAGTAGCAGCAAGACTTTTCAAGAAATGGAAAGCTCCAGGGACCGATTGTGAATTATTGAAAATAAGTATGTCATTCATGAGATGATACAGCACAGGGGATCATCCATACCTGGTGACTAGTGAGGTGAATTCTCACTGGAACCCCATTGGGTGACCTTGGGCAAGTCACACTCTCTCAGCCTCAG
>CM034701.1:177923323-177934717 GCA_020142125.1 Phrynosoma platyrhinos | reverse complement strand
GCAGCAGTAAAGGCAGGATAATCTGTGAATAATCAAATCTGTGTTTAAAAAATGAACAGGATGTTCAGGAATGCTTTCCATATCATTTTTCTGGGGAAATTTTCTCAAAGTGGCAAAATCTGGCCGTTACCTGAACATGTTCATAGGAAGCTGCCTTACACTAAGTCAGAATATTGATCCATCTAGCTTATCAATGAGGAGTAGCAGTGTCTCACAGGGATATCAGGGATGTTTCACACAACCCTATTAGTGATGTTGGGGGTTCAAACTGTGAACTTCTGTTTACAATGCATGTATCCTACCTCTGACCTATGATCCCTTTTTACTTTGGTGGCCACAGGACACAGAGAATGGAGCTTCTGTAAAGGTCCAGGGGACCTGTCTTTTTCTTCATGGCATTAAACTACTCTCCACAATGCCAGTATGAGCCTCCATAGCTGTATCACCATAGTGTGATGTGTATATTTCCACCACCCTTCTTTGAAGACAGAAAGATTGCTCAAATTGGGTGTGCTATATATGTCTCTTTGTCACCTTATCTTGTTAAGATCTGGTTAGTCCCCTCTCTGCTCTTTCTGCCAGCAGATTTAGACCTTCTTATTTAGTAGGATTTTGATAGATTCTTAAATCATATGATGGAATAGTGCTGATGGTGGTGTGATGTTTTTTTTTATTATATTTAAACGTATTTTAATTTGTTTTTAATTATCTCATTTTAATAATATTACTATTTAACTGTTTTTTAAAACTTTTGTAATGTACATTTTAGTCAATTTCTGTTTCAAATTGGTAGACACCTTTGGATCCATCAGTGGCAGAAAGGCAGGGTAAAAATTGAATGAATAAAAATAAATGAAAAACTCATGCAGCATAGGTGATGCTGGATGACCCAAGGGCTAGTTCCCAGGCTAACCAATGTATGGCCAGTCCTTCACAACAGTAAAAGACAGGGCCATGTTTGCTTGCCTACTCAGAGAAGACAGTCCCACTGTATTAAACGGGATGTAATCCCACATCAGTGTGTATAGGATTGCAGCTGGCATCAGGCTGAGAAGTCATACTACTCTGTCTCACAGATAAATACAGACTGCTGTCCAGAAAAGTGATAAAATTTTGCCTTCTGTTTACCTGGAGTGTTGCATGCAGCATTACCTCTGACCAGTACTTTTGCCTTTTCAGGTCAGGTGAGCTCTGTGTGTGTGTTTTGCAGAAAGTAGATGACATTAGGGGGAAATTAAGTCCACAATTACACTGCTTGAAGTGTGATTTAATGATGCAATTTACAACTCGGGCCCACAGGGTATGCTTAAAAACAAAATATGCCTCACAAGAATTTGATGGAGGCTGCAAAAGAGTAAGAGAGAGATAAAACATATTTTGTAAGACAGCCTTTGTTCTTTTCTAGGGCTTGCTTGCTTGCAAATGTGTGGAGATGCTCTTAATATGATTTATATTCAATCTAACAAGGTTCAGCTGCAGTTGTCAATCAAGTCAAGGTCCTGAAATAGGATTTTCTCCCTTTGGGGGCACCACTCCTGTGGCATATTTGCATAAACTCCTCTGACTGTCATTGTTCTGCTAGCCTGGCCTGGCATGTACAAGAAAGAAAGAAAGAGAGAGAGAAAGAGAGAGAGAAAGAAAGAAAGAAGGAAAGAAAGAAAGAAGGAAAGAAAGAAAGAAAGAAAGAAAGAAAGCTGTAGTGGCTACTAGGATGTCTTCATCTCACTGCGTCACAATACATCTTTCCATCAACCAAAAAGACACGTGGAAATCTTTCTTTCTGAAGCAAAAGCAAACTGTTCCTGTTACTTCTGATGTGGGTCAGCAAAAAAATGGCCTGTTGTTGTTTTGTGCCTCGAATCATTTCCAACTTATTATGATCCTCAAGTAAACCTATCATGGGGTTTTCTTGGCAAGATTTGTTCAGATGGGGGTTTGCCTTTGCCTTCCTCTGAGGCTGAGAGAATGTGATTTGCTTAAGGTCACCCAGTGGGTTTCCATGGCCAAGCAGGGATTCAGCCCCTGGTATCCAGAATTGTAGGCTGCATCTGCACTGCGGAAATAAGCCAGTTTGACACCACTGTAACTGCCATGGCTCAATGCTGTGGAATCCTGGGATTTGTAGTTTCCAGTGGCACCAGAGGTCTCAGACAAGAAGGCAACATTTCTCACAAAACTACAAATCTCAGGATTCCATAGCATTGAGCCATGGCAGTTAAAGTGGTGGCAAACTGAATTATTTCTGAAGCATAGTCCAACACTCAAACCATTACACCATGCTGGCTCTAATATACGTTCCAATAGCAATTAGAGGTTTAGCTTATCAGACATAAAATGGACTGGTCTGGTCTTGTGTCTTTAAAGCCAATTTGATTTGCAGAAGCTGGTGGAGATTTTTGCCATGTAGAGAAAGGAATTATCTCCAGCTAATGTCTGCAGATCACGCTGCTGTAAAGGGCACAGAGGTGAGGGTCTAATAAAAAAAAGTTAATAAACCTTACTAATCAGGTTTCCCCCCCCCCCTTCCCTTCCAAGAAGGGCTCTGCAGCAAAGCAGGGGAGAATCTGAAGTAGAATGCCCTGCCTTCTTATTAGAACAAATGCCTGTCTTTCATACAGTTGTTAGTAAGGATCACCTTGCTTGAAAAATGTTTGCAGACCTATCTGTTATTATAATTTGTGTGAGGTAGTGGGAAGAGTTTGGGGAAGTCACTTGTTTTTGTTCTCAGACGTTGCTCTCTGCTGACCATTGAGTCCCTCCTTCCTAAATTTAACTCTTGCTTCAATCTGGGTTTGTGTGTACAATCTGGTTCTGAACCATTTAGTGTAGGATATCAGTAGGTAGTTTTCCTCTTCGTATACCCATGGTAAGCTGCACTAATTTTGTGATGGCCTGAAAAAAAGCAGCCTTCAGGCAACACTTAGAAGAATCCTCGCAGTTACCTGGAAATTCATACTGGTTAGCTACTGATATATAGACTCCAAGAGATAAAATGCAGCGTGCTCACAGCCCATCTTCTCCTTTTGATGATTGAAAGGAAATGTAGACTTCATTATAGGATTGTCATAGAACAAATGCCTGGCTCAGTCGCTGTCTAATGAGCCTAAGCAATGTGTAAGCAATCTGGTTACACTAACCCTGTTTTCTTATAAGAAGAGCAGTTTGAATTAGAACCTGCTGAAAGAAGCCTCAAGAGAATATCAGTGACAGGTGTCATATTTATCATATTTGCATTCTTTCATTCCTTCAAGAAGGCTTACCTAAAGTTATCCTACCTGTGAGGTTCTTTTTCTTCCCATTTTTAGGCAAGTTTTTCAAACTGGCCGGCAGTTGATATTCTCGTTCTTTTTTCCTTTTCCCTTTTTTTTTCTGCTTTAATTAGCATTTACTGTTTTACTGTTTTTATTTTTTCCTCTTGGTCTTAAGGCTGCTGTCTTGAGTGTTGTATTTTTATATTTATATCCTTCATGTCTGTATCTTTCTCTGAGCAAAGACTGAAATATATGGCCTCCTCAAAGGTCCTATGCAATTCTGAAATTACAACTTTAATCTGGATTTCTTTCCAAAATTCTTTTGCTTTGGGGCATTGCCACCACATGTGGTATGTGCCCATTCCTTTTTTGCATTTCCAACAGGTGTCTCGTGGGTCTTTATTGAATTTGGCTATCTTGGAGGGTATCAAATACCACCTGTAGAAAAGCTTATAGAAATTTTCTTTTAAATCGTTACATCTCGTAAATTTTAAGTTCTTATTCCACACTTTCTCCCATTGGTCTAATGTAATCACTTCACCTATGTTTTGTGCCCATAAGACTATGTTTGCTTTCACTGTTTCTTCCTCTGTTTCTATTTCCATCAATAATTAGTAAAATTTTGATATTGTTATTTTGTTTTTTAATTGTAGTAGCTTGTCAAGTTTTGTCTCATTGTTTTCTATTCTGAAGCTATTGTCTCTTTTGAAATTTTGTAAAATTTGGTAGTAAAGAAATCATTTTCTGTTTATTCCTTCTGAGGCTAATTCTTCTCTTGATTTTAAGTGATATTTTCCTTTGTTCTTTTTCAGGAGTATCTTATAAGTTAACCAATTTCTTTTATAGAAGTTTTCTCTTTTGAAGAAGGATTCATGGGGTGAGGTCCAGAGTGGGATTTTGGGAGTCAATCATTTCTTATGTCTACATCATATCCTCAGTAAGGATTTCCTTACAAAATGATTATTAAATTCCTTATTGGAATTTAATTTGTTATAACAGAGGAAAGCATGCCATCTGAAAAGTATGCCTGCTTCTTTTAATTTTAGTAGTCTCTTATTATTCAGTGTATCCAATCTCTTACCCACATTAGCACGCAGGCATGATAGTAGATTTTTAAGTTAGTAATGGCCTTTGCAGACTATCAGAAATAGTGCACATTAAATTGAGGCACTGCCCTGGCTCAGTGCTAGGGAATCATGGGAACTGTAATTTATTGTGGCACCAGAGCTCTCTGGCAGAGAAGGCTCAATGTCTCAGAAAAAAAAATACAATTCCCATGACTCCCTAGCACTGAGCCAGGGCAGTGCCTCAATTTAATGTGCACTATTTCTGGCAGTCTGCAAAGGCCCTAAGTCCTAAGCCTCCCCTATCCTTTTTGTCTTGTAAGACCTTCTTTTTAATTCTGGGTTTCTCTCCCCCCCCCAATATATTTGGAGATTTCTTTTTCCCATTGTACAAAAGGTTTGTCATTTGTAATGATCAGTACATTCTGAAACAGGAAAAACAATTTCGGTAGTACCGTCATCTGAATCGATGAAATTCTTCCTAGGAGTGATAGATTTAATTTTGACCATTTTACCAGATCTTTACTTATTTGATTCCAAGTTTTTACATAATTATTTGTAAACAGGTTGGAATTTTTCTTTGGGCCTAAGCAGACTGCCAGAAATAGTGCACATTAAATTGAGGCACTGCCCTGGCTCAGGCCTAAGGAATCATGGGAACTGTAATTTATTGTGGCACCAGAGCTCTCTGACAGAGAAGGCTCAATGTCTCAGAAAAAAAAATTCCCATGAAATTCCCCTAGTTATAATTACCCCGAGGTATTTGACTTTGTCTGCTATTTTTAAGCCAGATAGTTCTTTTTTCTCTTCTTCTGCTTTTTTGTTTAGATTTTTAGTTGGGATCTGACTTTTTGTCTTGTTCACCTTAATTCCTGATATTTCTCCACATTTTCTTAGAGTGTCCATTAATTTAATTATGCTCTTTTTGGGATTATCCAGGAAAATTGCTAGGTCATCAACGAAATTGGTGCTCCTTCCACAAGTCACCGAAGGTGCGCCGCAAAAGGCTGTCGGTGCACCTTTGGCAATTCTCCCGCTGCAGCGTGTGGGGACGCTGCAGCGGGAGGTCCTCCTCGGAGTGCCAGCCGTGCGGAGGGCCGGCTGCTCTGAGGACAACCTGGGGAAGGGGTTGGGGCGCCGATCATGCGGCTGCCCCTCCCCCTCCCTGCCCCCAAAACAGCTCTTTAAGCCGTCTGCTTCCCCCCACAGTGTGTGTCTCAGGGCTAGTATTTTTCTTAAGACTACAGTCTGGTAGCTGTAAAAGCAGAGGAGATCCAAATCTTGTCCTCAAGATCTCCCCATCTGGGCCCCAGGTTTACTCCCTGAACCCATAGATTCCCTCTTGTTAAGCCTTCTCTCTGTTTTCTCCCATACAAGTAGAACACAAGGCTCTTTTAGTCACGACCTATACTAGAGTGAAAACCAGGGGTGGGCATCCAGTGGCCTGCTAGCTCCTGTTGGAGTACTGGCTCCCACCAGCCACAGCTGGCATGTGGAGTTGATTCAAGTAATGAATCCATGGCCTTGAGTTTGCAAGATATGAGCAGGGCAGTTGATGACCAGGGCTCCTGAAAGTGTCATTTGTAGGATTGCCACAAATCAAAGTTCACTTGATGGCAAATAAAAACAACAATAACAACAAAGCTAATCAGGGTGCTAGTATTCATCACACTATTTGCAAAACTATGGCTTTTTTTTTACACAGAACAAGTTGTTTATTTCTTTTCTTGTGTGTCCTAGCTCTGCAAATTCTCTAGATCCATTTCAAACCGGCTTCAGGCCTGGATATGGGGTGGAGACGGCCATGGTCGCTCTGGTAGATGAGCTTCACCTTAGCACTGACAGGGAAGTGTGACCCAGTTGGTGCTTTTGGACCTCTCAGCGGCTTTCGATACCATAGACCACAACATCCTCTTGGAGCACCTGAGAGAATTGGGAGTGGGAGGCACTGTTCTTCAGTGGTTCCGCTCCTTTCTCTTGGGCAGGTTCCAGAGGGTGGTACTTGGGGACAGCAGCTCATCAAAAACAGAGCTAAAATATGGCATCCCTCAGGGAGGCATTCTGTCCCCGATGTTATTCAATATTTATATGAAGCCGCTGGGAGAGATCATCAGGAGACATGGAGCAGGATGTTACCAATATGCTGATGACACTCAAATATTCTGCTCCATGTCTCGGTCAACTGCTATGATGGCAGATGGTGGTTCTCCCCTCAGTCAATGCCTTGAAGTGGTAATGGACTGGATGAGGAAAAACCAACTCAAATTGAATCCAGACAAAACAGAGGTACTGACAGTAGGGGGCCCCAAACCAGAGATTGGGTTGCGACCGCCAGTATTGGATGGGGTCATGCTCTCCACCAAGGACTGTGTCCGCAATCTGGGGTGCTCCTAGACCCGTCACTTCACATGATAAATCAGGTGAATGCGACGGTCAGGAGTGCCTGTTATCAGCTTCGACTGATACGCCAGCTGCGCCCTTTCCTGGAAGTAAAGGACCTAGAAACTGTAGTACATGCGCTGGTAACCTCACAAGTCGACTTCTGCAACACACTCTACATGGGGCTACCCTTATACCTAACTTGGAAACTGCAATTAATACAAAATATGGCAGCCAGGCTGATCACTGGAACATCATGAAGTGATCATATTACTCCGGTTTTAAAATCCCTGCACTGGCTGCCACTTAGTTTCCGGGTATAAGGTGTTGGTATTAACCTTTAAAGCCCTACAAGGCCTGGGCCCATCTTACCTAAGGAGTCGCCTATCTCCATATAATCCGCCCCATGCCATCAGGTCCTCTTGGAAGAAGGTGCTTCAACCAATAAGAAGTAGATTGGCAACAATCTCCCAGAGGACTTTCTCTGCCACGGCTCCTAGACTGTGGAATGCCCTGCCGGAGGAGATCCATCAGATAACCAACTTAGATGGCTTTGAAATAAGCCATTAAGACGGATCTCTTCCGGCAGGCATTCACCGAATGATACTTTCCACAATCTCTCCCCTGCCATTAGATCACTCCTTTATATTCAGAGTGCCCTGTCTAATTGTATTAGATTTGTAATTTGTTTTAAGTTAAATTTTAATATTGTTATGGATTTAATATATTTTTAAAGGCAGGTGATATGTCCTCTGTATTGTATGGGATTGTATTTTTAATTGTAAGCCACCTTGATAGCCTTGGCTAAAGGCGGGATATAAATAAAATTTTATTATTATTATTACTATTATGCAAACAGTAAGAAAAGCTTGGCATTTATATTTGAAACCTCACCAGCAGTTTCTTTTAAAATATTATTATACGTACATAGGTACATGCAGCCTGATGTACTTTTTTTGTTTTTGTTGTGTGTGTCTCATGGCCTCAAAGACTCTATAGCACTTCATCTGTGTGAGTGTGTGAACACACGCACTCACAAATAGTAGCAGGAGCAGCTGAGGTCAGCGATGCTTCCTGCTGTATTTAAAATGCTTGTGGCACATTTGAAGCTGCAGGAGAGCAAAGTTAATTGATGTGCCCTGAATACATGTAATTTGCTTTTTCTGGCTCAGTTGTTACAGAGCTTGCTTGGGCCCTTGAGGTGGGTTTGAAACCCAAAGTGACACAGCAGGGGAAGAGAGGGGTGGGTAAGGAAGCAGCGTTTCAGTACTGACTTTCCATTATTAGGAAAAGCTTTCTGTTCTGCAGAGGAATGAGCAGGGAATGTGCTGCTTCCTCAGAAGGCTCTCCCTTCTCCTCCTTTGTTTCCAGAATGTAGTTATTACACAAATTGCTCAAACTGAGCAGAGCAGATGCTAAGGTAGCTGTTGTCTGAGAAGGCCACTTGTCGATTTTTAACAAGAAAGATACCATTGATACAGTATGTACTTCCAAATAAAATAAAGATTTTTTTAAAAAGTAAAGTGAAGAGTTTAACATGAACATGTTGCATGAACAACCTGTACAAAGTAATGCATTAAATCCATGTAGAGTAAGGAAGGTGTGCATTTATTCTTCCCCCTCTTTCTTGGCACATTTTGGGACAAAAATGTTAAGACTGACAGACATGTTTAAAATATGCTAGTAATTCCCAAACTTTGGTCCTTCAAATGTTTTGGACTTCAGCTCCCAGAATTCCTGACTGCTGGCTCAACTTGGCAGAGCGTCTGGGAGTTGAAGTCCAAAATACCTAGAGGACCAAATTTTGGGAGCCACTGTGCTAGAAGATGGAATTCTCACTTTCCCTTTGATGTGACATCTAGAGATGTCTCAGTGTAATAACACTAAAGATTGAATGAACTGTAATAGTTACAACAGAGGTTGTACTTAGATGTACTCTGAATAACTTGTGAAATCCATACTTCAAACCAGGTTCTTTGTGCTCCATTCACTTTTTTTTTAAGTGTGACCATGAAGGTAACCTTATCAAAAAGTTATTAACATTTTATATAGCCTCTTTTAAAGCACACAATGTCTCTCTCCTCAGTTAGTGTTTTCTTTATTCACATACACTGTTGTTTTAAAATGATACTGACTAATCATTTAGTCTGCTACACACATACACACCACACATATATGAATTGTATATCAGGGGAAAGAATTATGCAGTTCTCCAGATCTTGTTGAACTGCAGTTCTCACCATTTCTCACCATTAGCTATGCTGGCTAGGGCTAGCGGGACTTGCAGTACAACAACATCTGGAGGGCTACATGATTCCCATCCCTACTTGTATGTCCTCAGCTACATTCAAATCCCACTAAAGTGCAGCTTTTTCTTCTCCTTCTCTTCAGTGTTGGATTCTAGCCAATCTAACAGATAATGATCAATTGTGTATACACAGTAATGGTGTTTGGGGTTATTTTGTATTTTATAAATTGAAGTCAAAGTGACAAGAACAAAATCCATAACATGGGTGCATGACTACTGCATTGGGACATCAAAACTGTAAGATACACATCATAAAAGAAAAAACAGTACACAAAAATGACTGCTGGTATAGATGTACCCTTAGCAGGGAAACCTGTAGGTTGATGATGAAGAAACATAAAAACTTTCCTAAGCCCACTGATAGACATATCTAAACATATCCTTGGATTATATTTTACTTCTTTTCTGTCCAAATCCTATATTGTTTCCCCATCATAAATATTAAAAAAACTGAATTTACATGAGCAATGTGTTATTAGTATGCAACAAACTACATTCCTTGTATCACAGACAAGGAGTTGAACGTAGCCTTGTGCTGATCTGCAGTGAATGAAAGGATAAATTCTTAGCAGAAGTATAAGAAGACAAGAATGAATCCTAATCTGGAACAGAATAAGGCCACATGCCAACTTTCTTTTATTCTGGTCCCCATGTGCTCATTTTACTTTAAGTTGTCTTAGAAAGTTTCCTTTAGAGGCTAACGTCCTATTTGTGCCACTGCAGATCTGTCATAAGGCTGTGCTGATTCAGCAGTGTGAAGGGCAGAGAGACACCATCAGTCAGCAGGATGCAGTAACAGATGGAGGCCTTTAAAACTAAGTTTGCTCTGGGTGTTAAGATACCCTTTGGCTATGCCAGTTAGACAGTCCCTTCAGAGAAGGAGGGGGAGATGTAAGTTGGAATAAAATCTGCCGAGTTGGAATAAAATCTGCCGAGATATGTCAAGCCTGAGAAGGAAATAAGAATCATTTGGGTCTTATATACAATATTTCACAATGATTAAAATATCAGTTAAGAATACAGGTATACCTCTGTCAACAAAGTAATTGTATTCTGTTACAGGCTGAAGCTTCCTTATCTGGAATTCCAAAATCCAAAACCATCCACATGAGTGGCTGAGATAGTGACATCTTTGCTTTCTTTTGGTTCAGTGTACAAAAACTTTGTTCCCTGCAGAAATCATTAAAAATATTGTGTATAAAATTACCTCCAGGCTATAAGATGTATATGAAACATAAATGAATACCATGTTTATACTTGGGTCCCATCTCCGAAATATCTCATTATGTATATGCAAATATTCCAAAATCCAAAAAACTCAGAAATCCAAAACATTTCAGGTCCCAAGCATTTCAGATATAGAGGATTTAGCCTGTACTTCTTTAAGAGAGATAGGGTTCTACCCCATTAAAAAAGAGCAGCTCAACATGTTTCAAAAAACTTGTTTTTCAAAACTAACAATGGGGGGCTGCAGACAGGCGGCTTAGGGCCGCCCTGGGAAGCGGCAGATTGGGGCCGTGGCTATTCCACACCACAGCCCTGATCTTTCCTTTTGCCACCCTGAGAGGAGTGGCAAAATGCTGCTCCTTTCAGGGGCAGCAAAAGGGAGCCCTAAGAGCCGGCGCGTGGCTTTTCCTCGCCTCTTCCGGCACACAGCGTCAGGTCGCCCCCGGCGTGGGGTTAGGGTGGCCGGCATGCGGCTACCCTGCCCTGCCCCATCTCTGCCTCCAAGCCGGCCCTCTGGGCCAGTCTGCAGAGGCCCAATGTGCCTATGTGAAATGGATCAACCAGGTCAAGTAGGCATTGCATAAATAAACAGAAACATTTTGAACCTTCTAGAGACCATTTGAAGGCTTCTTCCAAAATGCATGCAAGCATGACCCAAACTTTCAGATCTGTATTTTTTAATATGTTGAGTGCAGCTGGAGAGGCAGGTTATCCCTTGCCTGTTGTAGGCAGACATACACAGCTGCAGTAGGATTGGCTGAAACAGAATCACATTCTTTCTCAACTCAGTTTATTTTTACTGCACACATGCTGCTGCAACCTAGCACTGAAAGACTGTATTTCTCCAGACCTCCTTCGCCATCCTCCCATGCCGATGCTGGTAAAAAAACATACAGCTAGACAGAGGATGTGGAGAAAAAGAGAGGACTGATCAGTCATTTAAAAGACTTTGCAAAAAGGGCAGAGGCTTTGTGAACCTTCTAGAGGCCTTCAAATGGCCTCTAGAAGGTTCAAAATGTATGCCCTAGGTTCACATCAGTTGATATTTCTTCCTCTAAAATGGGTCAGATTTGATGTGACATTAAACATGTTTTTAATCTCTTGCTTACACTTGGCCTATTTCTTTATTTACTAAAAGCTGTTGTGCTTCCTTCTACCAAGCTGA
>CM034701.1:177818919-177832202 GCA_020142125.1 Phrynosoma platyrhinos | reverse complement strand
AGCTCTCCTACAACATGGCCCTCTGCTGCTACGCCGCCAAGCAGTACACGCCGGCCTCCAAGCACATCGACGACATCATCAAGCAGGGCATGCAGCAGCACCCGGAGCTCAGCGTGGGCACCAACACCGAGGGCCTGGACGTCCGCAGCGTGGGCAACACCCTGCTCCTGCACCGCACCGCCCTGGTGGAGGCCTTCAACCTCAAGGCGGCCATCGAGTACCAGCTCTGCAACCTCCAGGCCGCCCAGGATGCTCTCACCAACATGCCTCCCCGGGCGGAAGAGGAGCTCGACCCGGTCACCTTGCACAACCAGGCCCTGATGAACATGGACCGGCGGCCCACCGAGGGCTTTGAGAAGCTGCAGTTCCTCCTCCAGCAGAACCCTTGCCCGCCGGAGACGTTTGGGAACCTGCTGCTCCTTTACTGCAAGTACCAGTACTACGACCTGGCAGCGGACGTCCTGGCGGAGAACGCGCACCTCACCTATAAGCTTCTCACGCCTTATCTGTACAACTTCTTGGATGCTATGATCACCTGCCAAACCGCCCCTGATGAGGCCTTCCACAAGCTCGATGAGTTGGCGGGAGCCTTAACTGAGCAACTGCGAAGGCAGACCAAAGAGGTGCAAGATTCCAGGAAAAACCGGGATGATGAGGCTCTAAGGAAGGCTGTTAATGACTATGATGAGACGCTAGAGAAATATGTCCCGGTCTTCATGGCCCAGGCAAAGATATACTGGGACATGGAAAACTATCCCATGCTGGAAAAAATGTTTCACAAGTCTGTCGAGTTCTGCCAGGATCACGAAGTGTGGAAGCTGAATGTGGCTCACGTACTGTTCATGCAAGAGAACAAATACAAGGAGGCCATTGGTTTCTATGAGCCGATTGTGAAAAAGCATTATGATAACATCCTGCAGGTCAGTGCCATTGTGCTGGCTAACTTGTGCGTTTCCTACATCATGACAAGCCAAAACGAAGAGGCAGAGGAGTTGATGAGGAAGATTGAAAAGGAAGAAGAGCAGCTGTCTTACCATGAGCCTGACAAAAAGATTTATCACCTCTGCATTGTCAATCTGGTTATTGGGACACTTTACTGTGCAAAAGGGAACTTTGACTTTGGCATCTCCAGGGTGATTAAGAGTTTGGAGCCTTACAACAAAAAGCTGGGTACAGACACTTGGTATTACGCCAAAAGATGTTTCCTGACATTGTTGGAAAATATGTGCAAGCATGTGATCATGGTGCGTGACAGTGTCATTCAAGAATGCCTGCAGTTTCTTGAACACTGTGAAATGTATGGCCGAAACATCCCAGCTGTTATAGAACAGCCTCTTGAGGAAGAGAAGATGCACAGTGGGAAGAACACTGTTACCTATGAAGCCAGGCAGCTGAAGGCACTGATGTATGAAGTTATTGGGTGGAATAAGTAATTGCTCTGGCATTTCTATTCAAAATGATTGGGGACCAGAAGAGTAGTGAATGACTTTGGCTTTTCAAAATATTACATACATAAATGTTTATATGTATTATGTAAGTTTATTTGTATATTGTAGTTTTGGAATTAAAATTGGCTTTTTGTACCAAAATAATACAGTGTTATATTAATCACACGTAATTTTAGATATAAACATGAAATACTAGCCTAACTCCAGTTCCTAGCCCCAGATAAAGTAGACCTATCCAGTTAATATTTGAATGGTACACCAACACTTAAAAGTGTTGTTTAAACGGGTCTGCTCTAATTAAGACTAGATGTTGGGCTGAAGCCATTGCATTCGTTTTCTGCATATCATAAATATATGTTGTTGTTATTTCTTTGAAGAAATAGCCTTTTTAAATTTGTACTCTATATTTTAATAATAAGACAGAAATAAACTGTTTCCAAAAGAAACTAGAAGGCTGTGTGCCCAATTGTTTTGTTTTTTTCCCCTGCAGCAATAAAAATAGGAAGATACTAACAAGTGATGAGCTGGCAGGGGCTGTGCCCTTCCCTCCCCTTCTTTTCCTACTGGACAGGCTACATATTTGAGAAGGAATTTTCATCAGGTAAACAATAAATGCGTAAAGAGTTAACCTCATGTGCCACAGTCTGAGCCTGATTTATCTCTTCATGGCTGCTGTTTACAAAAACTTAATAGAGATACAGTTGTGCATCTTTGTCATTTGTAATTCTCCCATCGGTAACTCAGTAAGTAATATTATCACCACATAGACAAATTAGAAGCTAAGTATTTTTCAGTTAAGAGAGACTCAAATAACCACAAAGGTAAATTGGTCTGGATCCAGAGATGCATACTTCCTGTGGAACTATTAACTTGCAGTGAAGTTTTTGAGACTATTACTAAATTTGTTTCTGTTTTACATGGAATGATCACACTTTTTATACTGGTCCTTGTATGATGAAATAGTCCATTGTTACAAAGAAAAACTATATGAACTGCCCTGGATGACAAATTCTTTGCACATTTACTTATGGCAGTGGTGTCCCTGCTCCTTGTGTCATGTGGTGTGGAGGGCATAGTTTCTGGGGGAGCAGTGGCCAAAAGGGCACACTCGCCCCTTCTCCTTTGCTGCTGCCATGGCACCATTCCATTGAGTAGAGCAGCACTGTGACAGCAAATTCAAACAAAAATCCACCAGTGATACTTTTATTAGCCAACCAAATGCACAATATACTGTGGCAGCAAGGTCAGGATAGGTGCAGAGGAGAATGCAGCTGCCATGGCAAAGCCAAGAGGGGTGAACTCACCCCTCCTCATCCCACAGCAGAAGGAGGACCCAACCAGGTGTTGCCCCTCTTTTGGGGTGTCACCTGGTGCAGGCTGTATCTCCCCCCCCCCCCCCCCCCATACACACACACCTCTAATGATGCCACTGATTTAACTCCATTGAGATCCAGCAAGCTCATTCCCAAGTAAGTTTATGGGATTGCAGACTTGACTCTAGTTCCTTTGTTCACATAGTGAAAATAGCAGATAGTATCTTGGGTGATCTGAGAAGTCCATTTGAAGAAGATAAATTTTGTACTTGCAGGTTAGTGTGGAGGTCTTGACTCATGCAGGAGATTGTCTGTCTGGAGTCTTATGCTGCTCCATGAGGCTTTTGTGGCACCTCAATATGTACTTGTTTCATGGGAGAAAAAGAAGCTGCCTTAAAGTGAGTTTGCCAAGCCCAGCATTAACTTATTGAGGGGTCTATAGGTTGTAGGACAAGTATCTCTCCTAGCCTTGCTTGGAGAGTTAGTCCCCCATCTAATTACTACGTGGCCCAACCTTACTAAACTTCCAAAATCAAATGAGGTTGCGCATTCATACAAGACTGATTGATACAAGCACTGTGTTGTTAACTGCCCTTGAGTCGTTCTATGGATGAGGCATCTCCAAGACCTTGTGTCCTTTGCTGCTCTATTTAATTTCTGCAACCCCATACCCAGTGGGATTTTCTAATGGATATCTAATACAGGCAACTTTTGAAATGGTAACATGAGAATATGAGTCTGCAGTGCTCCATCTAATGCGGCAGAGGAAGGAAACACTTCTCACTTCCCAATAATAATAATAATTTTCTTACCTGCCTTTTTCTGGAGGCTTACCTAAAAGATTCCCCTGTGTGCTACTTGTTTTCCTAATTATGACAACCTGTAGTGGCACTCTGTGAAATCTTGCTTTTACTTCTGATTGCTTATCAGAGACTGCAGGACTCCTCACAATCCCCGTTCCTCCTTATGGCTTGTGTGCCATGTGCAGGAACCCACTCCTGTCTGTGCAGTACATGCTGTACTAAATGAGATGCTGCATAGTGTGCCAAGGGACTGAAACCTTCCCCATGTCAAATCAAGTGTCCTCTCCATACAAAAAAGAAGTGTGAGGTTCTGTGCTTTTTCGATGTATGGAAAAACTTGACTTGGATCTTGGGAAGTGAGAAAGAGCCTGTCAGCTCCTGAAGTGCCCCGGTATTATCTAATCCTTTGCAAGGTTCCCAGTGGGCCACAAGCCCCTGGACTGGAGTCAAAATGGTTCCTTGCCTCTAGCAGAACCTAACCTAACCACCTGCTACTTGCCTACCATATGTCATTTTACGTTGATGGCTAAATGCAGCCTTCAGCATCATCCAGGAGTTGTTGTTGCCCCCCCCACACTCCCTGACATAACATCTAGCCTGATGAAGAGTTGTGAAAAATTTGAAAACTTGCTCCTTTTTAATGTAATATGTTTTGCTGTATAAGAACATAGCTGCATAATGGAATCTGGACATTTTTCTATCATAGGTCCAGAACATCAATTCTCTGCAGAAGCCAGTCAAATGATAAAACAGTCTTAGCCATCACCTCCATTTGTTTTGTGGTAATCCTGGGTTGATCCCATGACACAAGCCTCTTGGGGCTCCTGGCAACTCATGGCATTAAGAGCCACTATGTGGTACTACTGCTCACTTCTTTCCATTCTGTTATAAAAACTACCCCCCCCCCCGCCGCCACAACTGCTTCTCCACTAGGAGCAGGTCTTACGATTTCATACTTTGTTTCCCTTCATGATACAGCACAGCAAGCAATAAAGTATGTTTTTAATTTACAGGGGAATTGAACTATATATTGTTCAGCATAAACAGTGTGACCTTAAAAAAAAGTTTTTAAAAGTCACTCCACATTATAGAGAACGAAGTGCAGGCCATGGGCGATGACAAAAGGACTAGGAGGTCTTTGTTTAGTATTCATTTTTCATTTTCTGTAAAAGTCAGTGGACATTTTTTTAAATGCCTGTGCCTATTTGTGTGAGTTCAAATGTTGCATACCCTCTAAGCAGTAATGCAAAGCAGAATGAGGTTTCATTTTATTCATGGTTGACTGTGCTGTGATATTTATGAGCTCTGGACATTTTCACATCAAAATCAGCCTTCACAACTCCATGGCTACCATCACCTACTGAAATGTCAAGCTCCTGTCTATTCCTGAAACACAAGGAGCCAAAGTGAACTCTATTCTGTTGGATGTAAAATAATTGTGCAGAATGATTTGTAATCACTTTCTCATTTTGGGGAGAGAGGCATCCAATAAAACTGATTGGTAATAAATTATGGACAAATGAAAGCACTTAATATAATTACTTACAACAGGAGTGAAGAATCTGTTGCCTTCCAGTTGTTATTAGACTCTTAATTCCTAACCATTAGGGCTAGTGGAAACTATGTATTCTGACGCCTGAAGAGTGACAAATTTCATAACCAGTTGGGTTTGCTTCTGAATAGACTTCCCTAGGGTTGGGATGGACTTTATTATACTAGAACCTCAAAAGCAGAACTTGGAAAAAGTGCTTCTGGACACAAACTCACAGACTCTCCCACGCAGCACTGGGAATTGTTGCCTCTCCAAAAGTAACCTTTCCAAGCTCTCCTTTTGCTGTGGCTATTAGGCAAATGTATTAAAAGTGGATATTGTTCAGAGACAGTTAAGGGTCTGAATCCCAGGAGCTGCAAACAAGCTACAGGGCCATGCTGGTCTTTTCCTCCCAGCTAGCCTCTAAACCTCCCCGAGCCAGTTTGCTGTTGCGGTTTGAGTGTTGGACTAGGACTCTGGGAAATGAGGGGTTGAATCGCCACTTGGCCATGGAAACACCATGTGGATGACTTGGGCAAATCATACTTTCTGTCCCAGAGGCTGCTTTTAGAAAGAGAGTGGTAGATTACTTGCCCAAGGCCAAAAAGTGAGTGCAAAGCAAAGGTGCTTCCCCCTTGGTTAATCCACCCACCTTCATTAATTAGCTTTCTAGATCCAGTCCCCTATGCTTCAACCACCACCCTTCTTCCATCAGTCGGAACAACAGACATTAGCCTGAATTCTACTGTTAGTCCTCACTAGAGCAGGTCCATGTTGTCAATCGGATTTGCATATGCGTTGAATTACAATCCAATAATTGATGCAATGAATTAACTCCAGTTGTGACTGATCAACAGGATTCTGCCTATAGATTCCTCATGGAACACTTGCTGTTGTGAGAGGGGGGGAACCAAACATGTAAAACCTGCGGTGCCTATGTACTGGTTCCCTGATAGGGTGGTCTCAAAATAAGAGCACCACTGCTATGGGTACTCACACAAGAAAGTAAACAAGAGGACCTAAAATATTAAAAAGCTGCTCCAGTTTACAAGTGTGCATAATTGGTTGTAGGCCTAAATATCCTAAAGGCACCAGATCCCATCTGATCTTGAAATCTAAGCAGGGTCACCTCTGGTTAGAACTTGGATGGGAAACTACCAATGAATACCTGCTACTGTATTTCAGAGGAAGGAACTAGCAAAACCACCTGAGTATTACTTGCCTATGGGCCTTTGCAGACTGCTAGAAATAGTGGAAATTGAGTCCACTTTAAGGGTTAGGGTTAGGGCTAGGGAATCATGGGAACTGTATTTTATTGTGGCACCAGAGCTCTCTGACAGAGAAGGCTCAATGTCTCAGGGAAAAAAAAAACACTTCCCATGATTCTCTAGCACTAACCCTAACCCTTAAAGTGGACTCAATTTGCACTATTTCTGGCAGTCTTCAAAGGCCCTAAGAAAACCATATGAAATCCATAGGGTCACCATAATTTGACAGGTAACTTGAAGGCACTTACACACACACACACCATTTGTTGTCAATGATGTGTTGGAGAGGGGAGAAGCTTCTTCAATGTGGTGAGTTTAATATACTTTTGATCACTCAGTGGGGAGCCACCAGTGTGTACAAGACGTATTTTGTAGAGAGGTCCAATCTTAAAAAACAAATAGAAGATTAATACAGATTTTTTATGCATTGTTGATATGTGCCTTCAAGTCATTTCTGACTTATGGTGACCCATACCCTAAAGGCAAGTTAAGCAAGGTCAGCCCTGGTTAGTACTTGGATGGGAGACCACCAGCTAATATATGAAATATAGCTGTGGGCTATATTTCAGAGAAATTGACTAAGAAAACCCTGTAAAATTAATGGGGCCACCATAAGTTGACAGGTGACTTGAAGGCATATACCCATACTAGTGCTGCTGCCCAGTAGCTGCTTGGCACATTTAATCTGGCTCCACAGCAAAAGCCTGTCTGACATGGGATACCCTACTTGTAGCGATGCTACTATCAGCATAGCCTCATACTTTACAGGAGCACACTGTTTCGCCAACATAGAAAAGTTGTGTCAATGAGGGAAGTGGATTACAGATCACTAGCAAATTATCAGACACCTCATTCTGACACAGACAAGTGGGACAATTATAACAAATTCGCTCTTAAAGTGAATTAAACATTTCAGTATTAATGCTATGCTAGGATAATATTGTGCAACTAAGGTAAAGCACAAATGTCATTTTCCTCCTTTTTCTTTTTTGGGTGTAACTTTAACTTTGGGATGTTTGTAATGTTAGGTTTGCAGGAAGATAGGAGACATCAACCATCTATCTTTTCCTTCTGTCCCTCCCTCTTTTGTTCTTTACCATTACTATCCTTTCTCCCTTCAGTCATTTACAACTGTCAAGAAAGAGCAGCAGCAGAATACAAAGATCAGGTGTGGGTAAACTTATTGAGTGCATAATACTTCCACCTACCACCTGTCCCACTTCTTATTTCTCCTTGGGAATTCTGAAGTTGGAGGAAGACATGGGTCATATTTTTGGGTCATACCTTTCCAGACTAATTGAGGCCAGACCTATCATTGGGTAAGGAGAGGCAATTGCTTCTGGTGCTAGATCAGTGACTTCCAAAGTGGGTGATCCAACTAAGGTCCCAAGGTAGGTGATCCAACTAAGGCTGAGGATGGTAAGAAGATCCAAGGGGGCAGTGAGAGAAAATGGGGAGCAGGGGGGTCCTTAATCTAAGCATTTGGGAAAGAAAGGCCCTAAGCAGACTGCCAGAAATAGTGCACATTAAATTGAGGCACTGCCCTGGCTCAGTGCTAGGGAATCATGGGAACTGTAATTTATTGTGGCACCAGAGCTCTCTGACAGAGAAGGCTCAATGTCCCAGAAAATAATACAATTCCCATGATTCCCTAGCACTGAGCCAGGGCAATGCCTCAATTTAATGTGCACTATTTCTGGCAGTCTGCTTAGGCCTAAAGACAAGGGAAATCAGCAGCCTTTAGGACCATGGTGAGGGTGAGGAATTAGAGCAGGTGGGGGGGGAGAGAAGTGGCAGCAAAAAGGAGCTTTCACATTTGGGTCCCTGCTTAAGCTTTATGAGCTTTGCATCTGTTTTTCTTGGACAAGGTGAGAAGAAGAGGTAGAAGAAGAAACAAAATCTGTGTGGGGTGGGGACAACTTAAAACTATGTGGTAAAGCACATCTCTGGGGAAAGTGGGAAGGATTATCCAAGGGCAATTCTTTGAAAGAGTCCTTTGCCTCTCTCACTTCTCCCAGATTAAGAGTCCTTCTTTAGTGGGAAGAAGCTTCTACCTTTACACCTCATCACCTTGGGAACAGCAACTGAACAGCCAGTTGAGCAGCAACCAAGAAGCCTCTTGCCCACACAGGTCTTTGCCGCAAGACCGGTGCAGTCGAGAGGCTTCTCAATCACTGCTTAGCCAGCTGCTTGGCCACTGTTCCAAGGATCAAGAGGGCAGGTTGTTTTCTTCACTCTACCAAGGACTTTGTCCATGTCATTGGTACTCACAGGTTGAAGCTGAACCAATATAATTTCATCAACGGAGTTGCTGGACACCTTCTCAGTTGATTCTGTCACAACACTGGCGTCTAAGTTGGCTCTTATCCGAGAGATTTTATCTGCAAAGAAGTTATTAAATGCATCACAGCAAGCTATTGTCGGGTTAAGTAAAGGGTTCTGTGCAGGTAAAACCTGCGACAGTTCCCCTACCACCCTAAACAGCTCTGTCGGATGGGACTCTGCATAATATGTGCAGAGGAGAAAGATTTCTGCGCTGCACGTATTGCCTCTCGATAGGAATAAAGGAAATTCCTATGACGAGTCTTGTCAGATGAGAGTCGAGTTTTCTGCCAAATGTGCTCTAGTCATTGTCCAACCCACTTCATTTACTAAGCTCCTCCTTATACCACTGCTTACGGCTAGAAGCAGGTTGGAAAGGATGCTTGGGAGCGATTGTGTTGATAGCTTTGTTGAGATCGGTGTTCCAGGTATTGACCAAAGCTTCGACAGAATTACCAGCGTTACCAACTATTAAACCCTCTAAGGCTTTCTGGAAACCAAGAGGGCGGACCATTCTAATAGGTCCGCCACCCCCGGTGGGCAGACAGTGGTTCTTAGTTCAGTCTTGACCAGGAAATGATCCATCCATGACAATGCGGTGGTTTTAATAACCTCTGCCCACGGATATTCCTGTTCCATACTAAAGACCGCATCGAGGGTATGAGCTGCACAATGAGTGGGCCCGATGACCAATTGGGATAGGCCCATGTTTGTCATGGATTCCATGAACTCCCAAGCTGCACAAGTTAGATTTGGCAGGCTGGTCTCGAGTGGGATGTTGAAGTCACCCAAAACTAATAGTGTTGGCAACTCCAACAGCAACTCTGAGATCAGCTGTGTCAGCTCAGTTAGGGAGTCTGTTAGACAATGGGGTGGCCGGTGTATTAACAGAATCCCCAAACTATCCATAGTTCTCAGACTCAGGTACATACACTCAAAATGGACTGTGTTCTGGATAAGTATCTTGGTCAAGTTCAGGTTATTCTTATGAACCAAAGCTACTCCACCACCCATCCACTTCCTCTTACCTGCTCACTAACCGAATACCCAGTTGGGAGGGCCGGTGCCCAAGTCACCACATTGGCTTCTCCCAACCAGGTCTCTGTAAAGCAAGCCAGCTTGGCAGCTTCATCTAAAAGGAGGTCATGGATAATATGAGTCTTATTTTTGACTGGCCTGGCATTGCAGAGGAGCAAAGCAAGGATCTGTGGAATGATTGGTGTGCTCTCCAACCCATTCTGGGAAACAGAGTGAACTTAAGGTGGGATAGCTTTTAAACATTGATCCTGCCTTCTTTTGTAATATCTCTTCACTCTGTTCCCGCCATACCTTCCTTTCCCCCGCACAATCTCAATACCTGCTCCCAGATCATTCCCAGCCCTTGTAAGAGGAGAAGATGTTAACGCAGTTGGATGCTCAAGGTTCTCCCGACAGTGCTGATGTTACCGCTGTGCTGCCAGGGAATGAGAGGCCAAGTTCTTCCCCTCCTCCTCCTACAACAGCTGGAGGGCAGGTGGACAGGCAGTTTTGACACTGCTGTGCCAAGTTCTTCCTCTCACCACCTCCTCCCACAACAGCTGGAGGGCTCGAAGGGCAGGCGGGTGGATGGTTTTAGCGCTGCCATGCCAAGTTCTTCCTCTCCCCTCCTATATATCTCCTGATATAAATCATATCACCTAAAAAGCAAACAATGTTGCTAACAAACTATACAGACATATAACAGTTATCCACCTATAACCTCATAGATATAACCTATCCAAGTATTCCCTCCTCTAGATAGGGAAGAAATTACAAAAAGAAGAAAAAGATCTAAAGTTCTCCCTATAATGTATTTTGATTACTTAGGGCCTTTGCAGACTGCTAGAAATAGTGCAAATTGAGTCCACTTTAACTGCCCTGGCTGTGCTAGGGAATCATGGGAATTGTATTATTTTCTGGGACATTGAGCCTTCTCTGTCAGAGAGCTCTGGTGCCACAATAAACTACAGTTCCCATGATTCCCTAGCACTGAGTCAGGACAGTTAAACTGGACTCAATTTGCACTATTTCTGGTAGTCTGCAAAGGCTTCCATCCTGGTACCCACTGTTGTCCCCATTCTTGTTTTAAATATTCAATAAAGGGGTTCCAAGTTTTCTCAAATTCTTCAATTGTTTTTTTCTGTATTGACTAGAGTCAATTTATCGCTTTCCATTAAGTCATATAATTTCATGATCCAGTCATTTATCCCCGGTACTGTCTTCTCCTTCCATTTAGAAGCATAGATAATTCTTGCTGCTGTAGTCATGTAGGAAATAAATGGACCATATTCACATTCAAATTTAATCTAAATTTTAATACTTTTTCTATTATCTTATGAATGTCATCCCAAAACTTTTTTTTGCAAATGCACAATTCCACTACATATAATAGAAACTACCAAGATCTTTCTCATATTTCCAACAATTATTTTTCTCATTTTTGTAAATTGTTGCCAATTTGAAGGGAGTGAGATGCAACCTATATAACATTTTATAAAAAAATTCTTTCTAGTTGTAACTTAGAGTATATTTTAATCTTTTTATCCACGTTTTCTCCCACTGTTCTAAACTTATAGGATGGGCAATATCTTGAGCCCATCTTATCATTTGAGGCTTGATCCTTTCTTCTTCCAGTTTCAGTGTCAATAATAATTTATAAAATTTCTTACATTTTTGTACATGGTTACATTTTTAAAGCAATGCTTTGATGTTAATCCAAGCCAGCTAAATTACTTGCTTTTTAACATTGCTTTGTAACGGAAAAATACTCATGAATTCTATATACCTGAGGCACAAATCTTTCTCCTTCCAACCACTTCACTGTCACCACAATGCCTACAACAGAATTTAAGGAAGCAGAACAAACCACAGTAATTGGACCATGGAATATTCTTCCTGCACCATTTAGTGAAGATATGACCTGTAACTATAATAGTAAGTTTCAAAGTTACAATTTACTCTAAAAAGAGCAAAGTTGCCCTTTGTTAAGTCACAATCATAACAAAGGGAAGCCGACACACTGCATAATTAATGCAGTTTGACACTGTTTTAACTGTCATGGCTCCATCCTATGGAATCTTGAGATTTGTAGTTTGTTGTGGCACCAGAGCGCTCTGACAGAGAAGGCTAAATGTTTGGCAAAACTACAAATCCCACAATTCCATAACATTGAGACATGGAAATTAAAGCAGCATCAAACTGCATTAATTCTGCAGTGTAGATGCAGCCATAATTTACTTTTGTTACTGGGCAAAATGAGTAACAACTTCCCTCTTTATTGGTGGCCAGAGGAGTGTATGGCCCTAAAATAGGCTAGACCTCTTCCCTTAAAATGTTGTGGCAAATGTAGTTCAATTGCCAGCATTTACCTAGAAGTCCAGGCAGCTTCAGGACATGGAATGAGACAGTTCCATCATCTTCTCCTTCACCTGAGATAGCAAAATGGCTTGAGTTTGCTTGAGTATCAGTGCAGTTTCATTGCAGATCCTTATCAATACACATTAAGAACCAATCCAATCCTTGGGCCCTTATCACACAGGGGTCCCAAGCAGAGGGTATCCAAAGCTAATACGTTTTTATTTTCCGTTTGTTTACACATATCCAAAGGCAATCCAAAGCTGATACGTTTTTATTTTCCGTTTGTTTACACATATCCAAAGGCAATCCAAAGCTGATACGTTTTTATTTTCCGTTTGTTTACACATATCCAAAGGCAATCCAAAGCTAATACGTATTTTTTCCCCGTGAACCGAAGTCAAAGGGGATCTTTTGACATTCGGTTTTTTGGGGAAGTAAGGCTCCGAAAGTGTCAGAGGGAGGGCGAGGAATCCCCGCCGCTGCCTCCTCCGAGGCCGGGGAAGCCCCTTGGGCGGCTGGAGGCCTGGAAGGGAGGGCGAGGTGCGGGAGGGAATCCCCTCCGAGGCCGGGGAAGCCCCTTGTGCCGGCTGGAGGCCTGGAAGGGAGGGCGAGGTGCCGGAGGGAAGGGGGGGCGAGGCTGGAAGCATTGCGCAATGGCTGCGCAGGCGAAACAGATTCCTTTCGGAATCTGTCTCCTTCAGTTATTTTTCGCTTGCTTTTCGCTTGCTGGCCAGTGTTTGATAAGGTCCTTGGTGAGAGGCCTCACTGAACTCAAACTAACATGTGTAGGATTGGTCTGTAACCACCCTCCTTTAAGGGCTCCATAGCTTTTCATTCCCCATGGGCTCAGGGATGCTTTTGCTAAGAAGTGCTACCTACAGAGTTGGAACAGGAGTGTGTTTTGTTTCTATCCACATATGCACAGGCTTTGTTGCAGTGTGCCAGGCTCATGCATTGCCACAGAGTGTGCTGGTGAGCTCCAAAACCATTCACATGTTCTCCCACAGGATGTCAGCATTTTCATAGTCTTGGGAATGAGTGCGGCAGCTTTCCCTGCAAAGACAAGGAGTACGAACTGAAACAAAACCTGCACATAGCTCTCTTGCATTCTCATAAGACACAGAAAATATATCCTGCTAGATTAGGAGAGAAACCGGCTTCTGCCTAGAAGCATTTAGGGCCTTGACAGACTGCCAGAAATAATGCAGCTTGAGTCCACTTTA
>CM034701.1:177796854-177815409 GCA_020142125.1 Phrynosoma platyrhinos | reverse complement strand
ATGGGAACTGTATTTTATTGTGGCACCAGAGCTCTCTGACAGAGAAGTATCAATGTCTAAAAATAAAAACCAATTCCCATAAGTCCCTAGCACTAACCCTAACCTTAAAAGTGGACTCAATTTGCACTATTTCTGGCAGTCTGCAACCCCCCTAAATTTCCAGATTAAATTACCCGGTCTTGGATCCTTGCGATCTCCCTCCTCTTACGAATGTTATATGGTCATTTCTTCAGTACTTGGAGTTGCAGGGGGTTGCTGGTTTGTAACTTGTTTTATATTTTTTCTTATTTTCTTCTTAATTTTATTGTTTTAATGGTAAATTGTTTTAACTATGATGTGATTTAATAACTTTTTAAGGGGGGGGGGAGGAGGGAATTATATTGTTTTAAGCTGTATTTATTTTACTGTTGTACACTGCCCAGATTGACTACCCACAGGGTGGTATATAAATAAAATTTATTATTATTATTATTATTATTATTATTATTATTATTATTATTATTATTATCATTATTATAATCCACCAAGGAGAAATTTGTACAGTTGATCTGGATGTATGTTCTCATATGCACAAAAATGCTCACCCAAACATCATGAAGATGCTTTTCCACTCCAGCTGCTTCCACAGCTGGATAGGAATCATGACCTTTAACAATAAACAAGCAATAGAATCACCTGGAATATCTTTAGAATTCATTTCTATTTGTTAGAAGCAAATCCTTTGGATTTAGTGGGCTTTACTTCAAAGTAAGTGTGCTTAAGGTTTGCAACTGTGCAATATGATCCTCAGCATGAGTACTGAGAAGAAAGTCCCACCTAGTGTGATATGATTTACTGCTTAAATTTTAATTTTATCTGGAATTTTAATCAATGGCCCAAGGTTTTTAAAGAAAAAGTTAAGAGAAATACTCAGTTTCATACATTGGCTGCTATTTGGGTAAGTGGGCCCTGTTGCCTATCTAATTCCCAACCAGCAAAGGATGCAAGATGAACCCAGTCCTTGTAAGTCTGATGTAGCAGTCTAGAAACTAAGGGCTCTGTCTCTGGTAACTCTGTCCTCTGCCCCCCCCCCCCCGTCCCCAGTGGACATCAGCGTGGATTGGCGTAACCTCAGAAAGACCTGGGGGGTGAGTCCCAATCTTCCATTCAATGAAAAAAAAAATGTTATTGTTGTGTGCCTCCAAGTCATTTATGACTTTTGGTGTCCCTAAGGGTTTTCATGGCATTTCATTTGTTCAAAGAGAGTTTGTCCTTGCCCTCCTATTAAGCTGAAAGAGCATGACTTGCCCAAGGCCAACCGGGCGATTTCCAATGGCCAAATCTCCAGTCATAATCCAGCATGTAAACCACATTGCCTTTTGCTCTGGTGCAAATACCATTGCAGAATGGGTTGTGCTCTTCAAGGACATTGCACAAGGGTGGCTCCGGCACAGACAAGCCACTTGTAACAAGACACAGCAGTGCAAGTAGAGACCGTTTTTTCTGCAATCCATTTAACCAAACACATGGATCATCTGATGTGATGCAACTGGGGGATGGGATATCTTTTTCTCTCTAAAGTTATATACATTTTGTTCTATTTCAACCTGAGTTTGGTGGGGGTGCAGGGGGAGGAATACATTAAAAAAAGAGAGAGAGAGATGGAAGACTTGGGCACAGTAATTAATAATATAAAAGGTTTTGCAGATGAGGGAGGGGGAGCAAGAAAGCAAGCAAAACCACAGCAAATGCATAAAGCCTCAAAATATGGGCTGTTAGACACTAAAGTTAACGGGACAGTGGTCCCAAAATGCTATCAATGGACAATTTTCCCTTTAAGGACCTTATCCCACGCTGCTCTCAAAAGTGGCAAGAAAGCGATATGAGCATCATTGCAGTACTATAGCGCTAGTATAAATATGGCGCTAGCGCTATAATAGCGCTATGGATAAGCTAGCGCTATTGCAATGCCCGCTGAAACCGACATACAAAAGAACCCGAATGATGCTGCATTCCGAGCGGTTTCTTGTTGGATTCTGAGCGACGTCGTGTAATCACCCGGAAAACTATAGCGCTATAGCGCCTGATTCTTAGCGGATTCTGAGCGACGTCGTGTGATCGCCCAGAAAACTATAGCGCTATAGCGCCTGATTCATAGCCGATTCTGAGCGACGTCGTGTGATCACGCGGGAATGTATAGCGCTATAGCGCCTGATTCTTAGTGGATTCTTGCTGCTTTTGGCCCCGTGGGATAAGGTCCTAAGTGAGGGAGGGGAGAGGTGTTGTTACTTGTTGTTGTTTTAAACTGAACAGGGAATTTCCTTGCAGTGATCACTACATTTTAGATCTTGAAAGAAAGCATATACTCCAGTCTGGCTCATGACATTTTGCTGCCTGAGGCAAAGTGGTAACTACACCTACCCCCCACATCAAGGTACATAAAGTATCCCAATCCAGCTAAATTGTTTTTGCACATGAGGCTGAAAGTCTCTAAATTGTTTTTCCCTAGAAGCTAAAATAGGGTAACAATAAATTAGGTCTTTAATCATCTTCTGCTCTTTCATGTTATCCAGCAATCAGCTGCTTCAGACAGCCACCTTCCCCCCCCCCCCCCCCCCCCCCCCCCCCCCCCCCGGCCAGTTAACATCAGAGCTGGCCCCAAGTACCTGCGTAGTCCAGTGTAGGAAGAGTAGAGTACCTGTCCTAATATTCGTAGCCTTCTCAGCTGTCTGAAATTGTAAACTATGGTGGGCCCTTAAGTATCAGTTGGGGGTTGATTCAAGGACCTCTCATGGATACCAAAATCTGTGGATGCTCAAGCCCCATTATATGCAATAACATAGTAAAATTGTAAAATCAAGGTTTGATTTCTGGATATATATGGGATGCAGTGGCACAAGTGATTAAGACACTGTCTCTGTTGATTGCAAGATCAGCAGGTTGGCAGTTTGAGACCCGGTTACTGAATGATGGGGTGAGTTCCTGTCACTAGTCCCAGCTTCTGCCAACCTAGCAGTTCGAAAGTATGCAAATGAAGTAGATAAATAGGTACCACATCAGTGAGAAGATAAACCGTGTTCTGTGCAGTCATGCTGGCCACATGATCACAGAGTAGTCTCTGACAATGCTGGCTCTTTGGCTTAGTAACAGATATGAGCACCGCCCCGTTATGGTCGAACACAACTTGACAACCTTGTCAACAGGGAATACCTTTACACACACACACACACACACACACACACACACACAGACAAAATACATTTTCAAGTCATGGATGGTTGAATCCGTGGATGCAGAATCCATGGATACAGAGATCTGACTGTATACAGTTTGCTAGAATAAATTAGACCATCTAAATTTGCTGGAAGCTTGTATCAGCTACTTACTTAAGTATACTTAAATAAAGTTTTTTCTCCTGGCCAGACCAGCACCCCCCTCCCGCCAAAAAAAAACCCAACAAAAACTCCCCCCCCCAAAAAAAACAGCAGAAAATCAATCACCTGTGCTCCATTTGTTGACAGAATAGACCTCCTTCTCCCCAGAAGTAGGTTTTAGGCAGAGAGCTGTGATTGTGGCAACAATGGCACAATCATGACTAAATGAAACAGTTATGGATGAGTAAATCAAGGTAACTGTTTCATATTCACAATCACTACTTAGTCATAATTATGACACTGTTGTCACAATTGTAAACCCCCACACACTTTACCTACTTTACCAGGGATCAGCTGCAAGAGAAGAAAGAAGTCCATTCGGCTGATAATCAAAGCATGGGTAAATGACATTTTTGTTAGGTTTGGTAGGGAGGTCAGGCTAGGAGAGTGATACTTTAACATATCACTTTGGTATGTTTTTAAATTGTACTGTTTTTAATATTGTAAGCCCGTCTGAGTCTCAGTTTTGGGAAAAGAGTGGGATACGAAGAAGAAGAAGAAGAAGAAGAAGAAGAAGAAGAAGAAGAAGAAGAAGAAGAAGAAGAAGAAGAAGAAGATTGCATTTAAACTACAGAATTAATGCAGTTTGATATTGCTTTAACTGCCATGGCTCAATACTATGAAATTATGGGATTTGTAGTTTTGTGAAATATTTAGCCTTTTCTGGCCAAGATCTCTGATGCCACAACTAACTACAAATCCCAGGATTCCATAGGATGGAGCCATGAGAGTTAAAGCAGTATCAAACAGCATTATTTCTACATATGGTAGCAGCCTTAGTTAACTAGAATTAACATATATATATTTTATTATAAATATTATAATTATCTTATATTATTATTAAATTTACTATAATTAACTAATACATTTAACTAAGTAGCTGATATAGGATTCTGGCCATCATTTCTTACTATGCACATGAAATGTTGAGGATTAGAGGAGTATGCAAAGTCAAATTGCTATTCATATTTATGTATTTTATATTTTAAGATATAATCAGCACTCTTGTTAGAGAAGACATTCAGGAAAACATGCCCTTTGAAATGAAGAAAAACGGGAGGAGACAATGAAAGCTTTTTGATTTCTTTCAGTTTTCAAAATGATTTTGAGGCTACATATTAGCCATAGAAAATAGTGAATATAATCTGTGATATTTGTGTGCCAGTATGGGAATTCCAATCCTGGCAATCTCTCAAGGATTAGACACGTTAAACATTTATGTTTGTATTGCCTGGAGGGGAAGATAATATTTCAAGCAACCAACATTTGTAGATATTTGCTGAGCAAATGCCATGCTGCCTGCAATGGAAATGCTAACCGAGAAGAAAGGTGCTAGAATGCATTTCACAAAAGCAACTGTCGTAGGGAAAGAGCACAATAGTGGAAAGTGAAATAAATTAATCCCAGGCTTACTGTAACCAGATTGTAAATGTGCCATTGATAGGTTTCTTTTCGTCTCATTCATGACCTTGGACCTTACTATTACTTTTGCAGACTCTTGCATAGCTCACACTGCCATGAAAATGTCCGCTCCAGTGTGGTTCACATCCTTGGACATGAGCAGAGTCTGTTTGTGCTTTATTTATTTAATTTTTGTCTGTTTTAGTAAGGATAGCTTACCAGACCAGGGGTCAGTTGCTAGCCTGATTTATACCATAAGTGCAACAGGGGTTACGTGATCTTGTCAGTGTGGTATGTGGGCCAGGAATGTGGAGACAATCAATCATAGGTTTGGAAGAGACCTTAGGGGTCACCCCTCTCATCCTCCCACACAATGCTTCTTATCCTCTCTGGAGAGGCTGGATGTTGATACTCCTTAGACTAGTACAGATGATAATCTCTTCCTCATTTGCCACACCTATTCATGAAAGCTCTGCACACAGGCCTTTGGGTAGATAACCTCTAAAACAGGAGGTAGGCTTTGCCAGATCAATGGTGTGGACCACAGGTCTCTGTTTTTGCAAATTTATATGCAATGCTGAGCTTTTGAACATGGAAGTGCACACAAATAACAGCCATTTATTAAAATCTGGAACTGCCAGAACTCCTTGACCAGGGAGGCTCTCCGTTCTCACTCCTCCAGACCATGGGTCCTGGGATCACAAAGCACATCTAGCATTAAGTAACATAACACCAAACTGACTAGCCCAGGATTGTCCTGGGGTGTATTCATACTGCACAGTTACACAGTTTGAAACCACTTGGGTGTAGCCACACTGTAGAAATAAAGCAGTTTAACACCACTTTAAGTGTCTTGACTCTATCCCGTGGAATCCTGGGACTTTGACAGACTAGGCTGACTATCCACCAAACTACAAATCCCAGGATTCCACAGAATAGAGTCAGAACAGTTAAAGCAGTGTCAAACAGCTTCATTTCTGCAGTGTGGAAACCACGTTTAACTGCCATGGCACCATCCTGTGAAATCCTGGGATTTGTAGCCCAGTAAGGTACTTTCACACCATTGCTGTCTGGCTGTGAATTCAAAGTACTTCATGATACAATAAATCCTGGGATTCCATAAAATGTGGTATTAAAATGCTATAATTGTATAATGTGGATATACTCATGGGTATGCTCATGGTAATCCAAGCTCCGAGTACTTCTACTCTCTGCACCAGTTTCCTTCTCTGCCTCCAGCTAGCACTGTGGACACTGAGGTTTTTTGGAGTTGCCTCTTAAAAGAGTACTACACAATGGGGGTGACATGCTTAATTGTTGGCATGTAAGATTTCTCTTCCTTCAGCTCTCTGCTACACAGTCTTTCAGGTTTTCCTTGCAATATGACTGAGAGATAGGAGGGAAAGAAATTTCTGATTTTCAGAAAAGACCGAGGTGAGTTTGCCTTATCAGTAGGAATTTAATTCCTTGCTCCAGCTGTTGCCTCCATCTTGGCCATTCTCCTTCCACAAGGCAAAAGCCCCAGCCGAGGTTGTAACACATGCTGCTTATTTTAATCAAATCTCAGACACTCAGCTCATTCTTCTTGTTCAGTTTTACATATTTGCTTCCCCCAGGCCTGCCAACTTTCATGCTTAGCAAATAAAGATGCCCTCTGCTGAACTCTGTTCCTTTTTTTGTTTTATTGCGTTACTTTTCTTAACAACTGAAGGTGCCAAACCTAAGTTTGGGAGCAAACTCTTCTCCAAATTAGGAAGTGGTGGTCCTGACTTGACGTATGCCGCCGTTAAAGAAAACAATAACATCCGTATATTCCTTCAAGCCATGGCTCTCAGACTGCTCACCCATTCAGTCCTTGGTTCGTATTTCTTCTTTTGGTTTATGCTTTAGTGATCCACTGGCACTATTGTAAATGTCCTAAACTTTGGCAAGGGCTCTGTGCAGTGTGTGTGTGTGTGTGTGTGAAAGAGAGAGACAGAAATAGCTCTAAAGCAACCTGCATTGAGCCTCTTTGCCACAGCAGACAATGTGGTTCACTGATCTATTAAACAGCCCAATGACCATGGACTGTGTAAAAGAATCAGAGGTGCTTGTAAATGTCAGGAGGAGTTACTGGTATTTATCGAAAAGTAACTGTTTTACTGCCGTTTCCAGTTTCACAGGGCATGTATGCCTTTTGTTGTGCCTCCATGTTCAGCAGATTCCTTGCATTTGAGATGGCCGAGGTCATAAACAGGCCAAGAGGGCTTATTATTCTCTTAGAGATGTTAACATCTCAAGATTTGGAAAAGGCCAAATGGTTTTCAGAAGCGCACAGTGGAAAAGAGAGATGGGGACCAAACTACATGTGACAGTCTTGCAGTGCTTTTGCTTTCATAAAGATGCAGTGCAATCCCCCTTACTGCCATTTTCAGTCAAGGGCCCTTTCACATTACAGAACTATAGCAGTATGAATCCACTTTATCTGCCATGGTCCATCCCTGTGGAATCCTGGGATTGCCAGTTGAGGGATAGGATTTGCAATCCTCAGCCATGGAAGTCCTCTCGTGCCTCTAACAACTACAGGCTTCAAGATCCGATAGGATGGGCTGCATCCATACTTTAACCACTTTAACTGCCATGGCTCGGTGCTATGAAATTCTGGGAATTGTAGTTTGATTGGGCACCAGAGCTTTCTGACAGAGAAGGCTAAATATCTTGCAAAACTACAGTTCCCAGAACTCCATAGCATTGAGCCATGGAAGTTAAAGTGGTATCATCCTGGATTATTTCTGCAGGGCGGATGCAATCCATGACAGTTAAACTAGTTAAACTAGCCCTAGGATTCTGGCACTCAACCAGTCCTCCTCTAATGAGTCAAGAAGAGCAGGGAGCTACTATCCACGTGGTGGTTCTCACCTCTCAAGGATCCTGTCCTGATCCTTAGGCTACACAAATTGAAAGTTATCTAATAACACTGGACAAGCCAGGACAAAGATTATATCCTCTGGACTCATATCAACTACATCATTCAAGTCAGAGTGGTTCCAAGTGATTTTATTTGCAAAATATGTTGCAAATTCCTCCCAGCAGGCAGTTGAGAGGTCTGAATTTTGTTTTGGGGGAGAACACAAAAGGCCTCTCACTACAGAAGACAATTCTGCTGGTCAACTCTGTGCAGATGCAAAGGTGGCAGAGAAATATGATTTCTTTGCAGCCACCATTGCCACAAAGTAGACCTTCCAATGGGCTCTAGCCCATCTTTGGTTGGATCTGCTCCAGGTTTTCTGCCACTGGCACTCTAGTCTCCCACTCCATTCATCACTGCCACCTCCCTAGTAAACCAAGGAATTTGCACAGCTCCACTCTGAGAGGCACTCAAGGGCAATCATGTCCACCACTTTAGTCATTTCCCCAGCTTCAACTGGATCACCTGCCACTGCAACAAGAAACTGCCCAAGAACCATCAAGAATCCAGCTGGGATCCATAAGCTCCCCACTCTTGCAGAGGCACTTAGTCCGGGTGAGTCTAAACCCCATCAGGTTGTGATCTGCCATGACAACAGGACTAAAGAAAGTTCCTCCACACCCCAATCACCACCATCCTGCTTAGCATAGAAAAGCAAGTCCAGAGTGTGTCCTGTAGGATGACTGTTGCTGACACTACTTGAAACAGACCCATGCTTGTAATGGAGAATATGACAATTGCCTGAGGCCTGAACTGCTCCTGTAAGACTGGTCTCAGTGTGGATATTATTTCCACCTGGCCAATTGGCAGGCAACTCTCACTTTCTTTTCATTGCATTAATTAGCTCATTTCCCCCCTTTGTTTATGTCCTTGTAATTAAGACTATGTGTTGCAGATGATAGTTGCACACCAGCTTAGTGTCCACATCACTCTGTATTAAAGACTATCAGTTTATTTCTCATCTGAAAAATCTATGCTGCTCATTTTTCTTATAAGAGCAGAGCCAATATATGACATGATTTTTGTCTTAAGGAGCAGTACTGTAGGTCTGTAGAGATAGAGAGGGCCCCCATTCAAGAGACACTGCTTGGACTTTATGCCAGCTTCATTAATACTCACTTTGCAGTGGCATTACAGTAGCAGACACCAAGAGTGGAACTTTGGAGCAGGGGATTGAAAGTGTTAAGAAGTCTGTATCCCTACCTAGCAAAGATGGAGTGATTGCTAAAGAAAGTCAAAGAAGAAGTGCAAAGGCAGGTCTACTGTTGAACATTGAGGAGAAACTTTGGAGCAGGGGAATGAAATTTATGCTCTTTGGGGTTGCCCACAGCACTTACCATCCAGACAGCAGACTGCAAGAATATGGACCATGCAATCAGAGACTTATCCACTATGAGAAGATGTATATTATTTTAAATTCCCATTGTTATTTCTAAAGTTAATCTATATACATATTTAGCATATGCAACATTTATACAAATCTTTGGCCTGAATCCTATGGTCAGTCCCATGCAGAGTAAACCTAATGAATCAATGTGTTTGATGTGAGCGTTGACTCATTATCCAACAGCTGATTCAATGGGTTTACTCTAGTTAGGATTACCAATAGGATTCCTGCCTATGTTCATCCTCCTTTTTCATCCTCACTTTTGTAGAGAGGAGGCAATGCAAACATAAATACGCTACTTAAGATAAATCTCTGAATCTTCCTTCTCTCCAACCCCCTAAAATCTTACCTTCCTGCTAATAGTCAACAATAATACAATAATAAAACTTGTAATGCAAAAAAGAAACAATACTAATAACATGAAAAGTTTCCCCTAAGAAGGGCAAAACATTAAAAATAAGAAAATACCACTTCTGTCACTCAGCATGACATGAAAAAAAAAATCTTGACATCCATAAAAGGCAGCCAGCAAAAAACTCAGGTAACATTTGGAATGTTATTCTTAAGTAGGACTATAATGCCATGCTGAAGCCATCCCTAACTGAGCAACAGTAGAATGATGATCTGGATCTCAAGACATCATCCTGTCACTACGGAGTTATTGATGCTTCAGCATGTCATTATTTGGGAGCCATTTTCAACCAGATTCCTGATTCTTCCTGGAGCATGACCAGTGGCACCATATTCCTTTCAGGAGAAAATTTAAATAGCTCACCCCCCCTCAAGTTATATTTTGAAGAACCTAGGACAGAATAAGTGTAGACAATACAGTATTTTGAAGATGCATCTAGGATCTTTGTCTTTCCTGCTTACTATAGAGTAAACACAGGGACCCACTCTGAGTTTGGATCTTAGGAGACAGAGGAGAAAAAGGAGAGTTTTAACCCTTTGCTGACCACTGTGATTCAGATCTTGCAAGTTTTACTGCCCCCAAACAGTCTATTTATTTTAATAGATGGTGTTTTGACAAGAAATACTGCTTCTCTGCCTCACTACTGAACTCAAGACTACATCAAGAGAGGTTAAACCCCCCCATGCTAGAATCCAAATATTGATGGAATCCTCAGAACTTTCCCTAGAGTAAGATATTATTTTTTAAAAAACTTACATGTTATCTTTATAGTTTAAAGCATCATCTACTTTGGCCCATAAGGACACAAATTAGTTGCATATTGGGATTTTACAGTATTCCAGGCTCCCCAGTCTTGTTGATGAATTTAGTGGTGACATGCTTAATATTACTGTTAAATCCTCTTTGCCCCAAATGTTAGTGCTGGCCCAAGTAAATAATATTACTGGGCTTACAGAATTTAAATATACAATGTAAAGATATATGATTGAATAACAGTGCCAGAATCATCCGTGCCATCATATTTCCCTTTTTTATGTATGGTGTTGAAAGCTGGGCAGTGAATAAAACTGATAGGAAGAATTTGAAATGTGGTGTTGGAGGAGAATTCTGTGGATACCCTGGACTGCCAAAAAGACAAATAAATGCATCCTAGAGCAAATCAAGGTTGAATTCTCCCTAGAAGGCAATATGACTAAACTAAGGCTGTTGTACTTGGGACATATAATGGGATGATGTGACTCATTAAAAAAAAAAAAAAAACAGCAATGTGGAATGCAGTAGGAAAAGAGGAAGGCTGTATTATAGGAGGATATACTCAATCAAGGAAGGCACATCCCTGAATTTGCAAGACCTAGGCAGGACGGTTAATAACAGAGTGCCTCGGAGGTCTCTCATTCATAGGACAACCATAAATGGAAGCCAGCTTGATGGCAATTAACAACAACACAAATGTTAACAATGTTGTTAGTCTTATTCCTTTTACAAAATATTTTTGTCTGTTGTTAGAATAAGGGCTTATTGCAGTGACACAGACTCTTTCTTATTTACAGGAAAAGAACAAAAAAAATTATTATTACAAATGAAGTTGCCTAACGGATTGCAGACCGTCTATGAAGCCGAGCTTGTTTTCAACAGGGTTGTGAATAATAATGCAACAAGTGATGCTTTACCGATCTAATTCCATTTCTCAGTGGAAAGCTTCTAGCAACAGCTAATAACTTAAGTCAGGCCAATCAGCTCCATGACAAAATCTCTAAAGTATGCAATGCAGCATACTTTCAGATTCCCAACTCACCCCCTGAAAAAAAATGTTAATGGAATCTACATGCTGCAATCTCCTCACTTCATGGTTGTAAAATTTTATGACCTGCTGTGTCTATTGAGAATTTAGGTGTTTAACCACTGCATTTTGCCTCTGCTGAAATCTAACACAAACAGCTAATGCTATCCATGTGCTAAAATATATGAATATTCCAATCAGGCCAGCAGTAACTTTTCAGAAATGCACACGCGCAACACATTGCTTTCATGCTGCTGTCAATAATGTCACAACACAATTTTAGCAACTGGGTTCCCTCACTTTGCATCAGTATTGCAGGTCCATCTGGATGAATGGCTAGAGATGGAGATATATATATTGGAAACAAGGCGGGAAGGGCTCTGCACTTTATGCTGTGTGTAAAAATCAAAAGGGGGAGAAAAACAGTGTTAGTGAGGAAAAGCATACAAGCAATCTTGCAAACTGACAGAGGGCTGCTACAGTATACTATATTAATATGCCTTTAAAAGGACTCTGGTGGTTTGTACCCTGCCTGGTAACTGAAGTACTGGGACATTTTATAGCATTATACATAGAAATTACTTTTCATTCCAATTGAAACACACGCACACACCCCTCTGTAAGGGCAGAGGCAGAAAGAAAAGATACGCATTTCAAGTATTCATTACAGAACACATTTTTCCATGTATTTGACCACTTTTTTCTGCAAAGCAGAACTGGGAATGGAAGTAAGAAAAGCATAGCTCTCTGACAATCTGATCCATTCTACTGTTAAATTCTTTGTGTGTATGTGTGTGTGTTCTGTGGCTTCACATCACTTCCAGCTTATGGCAAACCAAAGGCAACCCTATTACAAGGTTTTCTTGGCAAGGTTTTTCAGAGCATGTTTGCCATTGCCGTCCTCTGAGGCTGAGACAGTGTGACTTTTCCAAGGTCACTACAATAGGTTTCCATGGCTGAATAAGGTTTGAACCCTAGAATTCTAGACAAGTGCTCAAACCACTACACCATGCTGGGTCTAAAAAAAAAAATCTCCAAAAAAACCCCATTCATTCACTTTTCCAAATTTATGAACATTTCAGTTTCCTCTTGAAAAGGAACCAAAGGAATAGAAATCAACAGAGAAAAATAACGAACTAGGGTTGGCTAGTTAGGAGAAGTGTTGTTTTTTGAAACGTATTCCTTGTATGGTTTAGTACTCACATGCCACATTCACCGGGAAATCCTACACGTAGCTACTCAGAAGTGGGCCTGATGGCATTTGATGGGATTTATTTCCAACATGCCTAGAATTGCAGCTTTCCAGTGACAATGGCGACATGTAGATATATTGACTGAATAGATGAGTGAGGAGCAAATACACTTCTGAATTCATGCTTTTCACCTTCTGCTTCACAAACATTCAACTCTTTTTGTAATTCCACATATTGCATAATATTTTTGGAAATTTGTTTCAGAAAATGGAAGAGTCTGGAAAGCACATGATCCCTCCTTCATTGCCTAGAATGACTGCTTCCCTGGCTGGTTAGTCCAAGCTGTAAGTCTGGGAAGTGTGCATTTCATGAGGTTGCTAGACTAAATAGGGGACCACATAAGTTTACTCCTAAACCTGGCCTGGCTTGGCTCTGTTGTGATGGCTGAGGGTCGTTGCAATTGTGATGAATTTCATTCTCCATCCTGTAACTCAAGCTGTGTCTGCTCTGCAAGGTATCTTCCTGCTAATATACGCCTGCGAGGTCACATTCCATTGGCAAGCCCAAACCTCCAACAGCCCAACCTAATTTATCTGGATGGCCTGACAGATGTACAAAAGATATAAAGAATCTGTTCTGGTGAACAAAAACGATATTTATATGGGTTCTCTTGTGATTTCTTGTTTGTATCACAACAAGACCTGGTAACCATTTTTAACCCTTCAAAGTACTTCTAAGGAAATATGAGCTGTGAACTGGCTTGAAGACAGGTGTTACTTCATTTTGGTTTTAATAACACTGAGTTCCTGCCCTTCTAGTATGCACTAATGCACAAACTGAAACTGGAGATTAAATCTCAAGCATCTTTTCTTCCTGCATGCATGATCCCATAGGATCACACTGCCATCCCCCCCCCAGCCCACTGGAAGGGCCCGATGAAAGGGACTGGCCCCAGGTAAGGAAAGGTTGCCGACCCCTGAATTAATCTATGCTCACACAGCCGAAGAAAGGAAAGAAAAGAAAAGAAAAGAAAAGAAAAGAAAAGAAAAGAAAAGAAAAGAAAAGAAAAAGCCATGCGGATCCATTAGAAATTCTACAGTGGATCAAGGCAGGTTGGTAAGGTGTGTGGGCTAGAGGTGCAGGCCAGTAACTTTTTTGAGTTTATTTACAATGTTGGGATAGTGGGAGTCCCATTTCCCCTCATATCTCACACATCGCAAAGTTACTTATTGATTGTTCCTCATTCTACCTAACTCAAACCATGAGTTTCCAATGCAAAAAGGCCAGGGGGTAGGGAGAGAAGTGGTTTTTCAGTTGTTTTACATGACTGTTTCATTTAGCTATCTACATTAGATCGGGCAGTGTTGGGTTTCCTCTATGAATTTTGCAGCATGCCTCTCGTCCAGCCACGTGACCAGGCTGAGGTGGTAGTGGCATTGTGTATGGCTTAATGTGTCTCTTGTCTCTGTTAAACAGCCCAGAAATAAAGCGATCAGTTGTCAACTATATTAAAAAAGCAATATGAATTCATAGAGAACTAAATATCATCAGGCACATGGAGATAGACATGTTTTATATCATTTGTCACACTGCTTTAAAACATGATGAAATGAAACAAGTGGAGGGGAGGGAGGTGAAACAGACAGAGAACATTTGGCCCCATGTATTCAGAGCCAATAAGGATTTCTGCATAATAACTTACTTTGCCTCATTCTTGTTGCTTCATTCTGAGTGAGCTGTGGTGGCCAGAAGGTGTGATTCAATTTGTTTTTAAATTCAGTTTTGCCACACTGTAAATGCTGTCATTGCTCTATGTGCCATAAAATCTAAGCAAGGAGTAGGCAGACATATGGGGGGAATTTTCCCCTGGGATCTGTAATTTTATGGGATTGGCTCCCCACACCCTACTCTAAAAAATTACATAAGAAAAGAGCTATTCCCTTCCGCCCCACATACTTCCTCATCAAACTGTATTACTATTTAAAAGGAGACAGATGTGTTATCTAGATGTATAAACCTGAAAAGTTCCTGCTGAAATATTAAAATTCAAGAACTCTCACTTGGGCGGTGGGTGTTGGGAGGCAGCTGGGATTGTGCCGTATGTATGATACAGATGTTTCCTTATGAGTGCTCAGCTGCTATGTGTTTAATTTTTTAAAATTTTCTTATTTTTTCTGGAGCTTTTTGAAATAAACTTATAAATGCTGGGTTTGCTATTCACATGCCTGTGTCAACAGTAGGTAAAAGAGATGTGGGCTGGCTAAAAGAAAACAACACAATCGTCCCTCCACATTTGCAGCTTTCAATTTTGCGGATTTGATTATTCACGGATTTTATTAATATGTTCTCTCTAGGAATCTCTAGGTCCTCCAGCGCAATTCTATGATCAAATTTGACTAAAAGCCACATTGAAGGACCTAGAGATTGTTAGAGAGAACCCTCCACTAGGCATTTGTAGTTCCTCCGGCATAATTCTAGGGTCAATGTCTGGCAGATGTTGACCCCAGAGTTGCTCTGGATTCCTAAAGAGGTGTTCTCTCATGGAAAATATAGTGTTTTTGTTATTTGTGGTTTTTCCACATTCACGGGGGTCCTGTGCCCCTAACCCCAGTGAATGTGGAGGGATGAATGTAACTGGCGATTCCAAATAATGCCATTTTGTTAGATAGTGCCAGGTACTTAGAACTATGGTTTCTGGTATTTGAGGTGTTTTCCAATAACTATCCAGAAAGAAAAATGTAAAGTGGGCATTTAAAAAAATGATGTAACTATTAAAACCCAAAAACATTTCACTGGCCTGCCTCAGAGGGAGAGGTGAGACAATAATGTCCCTAGCCTACAGCAACCTGCATGACAAGGTACCCCAGGCCTCTAAACATGCTAGGACCACATGCCATTAGGTTCTTTCTCTTCCTAGAACAGCCTTCAGCATCATCTGCAATAGCTTCCTTTCATTTTCCAGTCCCTAACCCACTCCTGCTGTCTAGATTTTGCTTATTTTCCTTTTTCTTCCTCTTTTCTCTTTTCCTTTTCTTGCATTTGTTAAATTGTAAGACATTTGTTTAAAATAATGGCTGGAATCTTCTGGGTGAATTACCCTAAAGGCACCAGATCCCATCTGATCTTGGAAACTAAGCAGGGTCAGTTCTGGTTAATGCTTGGAAAGGAGACTGTCAATGAATAACAGGTGTCGTAGGCTGTATTTCAGAACTGGCAAACCCATCTCTGAGTATTCTTTGACTAAGAAATTCATATGAAATTCATGGGGTCACCATTAATCAACAGGTGACCTGAAGGTACCTGCACACAAGTTGGACTTAATGTCAGAATTGTGCCATTGCAACTACCTTTTTGGTTCCTTGCAGAGGTTAAAATGCTGTTCTGACTGTGTAGTGACCAAAATTCCTCCCAAACCCACCTTGTAAGCAGAGTAAGTATCCTCACCCCTGCAGCACAGCCACTTGCACCGACACAAAAAATGACACCGTACTCAACTTTATGGTTATAACACATGGCCACAACTTTATTTTACAGGATAATCAACAATTTTAACACTTCACTTTAACCAAAAATTTTAATGTTCTTGACACATGTGTTTTTATACATATCTAATTTAACCAACTGTATCAATCTATCCCTTTAATTCATGTGTCAAGAACATCAAGTTCTAAATAAACCCCACCTCGAATAATTTATCTCTCCACAGATACCTGTTGCAGTGTGTCCAGCCACAGGAAAATAGCAAGATATGTCCCCACTCACCCCTGTTCTCCAACAATATAGAAAAAGCCATGGGGGGGGTTGCTACTTACAGGATGAGGGTAGCATTGGAGATGTGGCTGTGCAATACCCATACTATTTATTTATTTATTTGATATGCTACTCAGTGTGATGTAGTGGTTTGAGTGCTGGACCACAATTCTGGAGACCAGGGTTTGATTCCCTGTTCAGTCATGAAACCCACTGGGTGACTTGGGCAAGTCACATGCTTTCAGCCTCAGGAGAAGACAATAAAAACCTTCCTCTGAACAAATCTTGCCAAGAGAACCCCATGATACATTCACGTTAGGGTCGCCATAAGTCAGAAATGACTTGAAGGCATGCAACAACAACAACAATAATAAATGCCCCCTTTCTCCTGGAGTGGTATCTTGTGTAAAAATGTTGTATATTTAGAGCTCTACACAGGTATCAGTGGCATCATTAGGGGGATGCAGACCACACTGGGTGACCCCATCAAAGGGAGGTGACCACATAGTGGGGTGGTCACTCACCATCCATCTCAGGACCCCCTAGATGTCTCATCATCAGCCAAGGCAGTTCTGACAGGGGCATCATTAGGGGGCATGGGATGTGGGCCACATCAGGTGACACTGTAAGGAGGAGTGACACCACTGCTCCACAATCATCTCCCTTTTGGCAGAAAAAGGCTATAGAGTTTGCTTTAAAAAGCTGAAGAGATGGTGTGTATTGGGCAAGGCTCTGTGGGAAGAGAAAGGAGAGGTCCCAGGTTTTATTTAAAATAAATTTTAATGTTTAATGTTTTATTTAAAAAAAACAAAAACAAACCAGTATTTATTGAAGTGTGGAGCACATTGAGAGTGGGTTGGCCTGTCATTCATTTACTATTCAAAACATAAGACAATACAAAACCAAGGTGATTAAGAAAAGAAAGCCAAAATACAAAATAACTAGTAGGTTTGTTTGTATACATGTGCAATGATAATATTTCTTATGGACTGTCTCAAGTCAGGTAGTATTTGCTCTTTTTGAAATGAAACATAAAGATGTACCTTACCCACCCAGCCCTCCATATTCACTTGGGTTAGGAGTGCAGGACCCCAGCAAAAGTGGAAAGACCACAAATAACTCTAACACCCCCACCCCCATATTTAGCACACAGAGAAAGTACAATTTACACAGATTCAACCCATCATGGATGCCTTCAAGGAGGCAGGGTTCCTTCACAAGGCAGAAGTAGGCGGCTGGTGGGACTTGCCACCACCTCTGCTGCTGCAATATGCCTTTTTAAAATAGGGATTTAGAAGCTTCACTTGCAGTCTCTCAGTCTCATTAAGTTTTCAATCCCTATTAAAAAATGGTGTAGGGCAGCATCAAAAGTAGCAGCAAATGATCCATGAATAATCAAATCTGCAAAAGCCAAACCTGCAAATATGGAGGGCCGACTGTGCTTAAAAACAGTATTGGCTGGATGGCATTTCTGGCGATAGGTTTGAAAGCATAAACATACATGAAGGGACGGTACAAAGCCTTACCCTCCAGCTGTCCCAATTTGGCAGAGACAGTCTGGATTAATTTTCTGTCATCCGTTTTTTTCAGCCGCTTTTAAATGTCCTAGTTTCTCTCTCTTAATTTTCCTCTTCGTCCTCAGCTTACGTCAGCTGCTGCAAACTGAGTTCCCAATGCAACTTGGCTGAGAACAGAAGTAATTCCAGCCATGTACTTGGACCAGTATGTGTGTGCACATGAGAGACATTAAGGAGAGACAGTGAGAGAGTGTGTGTGTGTCTGAGAGTGCAATTTAGCAAAGTTTTCAATACGAATTGTTATTGTGTGCCTTCAAGTCATTTATGATTTGTATGGTCTGGTACAGAAGGAGTTCCATGAATTATTGCACTGGGTGACATCAACCCTAGTGATGCCACTGTCTGGTATTCTAAGAAGTTTAAATAAACATGCAAGGAGGGATTATTATAGTTGTTATTGTTATCATTAATGGCCAGAATTCAGAATTGCAGGTACAGATGTGTAAGCTTGTGTTATGGATCCATAACTGATCAGTACAGTCAGCTGTCCACATTTGTGGCTTTGATTTTTGCAGATTTGATTATTCACGGATGTGATTAATATGTTCTCTCTAGAAATCTCTAGGACTCCAGCGTGATTCTGTGGGCAACATCTGCCCAAGGCCACACTGAAATACCTAAAGACTCCTAGGACATTATCACACGAGGGAAATCTATAGGTTATCCCACACAAATCCCAAAAATAAGTGCACTTA
>CM034701.1:177773713-177789598 GCA_020142125.1 Phrynosoma platyrhinos | reverse complement strand
GGAATTGCATTATTACTGGAGGTGGGGAAAAGACAGGCATGCTAGCTGTTGGACATCCTGCTGTGGCTTTAATGTGCTCCATCTTGTTGGGCCAGTTGTTTTCACTCTTTTTTTTTTAAGGCAATTACATCCATAACCACAGGATGCATTCACTGAAACAATATTGCAGATAATGGTGGATAAAAGCATAGACTATTCATTGTCCTTTTAGGTTTGGATGGAGTGTAGGTAACTGGAGTGGAGAGACCTCTGTGGTCCTTGGCAAATCAATGCTAAAGTCACCAGATTAGAGAATGAGTATATGATTACAGGTTGGTAAATCAATGCTAAAGTCACCAGATTAGAGAATGAGTATATGATTACAGGAACATGTATGACTCTTTTATGTCCCCTTAATGAAACAGCAAACATAAAATAATAAGCCAGGCTGGCTAATGCTTAAATATGCAAATATTAAAACAATGCACTAGGCTTTTCCTGAGATTCCAGTCTTTATTACTCAGTACTGCTTTCTCATGAGCTAGCTCCACAACATGGTTGTATTCCTCAGAGGAAAGAAACGAAAATAACCTGCTCTCCACCTGTGTCCCAATCATTCATTATTCCAGTAACAGTTTAGCTACTCTGAGAACAGACCATTCAAGATGGGTTGAAACTAGCTTCAAATACTTTAGAGAGGAAGATGCTATGGCCTCATACACTTCATACAAAGGAATTATGTTTTAGGTTGAAATTTCAGATACAGTAGGTTCCTGCCTTGACTCATTCAGTCAAGAATTAAAATAGTTGAATAATTAAGTCACTAAATGATAATCTTGGTCATTTGTTTTAAAAGTTGGATTTTTCTGTATGTCTATTATAAATTGTCACTGAAGTTGGAAAAGTGAGTTTGTATTCATATTTATAATTATTTAGGATGTAGTCAGTTATGGAAAGGTTATAACAACTGTCAGGTGACTTTGGGTGTATATGAGGTTAACAGTATAATCATAAGCTTGGCTTCTGCTCAGGAGGAAGCCTTACTGAATTGAATTAGACTTACTTTCAGGTGTGCATGCAGGGTTACAATCTGAGTTTAAAAACCTCCCTCTTAGAAGTGCTTGCTAGCCTGCAGTTTCTTTGTTATTGTGACTTTGTACCAGTGCATCCAACTTGCATATTCTGTGTTTAAACTTAATATTACAAGCCTATTTATATAAAATCCTAACTGTAGCAACAATAGTTACAGTTTTAGTGTTTCTGTTAAAGTATCCTGTTGAGAAGATTTAAAATATATGCAGCTTCAGTTTAATTATTTAAAATGTGACTCATCATCTTAGTCTAAACTTTATCTAAATTTCATACTTTGTAAAGAGAGTAGGCAGTGTGGAACACAGGCTTCCTCTGGGAGTACATTGAGCTTAATGAGCTTGATAGTCTGGTGGGCTCAATAAATCAAATAAAGCAAAACATTTCTCATTTTTGAATAAAAGCATTTATCACCCAGTGTTTGTTCATTCATGGTCACAAGATTGATTGGCTGCTGCTATTATGGTGAATATTAAAATACTTTTTTTTTCTTTTCTTTTTTCCAGTGGGCAAGTTACGAAAGCAGTGGCTGAAAGAGAGCGTCTCTGATGTTGGCTTTGGGATGCTGAAATCTGTAAAACAATTTGTGGACCCCAACAATATCTTTGGAAATGGAAACCTTTTATAAGCCTCCTTATGATCCAAACTGAAACTAAATAATAATACTAATAATGGTTTGAGTCTCATGGCTATCCCAGTATCCAAATATAGCATGGACCCAGTTTCAAAGCTGTTTCCCTCCTTACATCTTCTGTTTCTTTAGTTAAACATGAGTGTTCCATTATTCATAGTAGACTTTTACAGATTACTATTAAAACCTTTCACAGACAACCAGTCCAAAATATGCTCAGGTTAGTCCTGTTGATAACCTGTTTGGATGGCTTTCTACTACTGTGCTAGGCTGCTCAAGAGTGACACTAGTATTATTGTTCTAGGGGCCTCTCTTGATAGAAGAGCACTTCTGGGAAGCAGATGAAAAATGGGATAATGTTTAGATTAAATGGGCTTTTCTGTTTAAAGGTTAAGAAAACAAAGAAGGAATGCCATGCTCCAGGGTTTTTTGTTTGCTTTTTTAAAAACCCAGCAATTTTGTGGTGGGAATAGGTCAATCTCTCATATCATATTATTAAAAACATAACAAATGTAGTAATTTTATTTGTAGGAGTACTTAATATTCTAAACAAATCTTACTGGCCCAGACAAGCAATTGTTTCCTTTTGGATACTGGAAAGTCTTTGTTACATAAAATGTAGGGCCTTCATAATACTGTGTTTTTAAATTGCCTGCAGTTATTTTGGAAGGCAGTATTTCTCAAGCATTAAAAATGGTTCTGTTACTTACAGCACTCTAGAAGTGTAATTTGATGTTTCCACCATTTCAAATCTGAAACAACTTTTAAGTTGTCTTGTTAAAACTTTAATTACTAGTTAAATTGTAATCATTTTTTCACTTAAATAAAATGTCAAACCTCTTTAAAAAATCAATGAGCATTAGAATGCAATGTGTCTTGAAATATATATTAATACTGCTTATCAATACAGGGGTCATTTCTCCCCCCAAAAAATGTTTTTTTCAAAATGTACAATGTAGAATTTTAATTTAGAGATATTTGTCCTTTAGCTAAATTATACCCCTTCAGCTGGGCCATTGTTTCCTTCCATGAGTGGTGAAGTTCCTAGGGCATGGGGGGGGGGGGATTTTGCCAATTTCCCACTCCCCTAGCAGTCCCAGAGGGTCCTCAATACTCCAAAGCAAATTTTCAGGCTGGGATGGGGTTTTATATGGGAAGAGAAAATAAACAAAGCTTATTCTTTTTCCATTCTATCAATGGGATTACTCCACTGCATCAGAAGACTTACGTAGGCAGAAGGCACCATTTCATCAGCAGAAAACAAATTTTAGAGCCAGTCCCCTGGGCTTTAAAAAAAATCTACTTCAGTGGAACTAAATTACTTGAGACCTTAAAATATGTTCATAGTAGCTCACTGTTCTAACATCTGTGCAAACTGGATGTGTTCTGTCACTTTAAATCAACAAAAGTACCTAAAATGGTGGCATGTGTAAATTTTTAAATTTTCATTTAAATGTATCACACTGAAACAACAAACCCATATATTTTATCTAATTGTAAACAGCCATGTTTAATGTGTCACCAATTCAAAATATTATATAGTGAAATCTTAAACATTGCCTTCATGTCCTAACAACACCTTTAAATTGACAAATGCAAAATATTGTATAATGATGACACATTTTGCTGGTCTAAAGCAAAACCATGATTGAAGTCCAGATAGCCCTTCTTAAATTTAATTCACAAGAGTAGGAAAAAATTACAGTGTATTTTGTAAAGTTTATTATCAGAACGTAATTAGCTTTCATTTGTCGGTAGACAGCTTCTCTCTGTGGATTTGAGTGTGATTTTCACCATACATGTTCAGCTCCCATGCCTTTGGAGCAGATTTGGGGGGGGGGGGCAAATGGGTTAACTGGAAAGAGGAGGAATATCTGGAAGGAGGAGGAATATCCTCTGTGAAAATCACATCTATCCCCATCGCATTGATAGAAGCCTTCCACAGTGGAAAGCTAGTTTTATTCTAAAACTGAGGAGCACAACATATACCGTACACGATTTTGATTTTGATTTTGACCATGTAAGGTATTGTTATCAGTATTCATCTGGTTTCTCAAACACAAGGAGGATACTTAGTTTTGCGTAGTCAGAAATACAAATGTTTTCATGTGCCTAATGAGCACCAAAACTAGCGCAAATTTGTGTTTCAGGGAATAAAATTGCCTTTTGATGGAATAAAAGTAAAAGTTTAAGTTTCCGGTTGTATTTGTTTGTTTTGACCAAGTTTGTGTTATCTCTAAACACAAGTTATGGTGCTTAATTGATTTACTTTACTGATAAGAGTTTTCCTATGCCTTTGTTATTGGAAATTGCACAGGGTATTGTGTTTGGGGGATATTTTTCATAAATTTGTAGATAACTAGATGACAAAGAGCATTAAAATCATGAAGTATAGATTTGTGTCATGTTAGTACTGTCCTATCAGAGTAATGGATTGGGTGGAGGGACACATCACAAAAGTGGACAAGTTTGAGGAAGAAGACACAACTTAAATACTGTGAACATATTGTAAATTACTTTACTTATGTCTATTTTGCTAAATCGTATTGCTTTTCCTTTCTTTTTTTAAAAAAAGTTAAATTGTTAAGAGAATTAGCAAAAGCACCTGTAAAACATGCACATGCTGAATGCCAGTTCAAAAAGTGTGATGCTCATTAAAAAAAATACAAATTTATCAAATGGAAAGATACTGTGTTTTCATGGCATGCAAACAGGGAAAAATAATAGCAGAGAATACTCAGGTATATGGCTGAATGAATGGTTCATTTTTAAATTTCCTGTAATGCTAAATTGGAGCACCCTGGGTATACTTTTACTGAAGTTGGCAATATTCAAAACTGCTCAGATGGATTTCCAAAATTCTGTGTATATACACCCATGCATATGTTGGACCTCTTCTAGCCTTCAATGGTGGTTTCTCGATGTAGTCGGGGAGTCCTTCCAGAGCAATATCCTACATAACACAAAGGCTACCAAAGTGAAAATCAGTGTTGCATAGACTTGAGTGTGAAACTACTGAAAGGGAAAGAGGTGTGATCCTAAAGTGGAAGAATTTTGCACACAGGTCTTGTGGTTCTGGCACTTAACTGAACTCCCAGCAAGCACACCTGCAAATAAATGCATTTTTAAGGAAAGTTCAAAGTTTGAGGTTTCTTCACATTGAAGAAAGAAAGACTTAAATCCTATTTGGCATGCTTAGAACAGCTCAAGATCCTGACCCAGCATTTATTTAGCTTCTTTTTAAAAACTATCTTCTCCTCCACAGTTAAGGGGACAGGATCCAAGAAGTGGATAACTTCTCGCACACAGTGAACTGAGCACAACCAAACTCTAGAATGCAACTGTATCGTGCAGGATTCTGTTTTTTGAAACTGGGAGGAGTACCAAAACAACTTTATAGTGTAGTAAGATAAGGAGGAATCAACAGTTCTGTGACAAACTCGTTGAAATTACAGTAGGCCTCTTGAGCAGGAAGCCAAAAGATGGGACAGACTTTTACCTCTTTGCAAAGGGACATACATTTGTGTACTTCTATCCATGTTCAAATCTAGCTTCAGAACGGTATTCCAAAAATACTCATCATTTTGTGATTGATAGTTCAAAAAGCAGGAGAAAATGGATTTCTTAGAAATCATTTTACATTAAAGTTGCTCCTTACTCAAAGGGTCAAAGTATGTTAATTGTGTCTTGGCACTTTCATTGTTGGTTCTGAAAAAGCAGCAGTGGGATACAGCAAGTGATCTGAGTCTGAACCATAACAGACTGGGAAACGGAGTGGGAAATGATGCTTTCTGTCAGCAGCACGGTCCCAATCTGAATTGGAGCCACAACTGCCCATAAAAAAATCAATCACATTTCCAAATACATTTTATGTATCATTTTTGGCTCCAGGCCAAGCTGCTCTTCCATTCTAAATACTAAACTACTGAAAAATACAATTGAGCTTCCTCATTATTTCAAAAATAGGTTTTTATCATATACTGAAAAGTGATTTGTACAGCTCTGGTTGCAGCGTTGACATTATAAACACTTAACTAATTATATATATATAATTAGTTAATAATGCTGGTCGCTGACTGTAATAAACTCATTCATTTCATTTCCTTAAGCTTGATTAAAAGTATTCACCCCCCCCAAAAAAATAATAGTTTTGACGCATTGAAGTTTAGTTTGAAAGCAACTAAAGTTCAGTACATCTTAGGGGAATAACATTGAGAATGTAAACCAGTATAATATTAAGTTCTGTTAGGAAAATCCTTTATAGCTTCTGTTATATACTGCAGCATTCTATAGAAACCACCTTAGTCCCTTTCTTAAATCAAGCCACACTTAGCTGCCTTTTATGGCATATGCCATTCAATTTCTCCGAATAATATAAACTGGTTTTGTAAATGTTCCCAAATTACAGAGCAATGTAATAACAATAACAACACTTTTTGTATACTCATAAAACGATATATATTACAGAAGTCCAAAATTTTTGGTATCATGTGATAATACAATATAATAAATTACTATTCAGAATTCTTCAAAAAGTCCTCCACATTTTTTTAGAAAGCTTTATTAAGAATTTTTTAAAAACTCCAATACAACAGTAAAAACAATCAACAATTAACAACCCATTCAAACTGCTATAACACGATTTGACAGATAATACAATCATGTATCCAACATCTGCAACAATGACATATAATAACCATACACTTATCCCCCTCACCAACAAACTATAAAATGTAGCACAAAGTGACTTCCTGAATTTCATACGGATCCATTTTACTCTTTCTTATTTGACCTGATTGACCATTATGTCCAAACAAAATACCCAAACTCAACAATTAATATACTAGAGTGCAATCTTAATATTTCATATATCCTTAATTCCTTAAATGCAGTATTGACTTATGCTACTTTTACCAGCTTAATGAAGGATTTCTTTTTTTAAAGAGTTTCACTAACCTTAAAAATGAACATTTAAAACATTAACATACACTGAGCCACATTCAATTCATACATTCAACAGACATCTATACATAGATGTTTATATATTTTCCCATGTATCTGCCTGCAATAAGCTAAACATAAATATAAATAGAAGCATAGTTCTATTATATGCCATTTTTATTACATTCTTAATCTATTACACTCAGATTTATTGTGAAAGCAAAGTGGCTAGGATAAATTGTCTTCTCTTTCCTACTTGACTATATAATGCTTCTCTATCATTATCTTCTTTCCCTCTCCACTTTTATAATTGGAAAACACTAACTTTTCCATCTTCTTTCTTTTGATTATTCTTCTAATGAGCTTCTTACTGCTAAAAAAAAGTCATCCACATTTGAGGTTGACATGAGATGTGTAGAAGGAATTCTATGTTATCCAGAAAACCTACAGAGATGGCAAATCTAAATTATTCAACCATTTTGTAGTTCTTCAATCCATATTTGCAAACAAATTCTCTTAATTAACTAATTCTTGTAATACTATATGTCTTTAAATTATATGTGTCAGTGAACAAAAGTACTATTTCATAAATGTTCAATAGCCTTTTGTGATTTAATTGTCATCTTGTCATTGTCACTTAAGGGAAACACATTTTGGGATTTAGGTATGAATACTTACAAAAATCCTCTGAGGTCTAAATTAATTGCGACTGAGATTTTTTGTCATTTTCTCCCTTTTAAAAATTATTCTTTCTAGACCTAAAGCAAACAGTCTGGAGAAATGATGCCTGAACAGAGGCAGCTTAATTTGTTCTTGCATGGTTTTAATCTAGCTCAAAGTGGCCTTCAGCATACTGCATTTGCTACCTGTAAGGGGATATTCATGGGATTCCATCTTCCTATAGATAAAATACTAGGTTACTGAAGAGGTTTGTGCAAAATGGGGAGGAAGGGTTAATTTCAACCGGATTATAACAAGGGAAGATGCTAACCCAATTTTATACCTACAGAGCCTGTGTATGTATAGATTTCTTGGCTGCTGTGTTTAGAATGAGACCATAAGATGGGACTGGTATACCTATTGTGCTACCTTGCTGTACTTTTTGAGCATTTGGAATTGTCCATCTCGCCATATTTTCCTGGGTAAACACCAGCTTTCCTGGGATTTTTCCAGAGTCTGCAGTGATAGTTGAAGCATCAGCACTCTTAACATCCCAGGCACATAGATGTATGCTGTAGGGATTCTGCTGGTGGTGGACAACAACAACAATATTTACATAATTTATAATATTTAATATTTATATAATATTTGATAACCTTTACATATAATATCTACATCCTGTTGTAGCAATGAGCATTGTGCTAGGTGAGCCAAGAGGTGGACCAGGCAACCATATACTGAAAAGTGCTGTCTGTACCTGCAACCAGCACTCACTCCTTCCCCTTATGAGTATTTTTGACATTCAGGGAAAACCAAGGCAAAGCTTAGAGCCAACTATGGAGCTGGCAAAAAGACAGTAATGCATCCGTGCAGGTATCGGGACTTGAGTTTGACACACATTTTCTACCTGCTTGCCACACACCTCCAGGACTTCCATAGATAAAAAAATATTTTGAATGTAGATGATGATGATGATAAATGCGGATCGAGGTGGGTTACAACAAAGAGGAATAACAATAAAATACAATATACAATTAAAACCAGATTTCTAAATAAAACGATATCCCTTGATTGGCTTATGGAGCAATTGCAGACTGAGGAGCAGGGGGCAGGATGCCTTTCCCATAGCAACCCCAACATTGGCTCTGAAGGGGAGCTGGGTTAGACAAAAGCCATGTCTCTCACGGGTGCCAAAGGGAAGAAGGATCTGACCTGTGTCACCCTCTCATTCAGATCTTCCTCTGGTCAGACAATCCAGGACCTGAATGGGAAAAATAGCTTGTAAGGGAGGGAGAGGTGGTTGCCATTGTCTCTGCCTTGGGAATTTGGCTACCCAGTAATGTTTCTAAAGCTGAAGTTGTGACCTGTTTCAGTCCAACAAGTACGTGTGCCATTCTGCTCCAGGCACAAGTGGCTTCTCCTGAGACTGACTATAAGCCCCTTAATAAAATAGAGTGTAAACTCAATATGTTTAAATCTTACAGAATTCTGCATCGGACAATATCAGATTATACAGAAGAGACACTGGAGAACTATGGGTTTTATTTAAATATGGGTTTATTTGGAGGGAAGCACAGCGATTGGCAAACTAAAACAGATGCTTGATGTGTGACACAGAAGACAATGCAAGTGGAATTTATCATCTCTGAATAGATGGAGCCCTGGGGAAGCCAGAGGGAATGGCATGGGCCAAATGCAGCAATTGACCTTCATCTTTTAGCCAACAGGAAGCAACAATGAGGATTTGAGGATGCAAGGATCTTTGAAAAGTAAGGCACAGGGAAACCTCACTGCTGAGCAGCAATATATTTTAGTATGCTGAGACGTTACAGCCTCCAGCCCCTTTAAATATCCTGTTTAGCTTTGATACAGAAAACATCAAAACACGCCAACTTAAGTGGTAGTATTTTGATAATTCTAATAAACTGAAAGTTGAAAGTTGAGATACCTTTAGGAACATATAACAGTAAGAGGAGAACTAGAAAGATCAGGATAGACCTCTGATAAATGGTCTGTATTCTACAATGGGGTGGGTATGTAGACCTCCAAATGTTTGCAGACTGCAGGTCCCATAACTCCTCACCTTAGCTCTACCATAGGCTAAAATCCTCAGGAAGAATATTGTTGACTACCCTGGCACTAATCTTTTTTTTTTTTTAATCAAGCACAGTGAAACAACTAAAACACTGAGCATCACAAGTACCACGGACTTTGTATAAACAGCCAGAGGAATGATATTGCTAGAAGTAAATCCCTAGATTTTTTTTTTTTTTTTTTGTAGTGTGGAAATGGTCTTCAAATATGTTTTTTAAGGAGGGTTACATAACAGAGTAAAATTTCAGTTAGGATTTTCTGAAGTCATTTAAATATTATTTTTCAGGATGTGCAATTAAAGATATCTAGAAGTCAGCTTTTCTGAAAATACCTTTAAATGTGAGGTTGTTGTAAGATTTGAATAATTAAAACGACAACAACAGGTGCTTTCTTTAAACAAACAAAAAAGACCAAAGTAGTTGGCTTTAGATACAGAGACAGACTGAAATCCCTGCTACATCTGGAAATTGTTTTCACCGAGGGAATTTTTCTTCTGTGATCCCTCCCACCTTTTGATCTGTTAAACATCAGTAAATAGAAGTACACAAAATGTGCAGCTTTTGAATGTAATTGTAATCCTTGGAAACCATAATCCCCCTTTCACTAAATTATTCATTTTCACTAAATTCCTGGTAACCATTCACTCATCATGGCCACAAAACAGCTAAATTGTATTTCCTGGATAACATTCACTAGACTGCAGGCCCATTTTCTTCTGCATTCCAGTCATTTCCATCTCCTGCCATAGCTTTCACCATCTCACAATAGCTTCCCATCAGTACTGTGAAATCAGTTTGATGGCTTGATATATGTAGGTGGTGTTTTTTTTAAAAGGTAATGCTGCCTAAATAACCTAAAGGTACTAGATTTCATCTGATCTTAGAAACTAAACAGGGTCAGCCTTCGTTAGTACTTGGATAGGAGAATGACAACGAATACCAGATGCTGTAGGCTATGCAGATGGGAAAGGGAAAGCTTTCAAATATGTGCTATACGCCCTGCTTCTAAAGCTCAAATATGGTCTTAACAAGACTACATGTAATGCCTGGTTTAAGAAGACTACATGTGAAAGTGATCTAGGAGTCCTAATAGACCACAAGTTGTATTATTATTGTTATTATTATTACAAGTTGAAAATAAGTCAACACTGTGATGCTAAAAATGCCAATGGATTTTAGGCTGCATCAATAGAAGTATAGTGTTTAGTTCAAGGAAAGTAATAATGCCACTGTATTCTGCTTTGGTCAGGCCTCACTTGGAATACTGTGTCCAGTTCTGGGCACCACGACTCAAAAAGGATGTGGAGGAACTGGAGCGTGTCCAGAAGAGGGCAACTAAAATGGTGAAGGGTCTGGAAACCAAGCCCTATGAGGAGAGACTTGGGGAGCTGGGGATGTTTAGCCTAGAGAAGAGAAGGCTGAGAGGTGATATGATAGCCGTGTTTAAATATTTGAAGGGATGTCATATTGAGGAGGGAACAAGCTTGCTGCCTGGGAATATCAAGGGGTGGGGGGAAAGGAGGAGATGGACACCATGTTACTGCCCAATATCAGGATTGCCACGGACTATCATTTAACACACCTGTGGAGTAATGGCATGGCAGAGGGATTGACCACTTATTGACAGGTTTTCCTGTCAATGAAAAGATGTCCTTTAACAACATTTCAGAAGCACAGCAGCAACAAATCAGGAGCGACATGTGATAGGTACTACCAAAGGTGCTTTTCTCTTGCTAAAACTGCAGTATAAAATCTGCTTGTGATAAGGTCCTTTATTACTTAAGGAGTACTACATTAGTAATGTGTTGCTTTTTTATTACTGTTTTAAAAAATATGCCTAAAGATAAGAAAATAGCAAAACTCCCAAAAAATGACCCCCAAAACAATGACCTCCTCTCTGATTTCCACACTACATTCTAGTACTCATTCATATGGTCATCTACTCTCCTTGACTTTAGGCAACATCCTTCCTCCTGCCTTTGGTCCCCAACAACCATTGTTAAAACTGAACTTGCAATTTTATCTCCATACCCACAAGGGTTTGAATTTCAGTTGACATTCTCATACATAACTAGCTTATATAGGTATGTCTCTGGACTTTCCACTCCAAACATGCATCTGAGGAAGTATGCTTAAATCTATGAAAGATCATGCTACCAGCTTCTTTCTTTCAGTTAGTCTCAAAGGTGTTGCAAGATCCATTTGCCCCAAAACAATGGATAAACACTCCTCATTATGCAAAAGGGGGCATTACCAGTCATTCCACCATTGTGCAAATGTAGCATTCTGTCCTCATTGCTTCCAAAAATAACATGTCACAGGTAATAGCACTACTTGCAATGTGTAATTTCCAAGCTCTGTGTCAGCTTTTGTTTGAGGGTTGTAAGGTTCCATAAAAAGGTTAAAAGCAGAAGGCATTTCAACTTTTTTAAAGCCAAATAAAATGTGTACAAATAAAACCTCAAAGGTACCAAAGCAGTAATTAAGATCAACTCTCTGTTAATCCAGTTCTTCTAAGTGCTATCCTGTTTCAAATAATTTATAAAAGGTTTACCAAGCTAGAGACTGGATGTTCTTCCTTGGCATTACATCAACAAACTATTGTCCCCATGGGTGCAGAATGAAAATGTGGTCATCCACATGTTGTTGGACTATCTGGTGTAGCTTATGGTTTCTGTAGAAGCAACGTATGCCAGCACCAGAAATGGAGAACAGGAGGACAAAGTATATCCCAATATTTCCCCTTTTTCTGTCATTACTGCTGGTGAAGCAGTGCTTCAGGTGGTGGAAATCTTCACTACCATTCAGATGGACCTCAGTAAGCAGGCCGTTCCAGGTAGTTTAGGGTCCCATCCTAACTTGATGTGTATCTTAACAAAGGTGTGCATTGTCTACAAGCAAGTGTTTTCCCCCTCTTTAGAACTACGCCCCCCCCCATATATGTATTGTGGATTTATTTACCCATATCAGCTAAAGCTCATACAATCAAGAGTATTTCTTTTTAAGACGCTAGCCCCTACAAAAAAATTACATATGGAAGTTAAAGCAAAAATCAAGAAGAAGCTGCTGATGATATGTCACAGCAGGTGATTCTCCTAGTGCCCCTTTTGATCAGATAACATAGAATTCCTCAGAAAGTCCTCAGTGGGGGAATCATGGCTGTTAACTTGTTTTAGAAGTGTTAAGAGCTTGATGGCTGAAAGCTGTGTGAAAGCTCAAGTTTCTAATAGCTGCTGATTTTCCAAAAGCCTTTCACCGAGGCTGCATTTTCCATTTATTGAGCCTCTTGCGTCTCTGAGCTTTAGCAACTCATGTTGATTCTTGTAACTATTTCAGAGTTTGCATCCCAAAGGTGGGGGCCAGCTAATCTGATCTGTATTCCACCTTCACCTGCCTTTCTAGAAGCAGTCATTCTTTTTTGTTTGCCTTTTCTTTTACTGTTTCCTGGGGAGAGAAAGGTATGGATGATATTGGCTTTTAGATTGCTGTATCACAGTAGTAGACACGGCAGAAGACATTTGCCGCTGAAGCAAGTAAGGGACTCATTTAGGTTCCAAGATTAATTCAGAGGAGCAAACAACCCAGACCATTTATGAAAAAGGAAAAAAAAAAAAAGGAATTGGATTTGGCTGCCTTGTTATCTGAGCTTTTCTGTTGTCACTTGGTGATAATACAAATGTCAAATGTATTTATTTGTTTATGTAAGAACATTTCTAGACAACTTTTCATTTTTTAAAATACACACACACACACACACACAATGTAATTTTAAAAATGAGCATTCTGCTTTTTATTCAGTACGTGGTTTGGCTTTAAGGCAGTGATAGGCAGCTGTGTCCTTTCGGTTGATCCTAGAGTACACTGCCGATCATTCATTACTATTAGCTATGCTAGCTAGATCTGATGAGAGTTGTAGTTCAAGAACATCTGGAGGGCCACCATTACCCATTCTTGCTTTAGAGGGAAGAGCTAGCTGAAATCTACTATGAGGAACATCAGCTTAAAAGTGAGAGCAGAGCAGACACTTCCTGATTGTGAATGCCACATATCTGATATAGACTAGAAAAAGCATATACCAGCATGGAAAATGCAGACATTTTTAAATTCAGTCTATATACTCAATAGAACATTATAGTAAAAGCTACACAAATTAGTTGTTTGGTTGAGAATGAAGAGGATTAGTGTCTGCTAGTTTGTTTTCAGTTCTTTATGAAACATGCTAGGGTGAGGAGTATGACTGCATTGATGTGTTTCTTCTGAAACATGTAGTATGGCATTCCTTACTGGCTCACTATGCAAGGAATGGTTTGGATGTTGGAGCTGGCTACAGCATCCTTTTGGGAAAAGTTTTGAGGATTTACATCGGGGAAAATCTTGGACCCCTTCAGATGTTGTTAGGTTGCACTTTCCAGTGGTGAGGGATGATGGGAGTTACAATGCAGTAGCATCTGGAGGGCTGCAAATTGCCCGTCCCTTGTTTATAGTTCAAAAGGGTGAACCTGTGTCTGTAGTCTTGGCTGAGTAATGTTACCGAAAGTGCATTTTTTCTGAATTTGGGGCGTATGAATTCCACATGGCCCCAGATATACTCTGCAATAGACTCCATGTGCCTCCATGGCATGGCAGAGAGATCATGCCCAGGTCACTTGGAAGGCTGGAAAATCTCCAAATCCCAGAGCCAGGCAGATAGTGTGGAAGTTGCAAATGAACTATCATCACCTCCATAATCAGAAGGATGGGCGATAATGGCCAAGATGTCTCACCTGATGAGCCAGCCAAACAACTCAATCCCCTCTCATTTCCCCTTGAATATTGCCAGACCAGTTTCCCTCACCTAGGCAATCTAACACCTTTGTCTAACCTTAGCCAAACAATCTAAGCTATAGGTAAGCAATCACACTTTTTTGTTTAGGCTTTGGCTGAGTAATCAAGCACCTAATCAAAGGCCACTTTGAGCCCTTTAAAACCCTGAAATTCTCTTCTCAGGGTTGCTAATCTGAGTTCAGGGGACCCTGTGTCACTCTGTGTTCTGATCTGGTTACCGGCACAGCCGTTCAACCCATGCTCGGAACAGTTCTGTCTCACATCACTTCACCCAACTGGCTCTTGGCAAAGACTTCATCGGTAGTAAGTTTCGCCGTAGTACTGCCTCGGCATTTATTCCAGCCTAACCCCTGATTTCCCAAGCCCTGCATGAGTGTGTGTGTTGTTGTTGTTGTTGTGTGATTTTCCCCTTTAATAAACAATACTTTAATTGGGGAATTCTGTCTCTGCACCAATTCTTAGATCCACCGGATTCTTGGTATACATATGGGAGACAGTCTCATTGGGTCCTTGAAGCTGACCCCCTCTCAATTTGAGCTAAATAAAATTCCTCATACTAGACTTTTGGCTACAGTAATGCTTGCTCAGTTTAGCCTCACCTTGGGACTGCAAACTGAGATCCTACATTATCTTGGTGTGGCATAAATATCTGCTGGTGAAGTTATGTTAAGCATCCATTACACAGTCCCTATACTGAATACCAATGGAACACAACACACCTGGATCAATAGCCAATGTGACACTCATCAGGTGGATACAACTGCTGTGCATTGCCCATGAAATTCACACTACACATGTAGCATCTGTTGTAAAATTTCAGTGAAGGTAAAATACTGTTTGATGGCACATGAATGCACTTCTGGATTATCCTGCAAAAAAACATCTCAGCAGCAGCAAGGAACTGTAGTCTGGAAGCACCCAGAGTCTTGTGACCAGTTTAGTCTGACTGGACTTTTCTGGGGTTTGCTCTGATTTCAGTCTATTTTTTACCAAGGCCAATCCTATCATCAGGCAGAAAGAGGTGACCAACTCAGGCAATAAATGGGAAGTGTCATGAAAGGGTAACAAACAAAGGGTGTGTGTGTGTTATCATTTGATGCTTTAATGTAGGCATCATAATGTCCTGGAGCAACGTCGGCCCTGGTGTAGTCCAAGAATAGAAATCATGCACCTCTCCAGATGTTTTCAGACTTCATGTCCCAGCAGCCTTAACCAACATAGCCAAGCATACAGAATGCTGGGAGCTGCTGTCCAACAACATCTGGAGGGCTGCACAATTCCTTTGTCTAGCTCACGGGGGCTTGCAGGTCTGCTGTTCAAAACATTTATTCCATGAATAGTGCATGTATTATCTTTTGCGTTGTCTAAATGTGATTTTTCATGCAGTTTTGTTTCATGCATATGTTCTCTAAGAGGAGCATAATAAACAATGGTTGGGCCTTGTGTCTGGAGGTAAACAGGGAGGAGATCACTGGGATGTGCAAGTAAGAACAGAGCCTGAAGAGGACATGGAAGGACAGCTGTGGGTGAGAATTGTTATCAGTTGACAGTTGGAAGAGGATGAATAGGGGATTAGTTGAATGGAAATTTTGAAGGAGATTACCAGTTCTAACTCAGCTCCTCAAACACTCTGGTGTGGATCTAAAAGTAGATACTCAAAACAAGACT
>CM034701.1:177743263-177761181 GCA_020142125.1 Phrynosoma platyrhinos | reverse complement strand
TTTTAAAGGGGAAAGGTTGCCTACCCCTGGGTTAGCGGAAGCCAAAAGAGACAATGGAGGTAAGATGTTCCCAAATTTAATGCTAAGGGCCTGGAACAGTTTAATGATGGCTCCATTAGTTCAAGGAATATCACTTCTCTCCTGCCAAAAGTCAATTTAGACACATGGTCAAGTCTTTTCAGCACTCCTAGCAAACAATAATGAGAGAAACACAGAACAGAGCACACCAAAGATCAGTGCCACTATTCACTTTAATGATTACCTCAAAAATGTTGTGCCCAGAAAGCAAGAGCAGATTCAGGTGCACTGCTTTAACATACTCCTGAAACAACTCCTGACATTGAAGGGTTTTCAGTACAAACCTTCTTGAGCCTTATTGCATGACTAAAGAAAGTCGAGAGACAGAGGCAGAGAGAGAGAGAGAAGCAGCTTTCTCCTTGCCTCTCCCATGCCCTCAAAGCACTTCCGTTCTCTTTCCGAGGGAGACAGTTGTAAAAGTGTGTCTTTTGTCATACTTGTATATAGTCTGTTTAGCAAAAGGCACGCCTTTACAACTGTCTCCCTCTGGAAGGAGAACAGAAGTGCAAAAAAGCCGCTTCTCTCTTGCTGCCACTCAGCTTTCTTCTGTCATGCTATCAGGTTCTTAATATTTTGCAGCTGCAATCCCTTCTTTTTCATGTTAAATTAATAATTTAAGGTCTCATAACTAGGTTTTTTGTTGTTGTTGTTGTTTGAGAGAGGTTAGGACCATTTCACTGTGCCTTCACAGACCTAACATTTTGTGGTGAGACTTGTTTACTCATTCCTTGATTTCTCCATCTCTCTTGCCTCAGTCTCTCGAGATGTGTTCAACTACCTTGAACATCATCGCCAGGCAGCATGGCTATTGCTGGCAGAAAATGATAATGTCACAGTCCAACACATTTGGAGGAAACCAGGTTGTCTCATAAGTGTGTGTATGGACGAATGAAAGAAAGACTTCCATACATCCTTTCTCACTCTCCCACTATTCAGTTACACTTGTAAGAGCCCCAAGATACAGAGATTAAACTGAAGCTTGTATATAGTAGTAAAAGCAAGGGAGATTGTGTTTAATGGCTGGAGTCACTGGGGTAGAAAACAGGTTTAGTATCCATCCAAATGATACCCATAAATAACAGTACCTCCATGATGATGTGACAAGCTTCCCCCATTAGCAAGGATTTCTTCTCTAGCTGCCATCTAAAGACCAAAAACAGTTAAATAATTCACCAAATTAAAACCAGCATGACAATGCACACCTTTCATTCACTAGTATAAAAGCAATATAAATCAATGTAAATTTGTCGGAGAAGACACTACGTATAACTTCCAAAATGGTTGCATAAGAGTCTTAACCACTAAGTCACATGTATTTAAATTATGCTGAAATGATATCTATTATTGGCACAATGAATTTCACAGATTTTTTACATGCCTTGGTTACTGACTCCTAAAACTGTTCATTTCCTACAAATATTCTTGCTTAGCACAGTCCATGTGTCAATCACATGTACACACCGAAAAGAACTGACCAGTAGACAGAAATTACTCTTGGAGTAATTTAAGCTGGCAAAAAGTTGAAAGAATTAAGGAAGGGAATAGAGCACAAGAAATCTTGCATATTAAAGCTGCTGTGTGAACAAGAAAACAAGTACTCTAAAGGCAAACCAAAGGGTTTGTCAGCAGCATTCCCCTGCCCCTTGAAGCCTCCCTCTATATCCACCCTCAAAATTTGTTCCACAAAGTCAAGACACCTCTCCACCAGACAGAATAGGAAAGAAAAGTTCCATTCAGAGAGTATTAAGGTTGGATTTCACCCAAAATCTTTTAAGCAAACTTTGTATATAGCTAGTCTATAAAAGCAAGAAGGATAACAACAACATTTCAAAACAGCAATCTTTAATCACAGATATCGTCACTGGAACAGCATTCAAACAGAAGGGGCCTACTGTTAAAAGTTTTGTCTAATATGGCAGCAATTCATTTTCTGTCATCTCACAAAGTACTCCTTTGTGAGGGAAGAAAACAAGATTATGGGAAGAGTAATATACAAACTACCAAAAAACTTGAAAGATTTTTCCAGATACTGGAAAACATCAGTATAACTGCTTAAGATGTAATTTAAATGGAAAGTGTTATATCAGTAAGCAGTAAACCAATCATATCTTTTAGCCCCACTGCATGAAAAACTCTAGGCCAGGGCTAGACAATCTGGTGCTCTCTAAACTGCCAAAGGCCCTAGTCTGCATAGGAAATGGTCAGGAATGGTGGGAGCAACATTCCAAAACATCTGAAGGGCACCAGGTTCCTTAACCCTTTCTAGGACCATTCTATATAAATTGTACCAACTCACATGGAATGCCAATCACAACTGAGATGCTGGTTGCATGAATGTTTTTCATCTACTAAACTGCACTGCTCACATTTAAATTGGGTGTGAGGTAGCAGGATTATTACCCTAAGTACTACATACTTTGTGCAACATGACATCTCTATATAAAATTACCTCTATTTCTTCATAAACCCTCATAGGATCACTTAGTCCTCTGTAGTTAAAGCCCAGATAAAAATAGACACAAGCACCAGCGTCATACGTCTGTGTCACCCTATTAATTTTTTTTTTAAAAAAGAGGTATGTTAGATCAATTATCACACTATTGCAAATGAAAGCTCTCTCATCACATTTTCTCTCACCATATGAAATAAAGGTAAAATTTATTTTATTTAAGACATTTTCTACTTGCACCCTTTGGAACCATAGTCAATGGGCAAAAAAACAAAACAAAGACTACTGGCATATACTAACAGTACCAAAAGGCCTAGGTGGGAATTTTTTGGCTGCACATGGATGTGTGTGCATTTATGCACATGCACAGCACACACCAACTCAGCCTTCTTCACATCTCAGCAAGGGGAAATCTAAACCTCCTCTCCCTGTCTGCTGAAACAATAGGGGGTGCTGAGAGGAGTGGTAAGGTGAAAGCTTCCCCCATTTCTCAATGAATCTCACCAAGATTGCTGTTTCTTTTGTCATTTTAGTGCAGAAAACAGCAATCTTTGAAGAGGGTCACTGGAGTATGGGGGAAGCCTATCCAGTCTGCCACAATCTCCACTAAGGATGCTATTTCTTTGTCACTGCTAGCAAAAAGAAATGTTAATCTCCTTAGCATGGCTAACTGTATTGTCAAGGGCCCCCAAAACCTGGGATCAAGCCCTTGTCCAAGTGTTTCCCATCAACAGCAAGCCAAGACAGATGAGTCCCCAGTTCAGATAAATTAAAATTGATAATGTAGCTTCAACCATAGGACTGCACTAAAACAAAACAGACTTCAAGAGTCTACTATAGAATATGGTTTTAGTCAAGATGCCTTACCGACAGGCTGCAAAAGGTGGAAATTGAACACCTTTCTCTTTGCATTCCCTTGTTACTCTTTCTTTTACGTTTCTGCAGAGGTCTAGAACCCTGAAACAAAACAGTAGAGAATTTTTTTAAAAAAGAAAAAGAACAGAAAAATACCATTTCTATAATTTTGTACATGTTCATCAATTTAATTTTTTTGTTATGCTCCATTTAAAAATAGGTCTGTTTTATTACTTTACAAATTATGATAAATTAAAATTTGTCAATGGCTTCAAGGCCACAACATATTTTGATCTGTCATAGTCTTAAATATACAAGTGTTAGGGAGCTAAGATTCAATTTTGTTTGTTTGCTTAGCATCCCTGGTTATTGCAAAAGAACTGGGAGTAAAGTTTTAAGAGGATTTGAAATGGAATATAATTTATAAACAATTTATTTTTCTGTTCAGAATGGAAATGGCTACATTTATAGGTGAAAAAAGAATGTGTAACATAAAATGTAATTCTCCTGGGAACATCTGGCTTGTCTCCTTTTCTCTCAAAAATATTCTTTCTTTTGCCATGGCTTTGCCCCGATTACAGTTTTTTATCCTAATGCAAAGCAGTATGAACAATTCTATTTTTCAGATTCTTTTGCTAATTAGCAAAAGGATAAGTTTACAACAAATGCAACCAAAGGTCTTTGGATTCCTTAAAGACTAATATATTTATTACAGCATGAGCTTTCATCAACTGTAGCTCACTTCAACAAATGTAATCCAAAATTCCAGGTCATTATCTGGTTGCAGGTAAGCTTTTAGCAGTAGAGTCAAAGGGAAATTAATTTCAAAAAGTAATGAATGGCCATCATAAAATGGTTTCTTGCCGCAAAAATATCCTAGCACTAGGTAAGCCAATTAACATATGTAAGAACCCATAAATCCTAATTCAATCATTTGAAGATAGACCACCCAAAGAATTATAGCCCTGCAGTCTCTCATTCTAATCTCCATTTGAAATTGAGACAGAATAAATGAAGAGGATAGACTCCAAAATTAAGAGCCTCCTAGTATTACAGGACCAACAAATGGATGGAACCAACTCTCTTGGTTTTTAGAAGACAATGTGAACAGTGGCAACCAGTCATTTATCAGCTCTATGTATGAGAAGTGAGTTACAACCTTCTAGTCTCATAATCTGTTAACAAAATTGCTTCGATTCAGATTTGATCTTGCTGATAAGAGCATTTGTACTTCAACCATGGAATTCAGTTCAGGGAAACCTTCTTCTGAGAGAAGAGGGCAATGCAACTTTCCTCTTCACCTCACACTGTGGACAGTGAAGTCAGGGTCTAGTTCAGTAGCTTGCTTTAATTTCACAATAATTCTCATTTTGGCTTCAAATGCCCAAGTCAGCTTTCCATGGCTGCTCATATGTACACTACTTTTTTGTTCTTGGAAGAGTTTAGTGACCCTTTCCATACACCATACAGTTTTTACAACATTAAAAAAAATCAAACCCAAAGACAAAGCATTTTGCAAATTATGTGTGTTAGGATGATTGAGTATTGTAAGAAAAATAAGTTTTATAGACCAGAAAATGCAATTTATTTATTTATTTTACCTATCCCAGGGAACAGATGTCTCAAATGATTCTCCTATTATATAATAGTCCAAGCCCATGTCCTGTTAAAGAAGCCAGAAAAGTTTCAGATTAGCATCCCTAAATTTATATTCCTGCAAAATTGATGTTTATCTTGCTATTATGCATAATTACAATGAAAACATTCCATCTTATCCATTTGCATTTCTGACAAGCTACATTTGTCAGGAGGACATAATACAGGCATGCCATGGCTAGATTTGTTAATTCCTAATTACCCTGAATGGTCATGGAGACTGTCACCCTTTAGACATTAAGCACATGGTGGACTTGTGCTGCCAGATCAAGTGACTTGTTTTTTAATTTTAAAAAGTGGTTTATGTACCTCTTTATGATGTGTCATATTCTTATTGGGAAATATAAAAGGAACTGTGCAATAAATGGACAAGCAGGCCATTGGGAAAAAATGGATTTTGTGATTTATTATTCTTAAATGTCTCTTACATGTGCTTAACTTCCTCATACTTTGTTTCAGAAGGTCCTACAAATGAAACAGAAATTCATATTTTTCTTTGTGCAAAATAGGAGGAAAAATAGTCTGAGAAACCTTTAGTGATCCTTTTTCTGCTAATGAATCACCATGGCCAGGTTTGTCCACATCTGGCTGTAATCCTGTGGGGGGCTTATTCTGTCATAACCTCTGGAAACAGCACTGTAAGCATCTGCAAGCCATCTTGTCCTTCCTTGCCCAATGAAGCTCAAGGGAAGTTGGAAGCTCGTGAGAGATTTCCATCTCCTTTGGATATGGATTGGCTACAGGAGTGTACTCAGATGCCATCCAGGTGTCCCTTTTAACCCGGCATCAAAAAAGCAAGCTGTCCTTGCCCAAGAAGCAACCCTCTTCCATCTGCTCTGGGACAGTGTTTGGGGCAGCCAAGAAGACACAGACTTTGGAAAAGATCCACCACACGTAGCCCAGAGAACTGTAGTTTCTTTAATTCAGGAAAAGTCACTTGTGATACAGATGTGTTTTTGCACTGAGGAAGCATCTCGGATGCTTCTCCAAGCTTTCATAGCCCAGACACATTTTTTCTGAAGTTAAAATTGGGAAGTACGCAAACTTTCAGTGCAGAAGCTACATTCTGTGTGGACATATAGGCGCTAACAGGAAAAATGATCCTCCCTATAATTTCTATATTAGCCTCTAAACAGAAGGGCAACTCTAAAGCAGAAACTCATATAGAGATACAAACAGTGGATTAAGTGCTGCCCATTTCTGTGCACCAAGAGGAACTGCACTGAATTTGCACAAATTGCTGAAAGAAAAAATTTGTTCCAGAGTAGACTTTCTGGATGAAAGGAAAAGAAGAGCACTGCAGAAAAGAAGAGCACTGCAGAAGAGACACAAACTGACAATCCTTCTTGTGTGTTCGAGCTCAGAGCTTATAAGCAATATTAATTTGTCACAGCATATTAATGAGCCCAAAATTACTTCTTTAAGTAACTCCCAGATGGCTCCTTCATTCCAAAGGCTCCATGTATAGAAACACCAACACATATTTTTAAAGGTTCCAGCGCATCTTTTTAAAAAACACAGGGACTGCAAACTACAGGAGCAACCATACCTATCAATCTGCATTTAACTATCTAAGCAGATGATCTGAGCTTGAAGATGATTGTTCAGCAGCTGGAGATGAGAGCTATAAATGGACCTTTAGGTCAGCCTCTCTCTTACCCAAGCACAACCTCACTGTATCATTTGCCATGGATGGTGTACAACATCCAGGCAGATATTTTTTTACATAGCATTCAAGAAAGAAGCACAGCAACCCAATCTGCATGCTTTTTAATAAAGAACTACAAAAGCTCTTAACAGTTAAAATAAAGATATTTTCCCAAATAAAATAGACTTTCTGGATTTTAGACTTGTGTTTACATAGCACTTAAAGGAAGAGAAAATATTGCAACTAAATAAACTAAATTCTGTTTTTTTAAAAAAGAAAAGCTTACCCGAATGTAAGCAATAACAAACGTTAGCATATACCCTCTCTGTCCATTGTCTTCTCCAGCTGCCAGACCACTGCAATTTGAGGACCATAAAATATCAACACACAAGTTTTTACAGTATGCAAAATAGCAAAAAATGTTTCAGATCTGGGTAGCTAGATTAGGCTGAATTTGAAATTTAACAAACTTCATTTTTTTTAAAGGTGGCAGATGAAGCACTAAGTTGCAGGAAAATTCTCAATTCAGTAAAAACATTTTAAACCTTATAACAGCACTCATCATTTCTGAGGAAATTCTCAGGTGCTATTTTGGGTAGCCTCTATAACATATGATGGGGAAAAAATCATGATCTTGAAAAGCTGGATATGCATGCGCCCTTTCTGTTTCTCTGGCAAAGTGACAAACCACACACCTTCAAATCACCTATTGGCATATGGTTAGAGAAGGTTAGAGAATTGTCTCTAAACACTCACAAAAATGTTTAATGGAAACAACAGCAATAATTATCTGTCTAATAATTTGTTTACATGAGAAATAAAGTTGTGACCTGGACAAATATCTTCAGCATGGTTACACTGGCCAGTCTTGTAATCAATCAAACCAGACAGATGCAAGCCACCCTATCATTACTCAGCTGGCTATGAAAACGAAATCTTTTCTGTTTCTTCCTACCAGCACAGAGCAACTGGTGACAGGAGGTGGGTTACATATAATTAATCAAGTTCTGTTGATTAAAGACAATTTCCTTTTTAAAACAGGCTTCCATGATTCACAGCTTTAGTCAATAAAACACAGCATTATACCTTAATCTTACAACATTGCGTCCCTTCACTGTGTTAGGGCTTGTTTGTTTAGTGTCACAAAAGCTACTTTCCTGAGCCAGAGAGAAAAGGGAAAGCTTTTAAACACAGTAGCAATGATTTCAGGTGGATTGTGGAGAACATTAAGTCTCTGCAAAAAGGTATGCTAAAGCAAATTCAAATTACTATGAATATCTTTTGGCTGCATTCTTACATTCAGTATAATTAAATTCTGTGAGTCCATTCTCACTTTCTCAAATGATTCTGCCTTTCTCAGAACTGCATGACACACAAGGACTTCCGTAAGAGACCTTTCTTACTGTTAATTATACCAAGTTGTTTGATTTTCACATGCAGTTAAATATAAAAAATGAAGTTTCCAAAGTCATACCCAAATTTTGCAGCAATGTCATAAACTTGCTTTTCATGCTGAAGAACCTTTTCTCTGTCGCCCTCAAAAAGCAAGGTAGCCACACATAACAGATTGGGATCAAAACCTTTGAACTGTGGAAAGAGGTATCTGTTACATTAAGATCATGTGTAAACATCCAGAAAGTATTTTTAAAGTTGCTCTAGCTCTGTAAACTATTTACAATGTACTCATTTTCAGAAGCTACTGTTATAAAAGGCAGTATCAACTACTCTGAGGTATATTCACCAACATTTTAGGTGGATATGGCAGTGACATGAAGCTGCTGCCCTACGCTTCTACATTTCTCTGGTAGTTATGGAGGAAGAGGTTCTGCAGCTGGCAGAACAATCAAACAAGCTGGTGATAGAGTCATCCGTTCCTTCTACCTCAGTTTATGGGGAAGTCCTGGCTGACTATGGCTACCAGGATACTCCTCTAAATAAAAAACTCTCTCATCTTTAACTTTTCAGTTCAAGTATGACAATAACTTTGAACCCCAGACACCTATTTCATGCAATAACCCCTGAGTTAGCACTTCCTCAACTTTGTCGTTTTAGGACACTGTGTCTGGCACCCAAACTTGTTAGTATAAATTAAATATAGGCAATTTGGTCCTATCCAGGAGTTTTGGACTCCAGTTCCTATAAGCTCTAGCTACCATGGCAAGTGCTTAAGCATGGTAGAAACAGACAATCTGGCAAAGACACACTGTTCTCTACTGAAGAACTGCTCAAGATAAAAGGATGAGCATGTGCCTGCATCTGCTGCACCATCCCTTCCCTCCAAATTGACAGTGGATCCAGCTCTCAGAGATAGAAAGAACATCAACTCCCTTTTTTTATGGTCCTTCTATGGTACTTTTTAATGATACTAATCAAAAGCCCTTTGATTAGTAGGAACCCACATGGTTGTGTCATGAATAAGTCAACACAGACCAACCTGGGAACATAATCTATTTTTATTTCAGCAAACCATATTACAAGGTTTCCAACAATAACTTTATTAGCAAGATACTACAATGAGGGTTATGACAAATTACTGTTTGATGGATTCTATAACTGGATGAGCAACTGTCCAAAAAGTACTCTGCATTAATGTGGTGGGAAATCTTGAGCAGTGTTCCATAAGACATTTTCCTAGGCCCTATGTTGCTCACAGTTTTAATAAATGGACAAGGATGAAAGTGTAGAGGAGAAGATAATCAACCGTGCAGGTAATCCCAAGCTAGGAGAGTCAACAAACTACAAAGGAGACAAAAAGGATCTGGACTGACTGGAACACCAGGCTGAAACCAACAAGATGAAATTCAGAGATGAGTGTGAAATTTAAAATTAATATTGTTACTAAAAAATGGCAAGAATGCTACCGTACTTTTAATGTGTTACTACCAAGCTCTGTGCTGAAAAACCACTGAAAAGAATTCCTAAATCATGTCTTTTAGACCAGTGCTTCTCAAGCTATCCGAGGTGGGGGAACAAGCAATTTTTTATTTTTCCAATTTGCCAGGGGTTGTCACAATATTTGTGCCCCATCGGTTACAACTGTTTCTTTGTTTGCTGGAAACTTTCCAAAGACTAGCAGCCAGTGACTCAGGGACAGGCACCGATTAAGGGCCTAAAGGACCACCACTTTGAGCAGCAGTGTTGTAGACTACAAGCAATATGGCTGGAGTAAAGAAAAAGCAGTCAGTTGTCATTTGTATTGTTTTGACAATGTTTTATTGATATAAAAAACCTCTTTTGCGTCTTTTGCTGCACCTTACTATGATTAAAAGTTCTCAAGTATTCAGTCTATATATGGTTAAGTTCCCATGTACCATCCTCCCTAAATCCCCTAATCAAGAAACAAAATATAGGAATCAGCACCTTTTTAACTGCATATTTTATTTATTTCACTTAAAGGCCAATTACTATAATACTAAGACACACATAAAAGGCACATTTCAAAAGCTAATGACACATAGTTAAGAGCAATATATTCAGAAATGCTAAAGCTGATGTCAAGCATGCAGCAAGCCTGAACTCACTTTTAGAAATCATAAAATGATTAAAATGTGCAACAAGTGTTGTTAACATCCCTTTAATTTTATACACTACTGTCATATTACCTGTGGTTGAGATATGGAAGGTGAGGCAACATTACTTTTTAAAGTGCTCTTTCACTTAAAGAAATTGTATGCTTGTATGTTTAGAATCTGCATCAGTCAAATGTACAATTACAATACCTTTGTGATGTAGAATTTTTTTAGTCCATCCAAAAGTGATGTAAAAATGGAAGCAACCTGTGGTTTAAGAGCATGTCCTTGGCAGGGGGAGGAAGAGAGAAAGGGGGAAACTTATAAGACAACAGCAATATTCAAAGTGTGGAATTTTAATCAAAGAAATATTGAATGGCTTGAGCTCCATGCATATGTTTCTGTCTCCTAAAAATGCCTATGACACTGGGCTAATTTCAATGTTCTGTCTACAGTCGACCCACTGAAATCAATTGACTTAAATTAATTGTGACTAACACAGCTGAAAGTGATGGACACTCTAGCTCAGGGGTAGGCAACCTAAGGACCAGGGGCCAAATGCGGCCCCCCAAGGCCTTTGGACTGGCCCCAGGCTGGTCCTGCCGCCCCCTGCCATGATGATATTGATTACTGTTGTTATTACTTCTTCTTGGGGTTTTCTTGGCAAAATCTCCACACGGGTTGTGCGATGGCTTTTCTGGGGCTGAGAGAGTGTGCATGCATATTTTTTAAATTTTTAATTTTAATTTTAATATTTATTTATTTATTTATCTATTTTTGGTGCTTTGTCCCCCCAATTGTCTGAGGGACAGCAACCCGGCCCCCGGCTCAAAAAGGTTGCCTACCCCTGCTCTAGCTTCTAATTTCAACAACGACCAAGGGGCGAAACACACAGGCATGAAGGAAGCAGCCTCTGGCCGCTCTGCCTGTAATTGAGGCCTTACCACTCCAGGACTGCAGCAACTGGACGGCCTGCTTATAAAATGGGCTGCCACCGCGATCCAAGCAGGCCGCCTTGGGTGGCCTCAGAGAGTCTTCTGGCTGCATCAGAAACGTGTGTCTTCTGCATGCCATGCCCCCAAAGCAGCCAGAAGCAGCTCTTTTTGGCCTGTCTGTTTCAGGCCTTAGTCTCCAATTTTGTTTTTCTCACCAGACACTCCCCCCCCCCCCAATACATACCCATAACATCTAAATGTCATGTGTATGCTGATGCATTCCAGTCACCTGGTGTATTTTTTTTAAGACAAATCCCTTAGTGCTTTTAAAAGATAAAAAACTGCCAGGGGTCATTGGGGGATGTGCCACATCAGCAGTTCAACAATCAGCACTGTGTATAGCTGGATTTTGGGGCAAGTTACCAAACCTGGTTTCTTCTGCACTCCATCACAAAATGAAGATTGTATTTGTCTGGCTAAAGTGCACTTCCACATTGGTCCCATTCCTGTTTTGTTTTGTTTTGTTTTGTTTTGTTTTTGGGGGGGGTTGTGGAAATTCTGTATACATCTTTTGTTAATTTGAGATGCAGATATATAAAGTTTAAGCAGCATTCTATTAAACCTCAGTAATAAAGAACTAGTTTCTATGTACTTTTCATTGCTGAAATTTATAGCTAAAACTCGAATTTGATACACACACAGACAGTCCTGGGGCAAAAATACCAGTGTGTTCAATGTAACACTTAAATAAACAAATACTCTTAAATTCTACACTTAAATAAACAAATACTCTTAAATTCTACACATATTCTCACACACTCTCTCTCACTCTCTCTTTATATACTGCACATAATCAAAACCATAGAGTACCTTGTTTTCCCAAAAAGTTTCCTAGCTATTTCAGCTGAAAACCCATCATGCCCGCTTATGCAGCAGTCTGGCTCAGAGCTATGCAGAGAAAAATTACTATGAGATTTCTCATCTAATCACAGGTTACTTTTGGTCTGCATGGTTTTTTCTGATGAGGCTACACAGGGAAAAGGGGGAGTTTGTTCTCTGTATAACATAACACCCTTCCACACTGTTGGACACTAGGGATGGGAATCAAGGGGCCATTCAGATGTTGTTGGCCTACAAGCTCTAATCCACATTCCTGCTATAAGAAATGCTGGGAGTATCAATCCAACAATACCCCTCTCTACAATGTTCTGCCTGAAAATACACAAAAAAATGTTTCAGGTTCTCTCCTTCCACCTCCTATTGTCAACGTGGCTCATGAAGGGGCAAACAATATAGTTCTAAACAACTGGCAAACAATACTCCTCCTCCTAAACATCAGCCAAAATATATTTCTTCATTCTCCTCTGTTTTTGTTCTGGGGGGAGAGAGAATGACATAGGAAAACAACTACTGGGCAGCAATAGTAGTGATGAGTGTCACTAAAGTGAAGAACAGCAGTGACAAAATAGCTAACACTTGTTAGTACTGTGCACAGGGAGGTGTAGGTGGTCCTCCTTGAGTAACCACCCCACCTGGAAAACCCTATGAGGAGACATCGAAAGTGTCACACAGGCAAGACAAGAGCACTAAGAGAGATAGATAGAAACTAAAGGAAAACATACTTACAAGAGCAGATAAGCGCAATAAAAAATGACAAAGCAAGCAGTAAACACTCTCAGAAAGACAAACCTCATCAGAAGCAGCAACACATATAACACAGGGACATGGAATGTGAGAAGCATGAGCCAAGGGAAGCTAGACATAGTGAAAATGGAAATGCAATACATGAACATAGCAGTACTCGGGGTGAGTGAGTTAAAATTGACAGGAATGGGCCGCTTTGAATCAGACAACCACACAGTGTTCTACTCAGGGAAGGAAAAGACAAGAAGAGATGGGTTGGCTTTTATACTAAGAAAAGTTGTTGCAAAAGCAGTCAGAGGATACAATGCAAAATCAAACCGAATCATCTCAATAAGGCTCCACGGGAAACCTATGAATATCACCATAATTCAAGTATATTCACCAACCACTGAGGCAGAACAAGAAGAAATTGATAGATTTTACAAAGGAAGAAATTGACAACACTCCAACACAGGATGTCAAGCTGAACACTGGAGATTGGAACGCAAAGGTTGGAAGTAAAGAAGAATTAAAAACAGTATGCAGATTTGGACTAGGCAAAAGGAATGAAGCAGGTGAATGTCTGATAGATGTTTGTGAAGCCAACAACTTAACAACCTATTCATTTTCATTGCAAACACATTTTTCATACAACCAGAGAAAAGGTTATACACATGGACATCACCAGATGGCCAGCACAAAAACCAAACAAGTTATATAATTGGAAGTAAAAGATGATGAAGCTCCATACTGGTTGCCAAGACTAGACCAGGTGCTGATTGTGGCAAGACCATGAACTACTAATTTCAAAAATAAAAGTAAAACTCAAGAAGAGAACAAAACCAGTCATCATACCAAAATACGATTTAAACAACATTTCCACAAAATTCATTGACAATATTTAAGGAACAGATTTGCAGTACAAAGAATAATAGACTGTGAACTGGAAGAGCTTTGGTCTGAAGCCACAGACATAATAAAAGAAGAATGCATAAAGACACTTCCAACAGACAAAAGGAAAGTGAAGAAACCATGGATGACAGATAAGATGCTAAAAGCAATAAAGGAAAGAAGAGAAACACAACAAAAAGGAAATAAGAATAAACTCAGAACCATGAATACAACAATACAATGGTTGGTGCGCAAAGATAAGGAAACTTACTACAATGACAAATGTAGAGAAACAGAAGACAACAACTAAAAGGGAAGAACGAGAGACCTATTCCATAAGATTTGAAAAATCAAGGGAAAGTTCAAACTGAGGGCCAGGATGCTCTACTCGACAATAAAAATAACATAATACAAGACCAGGAAGAAATAAAAAGATGATGGATGCAATACACAGAAGAGTTATATAAAATAGATGACAACATAAAGGACACATGGAACAAAGAGCCATATGAAGATGAACCCCTAATTCTAAAAAATAAGATGGAAGCTGCAATAAAGGAAATGGCAAAAAACAAAACTCCAGGAACAGATGATATTCCAACAGAACTGTTGCAATCCACATTGACAGCCAACTCTAGTGCTAACCAACATATGTCAACAGATATGGAAAACAAAACGATGGCCAACAGATTGAAAGTGATCAATATACATCCCCATCCACAAAAAAAGGAGATACAAGAGACTGCAACTATAGAACCATAGCAGTAATCTCCCATGCAAGCAAAATCACTCTCAAAATTCTGCAACATAGGCTCCAACCATACATGGAGAGAGAAATCTCAGAGGTCCAAGCAGGTTTCAGGAAAGGAAGAGGCATGAGGGATCACACTGCAAATATATGATGACTAATGGAGCGTAGCAGGGAGTTCCAAAATAAAATCAGCATTTATTTTATAGACTTCAGCAAAGCCTTTGACTGCATAGAATAGATCATGAAAGGCTATGGAACACCCTTAAAGACATGGAAGTGCCAACACATATGATAGTCGTGATGAGGAATCTGTACTCAGGACAAGAGGCTACTGTCAAACAGAACATGGAGAAATAGGATGGTTCCCAATTGGCTAATGAGTCAGACAAGGCTGCATCCTATCACCCTACCTATTCAACTTATATGCAGAACATATTGTAAGGAAAGCAGGCTTGAATATGGAAGAAGGAGGAGTGAAAATAGGAGGAAGAAATATCAACAATCTGAGGTATGCTAACAACACCATAATACTAGCAGAGAACCTCACAGACCTGGAACAACTACTAAGGAAGATCAAAGAAGAAAGTGCAAAGGCAGGCTTACTGTTGAACATAAAGAAAACAAAAATGACCACAGAGAACTTACACACATTCATACTAGACAGTGAGAAAATAGAAATACTAAAGAGTTCTCATAACTGGAATCAAATATTGATTGGAATGGGGACTGCAACCAGGAAATCAGAAGAAGATTAAGAATGAGGAGGGCAGCTATGAAAGAACTAAAAGACTCTAAAATGCAAAGACATACAACTCAGCACAAAAGTCAGAATCATACAAGCCATCGTTTTCCCTATTACCATGTATGGATGTGAGAGCTGGACAGTCAAGAAAGAAGATAGGAGGAAAATCAACTCATTTGAGATGTGGTGCTGGAGAAGAGTGCTGAGGATGCCATGGACAGTCAAAAGGACAAACAAATGGGTCCTAGAGCAGATCAAGCCAGAGATATCCCTAGAAGCCAAGATGACAAGACTTAGACTGTCATACTTTGGACATATCATGAGAAGGCATGAATCGTTGGAAAAGACAACAATGTTAGAAAAGGTGGAGGGAAGTCGAAAGAGATGAAGGCTACATGCTAGATGGATGGACTTTATTAACAAGACCACAAATAAGAGTTTGCAGGAGCAGGGCAGAGCAGCAGAGGACATATCTAATCCATAGGGTCGAGATCAACATGAAGGCAGTTAACAACAACAAAAAGATGGGGAAAATCTGCTGGTGGACCTCAGGCACCCTAATTCATTTTTCTTTGTTTATGACCAGGTTAGGAAAGCAAACAGCTGCTTTTTTGGACATCATTTCTTTTAACTTCTGTTGGAGGATAGTGTACCAGCCTCAGGAATGGTACTGGGTCTCAACAGTGCCTGGGGCATGTTAGCATTGTATGTGAGTCAGAGTTAGAGCTGTGCGTGGAGAGGCAGAAGGCAGCAAATTATTAGGTAAAATATTTGTACTGTGTGATAGATACACCTAAAGCCAGAAGAATAGCAAAGCATTTGGCATTAGTATCCAAATCTAAGAATAAAATTAGTAAAAACTTACCAAACTGAAATTGTTCATTGTCCATAAGGCGAATGGATGCAGGGGCACATCGCTACAACAGAAAAGTTGCTGGTTAATACAGAATAATGCCAATAAAAGTACAGTAGATTGAATTATGAAAATGTTATATGAAAAGTCTGGCATGGGATTAGTGCTGCTGCCCAGCCATATTAAATAGTGAAACATTTTATGAACCTTTAGGTTCCATCACATAATGGAAAAAAGGATATTCAGTAGGAACTATTAAGCCCAATTAGAGTAGATGCATTAAAGCAATGAGATTTACACAAGTGCTGATTTATCAATTTCCACTAATTCAATGATTTACTCTTGTTAGAATTAACCACCAGATTTAGTACACAGACAGGAAGATTAACATGGTTTGTAAAAACTGTTATTACAACATATCAGTATTTGCCAATAATTAATGTATTCCTGTTTGTATTCTGTCTAGTCTCAAAAGAATTTATTGCACTGCACTTTTCCATCCTTCCCTCCCGAATTAGGTGTGGGATGAAAACTTTTAAACATGGTTTTTATTGCACGCTTTCGTGCCCAGGATGGTGGCATCCTGCACCTGACCGGGACTTCTCCCCTACTTTGCAAAGAACATGAAAATGCTGTTATTTGTAAAGTATGGGAGGTCCAGATCGGGTATGAGATGTCTCCTGCCTGGGCATGGAAGCGTGCAATGAAATCCATGTTTAAAAGTGTTCATCCCACACTTAGCTTGGGAGGAAAGGACGGAAAAGGGCAGTGTGATAAACTCCAAAGGCTGCAAATAATTTAGACATATATGAAGATCAATGTTATACAAAATGTTTAAAACAATGTTGAACAGGGTATTAACAACTAAATTTAATGAACACCTAGGACATACTGATATAAACTGGAAAAACTAGCAAGTCACAATTGTTTTAGGAACAATGCTTAAAAAATTTAAAATTTGTGAATACAGACACTAGATTTTTAAAAATATACATCAACTAGAAAGATATACAGAGCAACAGAAAAGGACTTAAAGGTAACAAACAACAATAAAGCTGTCTAGACAGGGAGGATGTATATGCTTTTGTACCGGAACGGTAACCAAAAACCTTGTATTTTTAAAAAAGAGGGAAAAATAACAGAGACACTGACCTTTGGAAAAGATATAAAACAAATGGCCAATGGAAAGTGACTTGAAAATATAACAGGAGTAGAGAACAGGAAGGCGGAAATACAGTGGATCATAGCCTTTGTGAACAATTATTAGGATGGTTCATAATATATGTGACTAGATGTAGGCCAGACAACAGGGACCTCCTGCCCCTTTTTTTCCCTCCATAATTCCCTACATCTCCTGAAAAGCCACTGCTGAAGGTTGTAGGCCCCCATCCAAAAATCTTATCCTACAGCATGCATACAAGTAGAAATCCCTTCTGTTTGTCTGCAAGATCTAGATTCACTTCATCACTCTGCAAGGTTATGTGAGGCTGCCCATCAAGGTTATGTGAGGCTGCCCATCAAAGACTCCATTTACTTCAGTCTTTTATCATTCCAGCAGACTTAATGTCAACTATTTCACATCTTCCTACGTTTGGAATATTACTCAGTTTACTGAAATGCAGTTTTAAAAAAGAGCAACATTTGGCCTTGGGGTATTATAAATATAATTCTCTGGTAAATAAGGTACTACTCAGCCACACATAAAAAGTATTACTGGAATTCTGTTATTATTTATTCACAGTGCTTTCAGAAACTGATGCTGTTTTCTTAATCACTGCACTTAAGCGACCTTGGTAAGTGTAGCCTCTCTGACATGCTAGAAACCTGTAAGAACCTGGTCTTGTCATGAACATGGTATGCAAATCCAAGCTGCTCAAGACAGAACTTCTCTCTGTGGCTGAAATATACCGTATTTTCCGGCGTATAAG
>CM034701.1:177727033-177743163 GCA_020142125.1 Phrynosoma platyrhinos | reverse complement strand
TTTACTATGCCATTTTATATAATGGGACCTGAGCATCCACAGATTTTGATACCAGTGGAATTCCTGGAATCAAACCCCAGCAGATCCCAAGGACCCACTGCATTTAATTTGTGCAAAAACATATAGATACTGATGTCACCTCATAAATGTGTTCCTTTTTTTAACCCCAAAGCATCACAGAAGGGAAAATGGGAATAAAACATTTCATACTTTATGTGACACAAAAAAGTTCCAATGCAGGAAATACTATTCTCTAGTCTTTCTATACTACACAGACACAGGTTTGATCCAGGCTTAGGCACAGTTAGAGCAGACTTATTAAAACCAAAGCAACCTATATGATCATGACTTAAGAATGAAAATGGCCAAGGAAAAACAGTTTTACAAAACCAACACTAAACTAGCTTCCTTCCTCAGAAGTCTTTTAAAGGCATATAACATTCATCACATACTAATATAAACACACAATTAAAAACTCGACCAATTTATAATCTATACCACATATATGATGGTATACATACAGGCTTCATATCAAATGGATGACTAACCATCTGTGTACTTGGAATAAAGACTGTCCAATCAGCTGACATTCCATGGGACCAGCAGTACCTCCAGACTTTCCCATCTTCATGTCTTTCCCTAGCATTTCTTGTTCTTTTAAATGCAATAAATTAAGTGCGTACTTAAGATGTCTGCAGATTATTAGTGGCACCATTGTAAATTAGGCTGAAAACTAATTTCATTTCATTTTTGGATCTGAGCTGTCAGAAAATGTTCTCTATTTCTTCTCCAAGCATGACTAAGTCTGAATTCAACCTGGTGTAGTTATACATACTTAAGTAATAAATATTGCCCAAGTACAACAGGAGGGTGTTGGGGTTTTGTTTTTTTAACAGTATTAAGACTGAAGCTCACAGAAATGTAAGACAATTTAACATTTTATTTAACCATTTAGTTGCATATAGTACAGCCTCCTCACATATATTTCCTGCCTCAAAAAGAGGGGGTGGAATATTAGTATGCCATCTAGTGAAAACATTTAGAGACTGCCCCCCTTTTTTTTAAGTGCAATTAAAATACAATTGAAGATATGATTACTTTACCTGTTTTGCTACTTCTCTTAAACAGGCCACCCCTCTCTCAAAATTTGGAAATACTACAGAGCCATACTTTTGGTATTCAGGGATTGGTCGAATTTTTATTGTAACTTCTGTTACCACTCCAAGGGTTCCTTTATAAAAAGAGGAAAATAATCATTTTGCTAAGGAAGGCAAATGACTTATAAGATTTCACAGTTTACAAGCAAAGTCTAGAATCCTATTGCTTTCTTTTCATTTGAAGTCATTTTGGTTAAATTAATTTTGAAAATCATGACACTTTCACTGAATTCTTTAAATGTTTCTTGCTTGAGAACATTCAAATGGCAGTGTACAGTTAATGCAGTGTTTCTCAAACTGTGAGGAACAGGCTTCTAACTGTGTAAATATTATAATTTGAAAGATTATGTATTGCAACCATTAAATTAACTGTAATACACTGCAGTGGCAAAACATTTGTAATAACAGCATGCTATATTAAAACTATTATTTAAATGGCCCTGAAAAGAATGTTGTAACTAAAGTTCAATATAAGACATTTATTGGTGAAAACATTTAGCTGGAGTGTTTTCTTCAGATGGGCTGACCCAGCACCAATATGAAGAAAATTAATTTGCACTGTTTATTACGATGTAAAGCATTTAAGGGCATTCTCGTTTTTTTAAAAAACGTAACTGATAAAAATGAGGAGCATATCAGTAATTTAGATGAGAAGGACATCTGCCGCAAAGGGCAATGGCTGTATGTCAGACTGAAGAAAAACAAAGTATGATGGGAAATGCCCAATAAACAGATGGAAGAGTAGTGTGCAGGTAAACAAAGGGAGGGACTACAGAGAAGAGCTCACAGGAGTATAATTACCTACTTTTTACTCTGTTTCTAAATAGTTGAGATACTTAATTTACTCTAGTCCACTTGTTCAATCCATACATCAAAAACCATGGTTAAGAAATTGAGATTTAGTGTGATGTCTGAATTGGCACCTGACATCTAGTGATCAAGTACAAATCCAGAGATACTGGATACACTCACATAATATGAGAGGTCATGGTTCTAACAAGCAATGTGCTTGTGCATGTTGCTCAACTGCTCCTAGGTACAATGAGAGAAACTAAAGAGACCACAAAGCAAAGCTCTGGTTTCTTTTTCTGGTTGACTGAGAGGATATAAACCTGATTAGGAAGACTGCTTACTGCCAGGCAGGTTAAACCAAGTGCAGGGTGAAGCTCTGTGGGATGTCTAGCAGTTTCCACTGCACACAACCGTATGGCATGTCTCAGCGTGCTGTTCATTACTAGCAAGTCAGGGCTTTTCATTTTGTGGCAAACACACCTAATGCTTTGAAGAGGTTCCCAAGCTGTAGTTTGTGTTAATTACAGCTTGACAGGACTTCTGACTTGGGCATTGTAGCTATCGCTGTTCCTTTCTCTCTGGTGGCCAATACACTCAAAATTTTGGGCATAAGGAAATGGAAACATCCTCCACCTTATGCCCCAACTGCCAGCTGAACAGATCTCCCTCACCTGATGCAGTTGCTGGATGTGCAGGTGCAATTTGGGGGCATTTACACAGTCTTACAGTAAGATTACATAGTCTTACTGAATATGGAGCAATTAAGGATTCATAACCCAAGATTACAAATCTAGAACTGCAATAGCGAATGCCAGCCATAGATTCCCAAAGGCTCAAACAATGATATTCCAATTCTGTTTTAACTATACCTTCAGATCCTAGAATGAAATGGTGGATGTCAGGTCCTGTTGACATTCGTGGTCCTTGACAGCTTTTTTGTATTACACCTCTTGGAGTTACCATTTTTATGTGAACAACCTATACAAAATAAGACATTTATCTGAAATTACATTTAAATGAAAATAAACAAAGCAGGCAAACATACCAAATATCTACAATATTTTCAGACCAAATTTTGATGCCACTGTTATAAACAGACAATCCACTGTGTAAGGAGAAAATGACACACCACCACTGTGGAACAGAAACATACAGAAAAAAAATATTATGTTTCCATCTTTCTTTTCTTCCCTCCAAGCCAGAGGAAAGCAATGCATTTATTATTTTATTCAAATTATGTATTCACCTCTATCTTCAAAACTCAGGTTAATCTAACATTTAACACTTAAAATTATATTTAAAAATATGCTTGGCATCTCAAAATAGTATTTTTCATGACAGAGGAAAAGACAAGGGAAAATGCTCAAAATGAAAGCACAGTAATGAAATCAATGCAGTGAAGAATTTTACCAAGTCTTCAATGTTTCCATAAATATTTTTCTTCATGCCTGATGCTCTTGTTGCTACCCATCCTCCAAGAGTACTGAATTCCATTGAATCTGGTTCATGCCCTGTACAGTAACCACTTTCACCCAGCTAAACAAAGAAAAGATAATTCATTATTACAACTTTTTTTATAAGGGCACAAAACTTTCAGCAAAGAATTCCTTTTTGTATATGTATACTTCTTTAGTGACAAGCAGGAAAAACTGTTACCTTGGATCAATATAAATACATCTATTTGAGACTAATTTTAACAAGTATTTATTCTTATGTGATGACAAACAGTAATTTTTGCTATCATGCTTTCCCCACCTAATTATCTACCAGTATGTAGTACAACACAGTGATTTGCATTTGCAACAATTTCTTCCATTACAGAAATAGTTTTGGCAACAACAATATTGTAAAAAAATTGTTGCAATTTTGTCTTTGTGAATTCTCAGGTTGACACTGTACTATGTCCCTGACTAAACATATGGAGAAAATTAACCGAAGGAAAATAGCCAGACTTTACAATGTGAATTAGAAGTAGATCTCAGGCATTATTACCTGTAAAACATAGCCTTACATATCTCCATACTTGCAAAAATCTAAATGTAACCTTATTAACTGTAAAGAATATTCCAGAGCACACAAAAATATTCAGAAGATGGCAGCTAAACAATTTCACTAACAAACCATAAAACAAGCACTTATTCGTGGTTCTGTTAACGTGATTTGCAGCTGGTCTGTTGAAATCCTGAACAACTGATTATACTTGAATTTCTCAAGAAGAGCTCTCTTAATATACAACCATCTGGCTGGGAATTCTGTAGGTAATACCACAGCATATTTGCTATGCAAATCAGGAATCCCTATACATTTGTCACCAGTTTCATTTTTCATTATTAGTTTGGCTTTGCCATCTGCACTGCCTCAGAGAGACTGAATGAAACGCCTTTACATACTGACCCCGTAGCTACCCTAGCAAAGTGACTTGACAAACAAAACAGTCTCTTATGTCACGTGGCTCAACCAGCAGTCACATGTATGGTGCCTGAAACTACATTTCTGTGCTGAAAAGAGTTTAGAAAATTGATTATTTAATAATGCTAAGTAGGAGTAGAACAGCTCTCAAGTGTCAGCAAATAACCTATTTCTTGAATTGCTCAAAGACTCTAAATATCAGTGCTAGTCTTATCTACTCTATTAGGTACTGGAATGTGGTTATTATTTGTGACATTTCACAGGCGTTAGAGGGTCACAGTATGTCCTGAACCTAAAAGATGTATCTGTCAATGCGGCAAATCCTGGGCTGTTGAAATGTAAAACACAAGACTGCTAATTACAAATAAGCTATTAAGAGATGCATCACCAGAAAAAAAGCTTCAGACTTGTGCATTCCTATGTCTTTTTCCTATGTCAAGATTAAAAATTCCCTATCCTGGTTTGTGGTAAAAATAAGATAATGGTTTTGCTGAAAAACTTGAGTTAGCCATAGCTAATCTCAGCAGATGAGAGGGAGGAAAGGATGCACAAACTGGAGACTAGCACTCATAACGTTCAGATTATGTTAGAACAATCTCAGTGGCCGAGTTCAGATATCACATGAAACTACAATCTATGCTAAACTTTGTTTCAAACACAAATCATACATTTTAGCTACCAAATAAACAGGTAAGCCATACTTTAGAATGGTTTGTTAACTTTTCCTTCTGCTCAATGCTCTACTCTCTTGGTGATGCATGCAATCTGCAAAAACCACATCATTTGAAAAGCTATTGTAAACCATAGTTCATAGAGGGCAATCACAGATCATAATTTCAGACAGAGCCCCAGTTTAAGGCAAATAATTTTTAGGTGATTACACATGCAGCAGAATGTAAAATGGTATATAATTGGTGTTGATTTCAAAAGCCTGAAAAACATAACCACAGATTACAGATTAGTTTAGTGAATACTTAATCCTTCATTTCACTTTTTTAATGCATACAATTTGTGAAATGGTGTGATCAACAGATGCCGAGTTCATTTTATATATGCAGTGTAGCTATATCATAAAAACCTGTTTTTGCAAGGGTAGAGCTATATATTATACTGGCAATGTACGCATGTAGCAGCTATGCAGGTTGCCCAAATAATGTGTTTCCCATACAACAGAACATATTTATGTTATTTTATATTATATTTCATTTCTGTGCCCCCTTTGCCCCAGAAAGGGGTCCAAGGCAGCTCACAGATAAATAGTTTAACTTTTTGTTTTACAACAAACATCTTCCATGCTTGCCAGCTCCTGGTACCAATATCCAAAATAATCAGGAAATCTGGGTGACTCCATTGGACTCCTGCTTCATGCATCAGGACAACTACGTTGCAGTAGTTGATAAATAATTTGTTCGATACATTTCAAGTATTACTGGAAGTTTCCTAAACTTCATTCACACATTTTAATAAACCATTTTGGCAATACTCTATAGCTTTTTTTACCAGAGTTCATGATTCAGTACAAGAAAGATATATACACTCCACAGTCATGCTTCGTATGTTAAAACTTAAGCATAAATCCAACACTGTACTGACACTGTAATGCTAGAACTTTGTTCTCCTTCCTTCTTCTCTGCAGCTCTGTGTGCTACCAGATAACTGGTTTTGGAAAGTTTCTCAGATCCCCAGAGCCACCTTTGCAGGTGAACAGAAGACTAATATCTCCGATTTCCATTGGATTCCACTGTTCTACATTTATGTCCAGTGCTGGCCAAAGTGATGTGGATGCATAAAAACCAAATACGATAAACATTAAAAATTCTATTCAAAATTATTTTCCCATCTAGAACAGGCTCAGAAAGAGAAATGGCTGGAGTTTAGTCTTCTAATTTTAAAGAAAGAAACTGCCAGAAAAGAAGCTATCATGACTTATTCTAGTGGGACAAAAGATTCTGTGGCATTTCAAGAATGGAGCAGTTGGTGAAACATCAGAAGTTACTAGCCTGGGAAAATGTCATTTAAATTAAGGGAATATGCTCTGTGCATTTTAATTCTAACCTTTAAAAAAAGTACAGCTCTGGAAAGGTTAAAATACTACATCAAATGATAAGAGGATATAAAAATAAAAAGTATGAAAGGCCATCTCATCAGAAAGTGCTGTGTTAGGGGTTCTAACAAAAATCATTTTTTGGAAAACTCTATTGAACCCTCTTCCCTTTATGTGAAATATAAAGTAGCAACTATCCGTGTATGTTTTCAAGAGTATATGAGGCAACATTTCAATACAGAAACAGTGCAAAATAAATTGCTTTGAGGAGTAAAATGATCCCAAGATTTACAACAAGCAAAGCAATTATGGAGGGGAGATGGCGAAAAAAATATTTTTTCCCTGAATTTTCCTGACCTCACCCTCAGTCCTTCTGTCAAGAAACTTGTGAAAGCTTTGAAACAGATCATTAAACCATTTTGCACACACTTTTCCAGTTATGAGTACAAACTCATTGTTTAGAATCATTATAGAAAAATTCTTTGTAGGCAGATTACCCAACAAATTCCTGTTTTATGAGCATTTCTCTCATGGAAGACTGACATTAAACATTTCCTGCATCAAATTTTCAAAGAGCAATAGGAATGTTTAACTAATAATAATAATAATAATAATAATAATAATAAATTTTTATTTATAACCCACCCCTCTGCTCCACGATCGGGGCAGCTTACAACAAGCTAAAAATACAAGAGTTAAAACATTCCGAGTCCCTGCACCCTCTACTTACATCCCGCACCCCTTAAAACTGAATTAAACTTGAAAGAATTAAAATATAACAAGTGTAGCAATTGTAAAAATAAACAAATAACAACAGCAGCAGTAATACCATAGTCGGCGAAGAGATTAGGGCAGAATAAAATCCGAATATACTCATCCCTCTGAGTAAACTACTTATTTAACACTAAAGTTTCTTACTTGATTAGACTATTGTAACCTCATCTATGTAACCTCTACAAGCTTACTGAAGTTTTAAGTGTCAGCACAGTGTAGAAAGGAAAAATACTGAGTCCATACGCAGCAGGTTGTCATTAGGGAAACAAACGCCAGAGCCTGATATGGAAGTAGTTGCAAATTCAAAAACTCCTTTTTGCAGAACAGAGCTTTACTCACATACTTGCTAAGGTTTCTTCCGTAGAGGTTTTAATCTTCGTTGCAATAAGATATTTACAAAATATGAAACAGGAATATTTACAGTCTCTATTACAATGTTCCATCACCATTGCATATCCACTCCAAACTCCAACTACCCAACAGGATGGTATGGTGGCATTCCCCCTTATAGACACACATCCACTGTCCAGGTGTCCGGACCAATTCCATGCCAGTGTTACATCACCTTCCTGTAACAATTGCAGTGACCTGACCAGTCTGGAATTATTATTGCACCACTTTTTACTGAAGTTTCATCAGCTTCCCTTTCCTGCTGAAGTTTCATCAGTTTCCTATGAGTCATTCTCTCATTTTTGAACTGCATGCAACTGAGACGTTTTTTTCAACCTTGAGGCATTACATCATTGACATTAAGATCTTCAGGAGAGGGCTTTCTCTGAGTCCCACCACCATCACAGGTGTGGCTGGTGAGGACTCAGGAGAGATCCTTTTCAGCGGCTGTTCCCAGGCTATGTAACTCTCTGCCAAGGGAGCCTTGGTTGGACCCCTTGAGCAGTCCTTCAGCTTTTAACTGGTTAGAGTAGTGCAATGGGTAGGTTTTAATGTGTTTTTAATTGTTTAAAATTTAATATGAATTGTGTTTAATGTTTTTAACATTTTTTAGCTGTATTGTTTTAATGTAAGGGGTAAGGTGCTATGGGTTAAATAAGGGAGAAAAGTGGGATATAAAATAAAATATATCTGTATATATACTTAATATGATGGTTTTGATGTAAAAGGCTTCAATAGCTTAGGGTCATGATATCTGAAAGGCTGTACAGTATTTGACATTTTCAGCAGAGACCCTGCTGCATATCCCATCACCCAAAAGGCTTAACTGATGATGACAAAAGCCAGTGGCACCTGTTTTGGAACTCTTTCCCAAGATAAATCAGGCTGGCTGCATCCTTAATGACTTTCTGGTTTGCAGCTAAGACTACAATATTTCAAGACTTTCCATTCTTAAAATGGTTTGGCTTTGAGGAAATGTTTTTAACTGATTTATTTTTCAAATTGTTTCTTTACAATTGTTTTAATTTTTAAAAATCTGTTGTGCGTTTACCTCATCAGCCTTGGTAGGCTGAGAAGTAATAAACAAATGTCAAGAAAACTTGTATTGCAGGTGAACAGGTGGTATTTCATGCTTTATCAGTGGAAGAGCACTGGAGAAGATATCAAGGGCTGTTGGTCTGGGATATGTCTTATGCATGGAAACATAAGGAACATTTTAGGTGTAGGAGAAACTGCAGTCATTGTAAGTCCCCATTTTTGCAGTGAAGTATACCAATATTTTTTTTAAGCTGGCAGGGTAGGAATGGAAAGTGGATGACTTAGTAATTGTGCTCCTCTGGTTTACCTGTTAATATAACCTGCTGCACAACAGAACAACACTAGTATCATGTGCTCCTCTATAACTCTTGTGTTTAAAGCATCAGGACAATTTTGACAATTGGCAGTGCGTACAAACTTCAGATAAATGCAGAGCTACCATGGCTAGACACTGTAATGCCTTCCCAATGCACATCAGGGCAAATATTTGCGCTATACAGGCAGGGGTGCGAATCATTTGCTCCTCCAGGTGGTATTATTGGACTGTACTCCCAGCATTCTTCACCATTGCCTATGGTGGATAAGCTGCTAGATATTGCCACCCAACAACGTCTGGCAGGCCACACAATCTCCACCCATTTTAGAATCATGTTTCTTACTGAAAAAGAAATTCCTAACTTTTAGCTTGTTTTGTCTAATGGTCTGAAATTTAATATACTCTGAAAACTTTGTTATTCAAACAGAAAGGACAAGCACATAATACGAGCTACTTGGAACCTTTAAAAGAGAGAAGAATGTGAAGAACTTGTATGACAGTTCAGAAACAGCTACTCAAACCTGAGACAATATATACAGTATATTCAGCAGAAGTAAAATCACCATCAGTTATCAAAGAAACAAATTGCAAATACCTGTCTTTCCAAGTCTTGTCCAGCAATGCCTGCTTCAACATGAGCGGTCAAGTTTTTCTCATCTATCCAATGAATTCTATTCTATTGCAAAGGAACAAAAAGAATTATGAAACAATCTAATGGTTAAAAAAAGAAGGAATGTTTTGCCAATGTACTAATTAGAGACTGGAAGGTATAAAATAGAGTGGCCAACTGCACCAGAGCCAATCCCCCTCCGATTTCCTGTTACGATTTTAAGAAGAGCTCCAACAAAAAGAAAAAATGAATGGGGATGTTGTCGTTGTTGTTGCTGTTGTTTTTTTAAAAAATAGGGGGCTAGCACTTTGAGGATACTTGTAGGAGTCTTCAGCAGGTGGAAGTATAGGCTCCAGAGGCTGCATTTTCCCCAACCCAGAAATAAATTAATAAAATTACAAGAATTTAGACTTCTTTTTCCTCCTGGTATTACTATTATTGCACACAAAAACTAGAATTGAAATAAAGACCAATATTTTCCATCCCTATCCAATGCCAGCAGAATCTGAACATTATTCTCCACTCATGTAGCCTTACATGAAACTCAAATCACATATTAGAAAAGAGTCTGTCTCCTTGTTCTCTACTGCAGGGTTTCAGGGTGCATGGGAGATGGAGGCCAACTGCAAGAGAGAGCAGAAGTTGCTGGTTCTGGTGGAAAGAATGGAATCCAGCAGAAGTACACTGCTGAGTTCTGGCTACAAACGGACGTAAAAAAGTCAGTCAGTCATTGAGGCATGTACATTCAAATAAAAATGAAAGGAATCTATCCAAGCACAAAGTTGTCGACCATTTAAAATAGAGTTCATGATACATCAGTTTTATCAATAGGATCAAGGTGATTGCCATGCAACAATAAACAAAGACCAAATATTCAGAACAGTGAAGATACTAATGTAGCAAAAAGCACTTTCTTATTCATCGCCTTGATTTTAAAGATAAAACAAACACTACACTACGAAGTGAAATCACTAATATCTGGCCCACAGAATATAATTAACAGTTCCCAAACTCATTTCTATGGATAAACAAAACAAAACTAAACTAAATAATTTATGCAGAAATTTAATACAAAGGTTGCTGCACAGATTGACCTGCAATAACATTATATGCAAAATACATTAAATAGTATTTTGTGCTACACAACAAGCAATATTAACTTAAACCAGGAGTGCATATTTTATTGCATATGGAAGTATAATTAAATTTTGATCGTATCCCCTCAAAACTGCACTATTAAATTATTCAAAAGCCGTAAAGTCTACTTCATGCCCTGAGATCAGAAATCTTTTTCAAAAACCAATGGACTATCAATTGAGGGCACAACATTTACAATATGGGAGTCTACTCCCATTAGACAGATCAAATGTAATAGAAAGCACTAGTCTTGGGACATGGGAAAGTCTCCCTCATATCCACACTCAGCTATCCATCACAGTGGCCCCATAAAAATCTAGGTAAGTTTTTGTATACATAATAGAATACACAAGGCAATACTAGAAACACCTATAGGTAGCTTCCCTCTAACCTTTGTTATCAAGTAAGATATGCCTGCTTAAGTAATATTGAGTAATATATATTTTTACCATAAATATTTATTTTGGCCATGATGGCAGGGGGTTGCATGGAAAGGTTTATCCACATACCATCTGTGAGGTGTCCAGTGAAACAATGGTTCTTTTCTCTTCAGGAGGACACTCAAGAGCACTGGAAACACTTGTCCCTCCTACAAACAAAACCCAGAAATATATCAACATTTAAACATATTCATTGTAAACTTAGTTTTTTTTACATTTAACCAAGAGGAAGTTGTACAAACAATGTGTGCATGAATGCACACATGTGTGCGTGCACTCACACAATTTGAATATATATATTTGAACCTTAGGGGACTTCCACCAGCAGAATGTGACACAACAATGGACTCTGCCATTCAAAGCATACAATCCTATTAAGCATACTCAAGTCACTAGCTATGCCTCAAGTAGTCTTGGATCCTGGCCATTAAAGACAAAGTACCAAATATTTTTTCTGAAGTTGCTAAACAGCTAAATTACTTACCGCCATATGGTATAATACAAACATTATGCTTGCAGGCTAGTTCCACAATTTTAACTACATCATCATGACATTCTGTATAAAAAACAAAAAACAAAGAGAGAATTAAAATGTATATCAATATATTAAGTAGTTTTAACAATCAGCTAATCCTAGAATGTTTAAAATTATTTTTATATTCAAATATTTTACTTGCCTTTTCAGCAAACTCACTGGTCACATTTCTATTAAGGAAACAAAACAATGTCTGCCATGTTTTTGAAAAGACGAAAAGGAAATCCCAACCCGAAGCAAACACTGGCCATACAGAGAAATGAAACCATATGTAGCACTAGCACTGAAAACTGTGTATGAATCTAGAGTATTAATTCAGTTTTTATAATTTACATTTTGCTTTTAAAACAGTTTAAACCTAAATATATATAATACAAAGTATTGTAAATTGTAAAAACTAAAACTACAAAAATTGAACCCTACTCAAAACAAAATTAAAATTAAACTAATATCAAATTGAACCAGCATCGTATAGTGGCTATGACTCTGGAGACCAGGGTTCAATTCCCTGCTCAGTCATGGAAACCCACTGGGTAACTTTGGGTGAGTCACACATTCTCAGTCTCAGAAAAGTCAATGATAAGTGGTCTTAAGAGTCGCCCTAAGTCAGAAACAACTTGAAGGCAAACAACAAATATGAAATTACAGAAAAACAGTAAAACTAGATAAATCAATTAAAGCAAACCCAAAGAAAAGTAAAACCAATATACTTGTTAGTCCACAAAGCCTTTCTGAAAAGCCAGATTTTCTCCTGGTACCTGAACACCTAAAATACCGTGGCCTGACTGTCTTCTTCGGATAGGTGATTACCTAAAACTAGCACCACAAAGGAAAAGTGCAATTGCTCCTAGTAAGTTACTAGAGAATTTCAGTGAAGAACGCAGAACAGGTCTTACGATGTTGGCTGGAATTGTCAGGGGCTACAGGCACAGACCTACAACAGTACTGGCAATTTTTCTGGAGGAAGTGAAGCCAAGAAGGGGAGGGGTAGTATCTCTGTGTTTATGAGCCCAACCCTTGAAAGATATAGAGGTATACAGCTCTGACAGGTGTGTATATGGTTTTGCACTAATAAGGAATACCAGGCAGAGCAGCATACTGTGCAGAAATACACTCAAGATGGGTAAGAGCCACTTTACTCCCAAATTTTGTAATTCAAACTAGCTATTTTCAACTATTGCAAAGCTATTTAAACAGTGAATTATATGTTCTTAAAATACCAGTACAGGTATGCTTTAAAAAAAGAATCATCTAAAGAAAGATATGATTCTGAAGCTACCAGTTAAAAAGTTTGACTTCCCAGTTAAAAAATAAATACAGGTTGAGTATACTTTATCCAAAATTCTTGGGACCAGAAGTGTTGTGTGTGTGTGTGTTTGTGTGTATGGATTTTAGAATACCTGTATTTGCATAAATTACATAATAGAATACCTTGCAGATGGGACCCAAATATAAATACAAAATTCATTTATCTTTCATATATACCTTGTAGACACAGCCTGAAAGTAATTTTATATGATATTTTTAATACTTTTATGCATGTAACAAAGTTTGTGTATGTGACCCATCAGAAAGCAAAGGTGTCAATATCTCAGCCACCTATGAAAAATGTTTTGCTTTTTGGAGTATTTTAGATTTCAGAATTCTGGGTAAGGGAGATTCAATCCATATTGGTGCATATGTAATTGTGTGTTAGTTACTTCATGTTTCTTTTCCTTCATGTTTTGTTTATACAGAGATGTTTTAAGATTTTAATTTGATTTTTTTTAATTTGGAAGAAAACAAAGCAAGTGACAAACAGACAGAACTGGAAACTCTGTTTTATGAAAGCCCAGCCCCATGCAGCATCAACAACATTCTCAGACTGCCCACCTGCATTTCTGGAATAAATTCCAAGAGAGATTCTGCATTTTGCAATGTCTGCCAAGTGCTTTCCCAATATCTGTGAGAAAACTGACCTGAATATCTAATTTTGCTATATTGAAGCTAAAGGAGAACAAAGCCTTTGAAGAATGAGAATATTCAGAAGACCTTACCTGGCCATACAACTACGTCAGGAACTCGTTTAAACATTCCTTCCCTGAGTAAAAATATCTCATGTAGGCAATGACCTGAAACACAAGGGGCGAAGTCTTACAAAGGTGATAATTTTTTTAAAAAAACAAACAGTATACACTTTTTTGTATATAAATTTTAGCTTACCATGAGCTCTGAATACTCTAGATTCTGCTTCTTGGGAATATGATATTTTAGCTGTTTGAAGGTCTTGGAGAAATTCTTCATTTGCAATGGATGGAGGTACATCACTAATATTTAAAGATGCCTGCAACATAAAAAACACACACACAATGTACACAATCAAATGTATAAGCTCTCACAGAGACTCATAGTGCTTCTGAACACACCACACATTAAACAATCCTTTTAATGGTGCCAAGATTTCGAACTGCAAAAACATCCAGTGGAGAAAGACAAGCAAATGCTTTTCATCCACCTAAGGTTTCTTGTTCTACCTATGAACTATTTAGAGAGCTGGCTGCTAAAATATTGTTCTCATTGGCATTAACTAAAGATGGGTATAGTTTGTGGATGGAAGATAAAGGCTCTAAGGAACTTAAGATGCTAATTAACCCATATATTTATCCAAACTTTTTCCCCTTAACTCTACCAGAACAGATATGTGAGTATATTTTATGAGATCTTAAGCTTTTCCCTTAGACTTCCTTATTTTTCCTTCTTTGGAAAACAGTCCTGCTTCTCAGATAATGTCTGTCACCATTTTTATTCATTAATATTAGAAAAGTAATTCTAAATATATTTAATGTAATAATCCACTGCAACACTTGGCAGTAGAGTTCACTGCAATAAAATCTTATCTAAGAAAAGAAAATGAACAGCAGGCCAAGCCATTCTGCTAACTTGTGTTTCCTAAATCCAAGGTGCATTTTTTCCTGGATTAAATATTCACTTTACTTTTAGGCATGGAAAATAAAGTCATGGATACCAAAACTGAAGCATACAACCAATTTTAGTCAGTAATGGAAATCAGTAAAGTAAAATAATGTATCCTAAATGTTATCCAAAAGCAGTGAGACTTGCAGCCTCATTCTGACCCCTACCAATTTCAGGAAAATTTTTACTATCAGAAATGCATAAATTCAGAATCTAGTCTAAATTGAAAATAACTACTCTCTGAAAATGTTAGTTAACATTAAGGACAGATTGCTGGGTGCTCTTTGAAATGAAAAGCTACATAGGGCCTCCTTGCCTAAGGAGGATTTCTTCATGGAAAAATATTTCATATGTTTTTAAAGAAATGTCGGCTCTTGTAAAAAAAAACAAACAATTCTAGTGTTAGAGTTCAACTGCAGCATGTAGGTGACTGGTCTATTTTAAAGAAACAGAACAAAGCAAGGCTAATGCTTCCTTTAGGCCTTCAAAAGACACTATTTTGCCGCTTCCTTTATTTTGTCTGCAACTCTTCAACTTACACTCAGGGATGTGTCAAGTGCAAGAAGCAGAGAACTAGCAGAATTATGGACCCTCAAAGTAGACTGGCCTCTGCATATTTGCTGCTCTGGGCATAGTACTTGAATGGAAGGTGGCATGCTGAAATCAGCAGTGCATGAAGGTACTCAGAAGGCAGTTTTCCCTAGGGGCACACCATTCTTCCACTTCTGGTCACTGGTTGTGATTAAAGTCATATCTGATGCAGATATTGTGGGATTATTCACCACACTCTTTTGCCGCAGGGACTTCTGAAGTAATCAAATAAGCAATCTTCCACAGCATATTAATGCTTCCCTCCAATCACAACAATGTGCTGTGGTTGTTCAGGAAATATCAGCCTCCATAAAGGTATGTGTTTGGATACAATAAAAGCATCCAAGTAACTGATTACTACAGTTGGAATGCCCGAAAACTGACATTTCATTGTGCTCAAAATATTCCATGAAGCTTGCAAGGCTATATCAAATGTGAAAGCTTTCTTTGTTAATTGCATCATGCATCTAACAAAGACTGCAAAAACCCTGTGCAGCCTGGATACACCCATGCTCTTTACGTTACTATGGGCACCCCTCACCCAGTCTGAATTATAATCACATTTAACAATGGATTCATTTTCAATTATCCATTGAGATCCCTGGGGGGAAGGCAAAGGAGAATACACATGTAAAAGTATATTGGGTTTATTTGCTTTATTTTGAACAACATTTTCCACCAACCCCCAAATTATGAGATACAAACCAAGAAGGGCTGCTCAAGTCTCTTGCATATGATTTGATATGCATTTATATTTAGGCGCCATAGCTCCAATTATTGTTTACTAAAAATGAGAATCAATTTTTAGATGGTACACAAAGTTAAAACAACACTAAGCAACATGTAGCATTGGTAGTACAGACTTCAAAGGTATGTGCCACTCCTGGATAGAAGCGTTTCAGGCATAGAGAAGGGGTGGCAATTGTGATTCTCCTGATGTTCTAG
>CM034701.1:177674303-177687046 GCA_020142125.1 Phrynosoma platyrhinos | reverse complement strand
GCCATTGTATTGAATGGGACTTGAGCATCCACAGATTTTGGTATCCAGGGGGGGAGGGGGGTGTCCTGGAACCAAACCCCAGTGGATAACAAGGGCCCACTGTACTGCTAATTCTTCCTTAATGCATATGTTTTGGAGTTGTTCCATAGTAGCTACATTTTAGGAGGAAGTAATCACACAAGTAAATTTGGTATTGGAAAGTTTTTTGATATTCAGGGTATGAATGTTCTTTTGAATTATATACCTCTTTCTTGGAAATTAACAAATGGCCAAGCAGACGGGCGGCTGTGGGCCGCCCTGGGAAGCTGCGCCGTGGGACCGAGGCATCCCCACGCCTCGATCCTGCGGCACAGCTTCGCCGCCCCTGAATGGAGCGCTAAATTAGCGCTCCTTTCACAAGTCACCGAAAGTGCGCCGCAAAAAGCTGTGGCGCACTTTTGGCGACTTTTCCGCCGCAGCGCATGGAAAGGCTGCTGCGGGAGGTCCTCCTCGGAGCACCGGCCGTGTTGAGGGCCGGCTGCTCCAAGGACAACCTCAGGAAGGGGTTGGGGCGCCAAGAGTGTAGCTGCCCCTCCCCTTCCCTAGCCCCAAGACGGCCCTTTAAGCCGTCTGCTTAGGGGGAGAAGTGAATTTGTTGCCCTCTTTTGACTGCTAAAAGATTGATATTTTGTTCCTGGAAAGATAATTTTTCTCCCTCTGTGATCCAATGGATAGATCTAACCACGCTTGCATTATTTGAAAGAATAATATATAGACAACATTTTCCAATGGACTTAGGGGGGTTGCAGACTGCCAGAAATAGTGCAAATTCAGTCCACTTTTAGGGTTAGGGTTAGGGTTAGGGAATCGTGGAAACTGTATTTTATTGTGGCACCAGAGCTCTCTGACAGAGGAGGCTCAATGTCTCAGAAAAAAAAATTCCCATGATTCCCTAGCACTAACCCTAACCCTAAAAGTGGACTCAATTTGCACTATTTCTGGCAGTCTGCAACCCCCCTTATATTTGGACATTTGGTCAACTTTTATAGAAACTTATTATTAATGTGATTATTTTTCCTCCTTTTGTATTTTTATTTCCCCATTTGTGTTATTGTAACATAGATCCCCTTTAAATGTAATAAAATATTATTATTTTTAAAAAGCCACATATCTGTACATTAAATTACTCACACAAATATAAATATAAATTCCAACATAAAAATTGCTCATAGCAAACCTCTTTGAAAATTAACATTTCCTCCTTTACCTTTCCTCAGATATCTATAACTTCCAAACTATATTTAGTGAACAGTGCACGCATTATAGATGGTAATGTCTTCTGTGATAAGATGCCCTAATTTAAAAGCCAAAATTAGACCCAATAGCAGCTACTTAATTAAACATACTTAATTAAGCAACTTATTCTGATACGACCCACCCAAAACCTGATGGAAACATCATGCTCTAATCACTAGCAAAACGGACTTCTTTCTCCTTGAGGTCTGGTAAATTATATTTAGGGGGGCAGAGTTATGACCATGCCAATAGTGTCACAATTGTGCATTAAGTAGTGATTGTAAATAGAGAACAGTTATGGATTTGTGAATTGAGATAATTGTTCCATATGCATGATTGTTACTTATGGCCTTATTGCACTTCTTCTAACCATGTTAATCTACTCCAGTCATTTGTGGTAAGAATATTGAATTGTACTGCACCTTGCCACTTTCCTGCAGTAATCTTGCTACTGGCATGCTCCACACGTGAATTTCTCTGTCTCAGTACCTGCATCATAGCCTCCTCCTCTATTCTGACCCCAGAATTCCTTTTGTTGTTTGTTTTGTCGCTGTGGTGTCACAATAGAAAGATGTCATGCTAAAACCTAGCACTAGGCAAGCTCTTTTCTCACAAGAAGTTGAACAGGAAAAGAAGGAAAAATGCCCCCATCATTTTTTCCAACTTATGTAGATGAAACTACCTCCCGTTGAACTTTTGATTCAAACTTGTATAATGGGGTGTTCTTTGGCATTTTAGCTGTTTCCTTGCAACCGTGACATCATAGTGTCTTCACATCATGTCCCCAATCTGGTAGTGTGCTGCAACTGAGAGTGATCTTCTCAGATAAAGCACCAGAAGTAGTTTGTGGATTCCCTGAACAAATCTCCTGGGGAATTCTGAGAGAGGAAGCAGCTGAGCCACACTCCCAACATGTCCACATCCCACCCAGTAATGGAGTTCTCATGGAAGGAAGTGGGATCGGAGTTCCACAGCAAAAAAGCTACTGTTTGGTAGCACAAAAGGTGGTCATTAATGGATTATTTCTAGTGTGCAAAAATGCACATTTGCAATGGTGCTATGACGGGATGATGCAAGGACATCAATGACCATGTGATAGGGCATGATCACTGGCAGTGTTGCTGCATCACTATGTCGCCATAGTGCTGTGGTGAGATAAGACCCTTAGTCACAATTGTGACACTATTGCTACCATCGTAACTTTCCCCCACTTACTTTCCTGGGCATCAGCTGCATGGGGAGAAGGAGTTCCATTCTTCTGGCAATTGGAGCACATGTGAATGATGTTTCCATCAGGTTGGGCAAGGAGAGGTTACTAATAGGGGTTGCAGACTGCCAGAAATAGTGCAAATTGAGTCCACTTTTAGGGTTAGGGTTAGGGAATCATGGGAATTGTTGTTTTTTCTGAGACATTGAGCCTTCTCTGTCAGAGAGCTCTGGTGCCACAATAAACTACAGTTCCCATGATTCCCTAACCCTAAAAGTGGACTCAATTTGCACTATTTGTGGCAGTCTGCAACCCCCCTTAGTTCAGTATACTTATGTATGTGATACAAAATACTGGTCAATGTTGATAAATTCACTTAACAAACCACTATAACACATACACATACACACCATTGTTCTATAGATACTTCAAAATCACAAATTATAACAGATGAAAAAATGATAGTCTGTGTATTTGGCACTATCCTAGCATCCATGTATACGTCTTGGTATACTCGAGAGGTTGAGGAGGATTTTAAGAATTCTTTTTAGTACTTTTACACCTTTGAAATTTTATCCAGTTGCCCCTTTAGATTTGGTTTTATGTGTTGATGTTTCGTATTCTCTGCTACTGTTTTTATCTGGGTTTTATACACTTGACTATAGGAAGCACCTATAAAACAAGGTTTTCGGCTATCAAATAATGGATATCCCTTATAACAAGGGAGACATGGCCACCCTACCCTTGTTTCATCTAGCTTGGTATCATCAACTTTGGCAGTTAGGGTTGCTGTATCAAGACCATCCCAAGCCCTGAGATTTCAACCCCCAAACCTGAGACATTATAATATCACAGAAGGTGAGCTCTGGTGAGGTTACAACTGGCAGCCTTGGACAGAGCATACCAGGGTTAGGCAACCTTTTTGAGCCGGGTGCCGGGTTCCTGTCCCTCAGACAATTGGGGGGCCGAAGCACCAAAAATAAATAAATAAATAAATAAATAAATAATTTTTTTTTAAAAAAATTAAAAAATATGCATGCACACTCTCTCAGCCCCAGAAAAGCCATGGCAAAACCCCTGTGGAGATTTTGCCAAGAAAACCCGAAGAACAAGTAATAACAACAATAATCAATATCATCATGGCAGGCGGCGGCGGCAGCGGCAGGACCGGCCTGGGGCCGGTCCAAAGGCCTCAGGGGGCTGCATCCAGCCCCCGGGCTTTAGGTTGCCTACCCCTGGAGCATACTATTCAAATAAAAAACAGCAAGTTCAAAGAAAAAGGAAAAAATATATGCATGTACTTTTCAGCACTCTTGTCCTGAGATTACCCTGAGATCTGGGATCCCTACAAATAGTGGCTTGTCAGGTCACACAGGCAGCATTATTTCCTAACCCTAACCGAATCTCCCTGGTATTCCTTAGCCCCTTCCATCAAAATATTAACAGTGTCATACCCACTTAGCTTCCAAAATGAGATTGAGTATGTCCATATTAGGATGGCTGGCTTCTTCTGTTCTTCTGTCATTGTTTTATTGTGTTGTTATATTTTAAAGTAACAGATTGTATACAATACAGCATTTTGGTTAATAGGTGGTTTTACAGCACAATAAATAATAACATTTCAAATTTGTTATTTTGTGCCTTCAAGTTTTTTCCAACATATGGTGACCCTAAGGTGATTTTATCATGAGTTTTCTTTGCAAATTTTGTTCAAAAGGGGTTTACTATTACCTTCCTCTGAGGCTGAGAGAGTGGGATTTCCCCAAGGTCACCCAATGGCTTTCCAAGGCTGAGTGGAGATTTGAACCCTGGTTTCCAGAATCCTAGTCCAACACTCAATTCAGTATACATTTTAAATATTTTAATAAAATTTCCTGTGTCCTAGAGATAGAAGGGTAATAATCTTATACATCAAAGAAGAGGATAGAGCTTGTTTCTCTTGGCTCTCCATCCCAGATCTTACATTTCCCAGAATATGTAAGTTGCTGGTTTGGATAAATTGATGTTTGTGTACGCAGTTGATCATAGTGTGTAAGGCCTAATTACATCACAAACAGGTCTGGAACTGGGTTTGGAATAGCATTTGATAAGGTGCCCTCTGGGCTCCCTAAAATACCACCCTTGGACCGAAGAAGTTAATTTAGCTTGGAGTTAGGGCTACCAATGGGCTCTGGCATAACACAGAGGTTGAGATACAGAAGCAACTTTGAGTGCTGGAGACAGCAACCATTGCTGGGGCCTACATTGGCACTTTTCAGTGCTGGAGGGTTGATGGTAGAAGCTGTTGTAGGCCCTCCAGAATCCTAGAATTTGCTCTACTACTCTATGTGCTGGTATCAGGCCTGATTAGAAAGGGGAGGGGAGGTAAAAAATCTGTGTCTGGAGTGCGTGCCTTTTCTCTCCCAGACACCCAGTTTCTCGTGGGTCCAAGAATGGTGTTCCTTAAAGAGATAGGCAACCAGATCTTTTCTTAAAACCCCCAAATGGCTGATGGAAGGTCATGTTGCACCCATACCACATCTTACACCATTGTACTTGGGGACGTAGCCAAGGTTTGTGAAAGTCATGATGTGCCAAACATAGCTACCAAGTTAGATCCAGTTTTTAGACATGTAGATCTGGGTTAACAGAAGTAGACTTTCTCACTCCACTCTTCAGGTCCATGAAAGTAGTACTCAGAAGGCTGGGAGACTGTTGAAGGGATGAACCATGATGCTGGGGAGGCAGGGGACAGTCCTGCATCCAAACAAAATCAGGCAGGGGCACATTCTGTGAGTAGAGCTCTTCTGCCCATGGAGGGAAAATCCTGGACTCAACTCAGTATATGAACTCTTATGAATCGTGTGTTTATTTAAGCAACTGAGATAGGTGGGGTGTGTTCTGTGGTCAGAGTTTTGAAGATTACACTGTGCCTCTGCCTTGCATTTTCTAACAGACATGTTGCAACACAGACCATGCATTTGATTAAGTAATGTAGTCAATCAGCTTTACAAATAATTGAGTAGAAATTACCTGTTTATATACTTTTTAGAGGCCACATGCCAATACATGCCTGTCTTACCAATTTGTGGCCCACTGTTGAGCAGGGGCAGGGAGAGATGAAAGAAAAATTAATTCTTAATTCAATTTACTAAAGGTTCCCAGGGTCACTTGGAGGCTAGAGTTGCTAGAACAAGCCACCCAACCTAGATTTACAACTACAAGAACTACAACAACAACAATAACAGGTTTGGGGGAAATGTGGATTAATTCCAGTTTGACTAGGGTCAGCGCTCTCTCCATAAGAAATTGGTTTGGACTTACACTGTGAAACTACAGAAATTTCATTTAACTATCCATGACAGCAGTAAGTGCTATTAATGTGTTTTAAAGATATTAAAGCCATTTTCACAGATGATGAAGATGATGATGCCATTTCCACCTCTGCAATTTGAATATAAAATGCATTCTGGTTGTAGCTACGATCCGCCATTATCTGTCCCACTGTAACAGTATTTATTTAGCAGAACTAATAAAGACTTTAGTGTGTATTTCTCTATGTGCCTTCAAGTCACCTGTCACCTTATGGTGAACCCATGACTTTCTTATGGTTTTCTTACGAGCTTATCATATGGCCTATTAAAGCATCTTACCTCTCCCAATTTAAATTTTAGTTCAGGCGGCATCCTGATACTATCGCAGCGATTTTGCCACTGAATCCGCCGCTCAAATACAGCCCGGGTCCATCCCCACTCCCAGGAGTGCCCACTGCCCCTGTTTTCGAGTTTTCTGGCTTAAGAAAATGGATACTGGAGTGCTCCTGGGAGTGGGGATGAGCCTGGACTGTATTCGGGTGGCAGATTCAGTGGCAAAATCACTGCAATAGTATCAGGGTGCCACCAAAATTAAAATTTAAGTTGGGAGAGGTAAGACGCTTTAATAAGCTATGCGATAAGCTCATTAGTTAAGTAATACTCAAGAGGTGATTTTGCCAATGGATTCTTCTGAAATATAGCGTACAACACCTGGCATTCATTGGCAGTCTTCCATCCAAATACTAAGAGCTGTTCCTGCTTATTGTCGAAGATCAGATGTGATCTGGTGCCTTTAGGGTATTTAGGCCAAAGACCTTAATACCTCCTGTGAAAGTAGAAAGGAAGGGAAAATATTCACAATCCATATACACCAAAAAAGTGTTGCTCTTCAAGGAACAGAATACATCAACTTCAGAGAGGGAGGCGGCTTCTGACTTCTACACATAGCTAACACTGTTTGCTTTCATGTTGCCAGAAGCATGAGGATCCAAATTTACCAGAGTTTTGTTTGCATTTGTTTGATTGCTTCATCGTTGCCCAACCCAGGCTACTTGAAAACTGCAAGAAGGTAACCAAACAACCTTTACACACAAGGTTCCATTGTGATTTCCTACTCACCCCAAACTCAACTCAGGCTGAATTTGCATTGTAGAAATAATGCCGTTTGACACCGCTTTACCTTCCATGACCCCATGCTATGGAATCCTGGGATCTGTAGTTTGTTGTCACATCAGAGCTCTCTGAAAGGGAAGACTAAATAGCTCACAAAACTACAAATCTTAGAATTCCATAGCATTGGCCCATGGCAGTTAAAGCAGTGTCAGACTGCATTAATGCTGCAGTTCAGATTTGGCTGAGATTTATATATTCCATTTTTCATTTCTTTAAACATTTTTTAAGTTAAATGCCCACTATTTCTGATGATGATGAGATGACAGATATGCAGATTGAACTACACAACCTGCTTGTTTACAACAAAACAATGAGGCAATGGCTAATTTTGATTTATTATGTGCAATTTTTTCCTTTATAGAAATCCCCCTCTTTTCTCACTGCTGTTTGTTCTCAGGTTTAAAAAAAATCCATAGTCCAAGGGAGGATTTATATAAAAAATGTTGTTGTGTATTTACTACAGAAATTAAGGGTTACTGGAATGCTTGAGTTCCGATACTGGACTTATTCATCTGCTGGACTTATTCCCCTTCCCCACCACCATTCCCTTCTCCTTTTGTGTCTTGTCTTTTTAGATTGTAAGCCTGAGGGCAGGGAAATGTCTAATTAACCATTTGTAAGCCACTCTGATAGCCTTTTGGCTGAAGAGCGGGGTATAAATACATAATAATAATAATAATAATAATAATAATAATTGGTGTGTGTGTGATGGCAGCAGCTGTTCAAGAGTGGTGGTGTCCACTGGGGGAAAATAGACAATGTGTTGCACAGAAACCACAAGGGCATCTAGAAGGCCCTCACGTTTGACACCTTAGCAGTGGGACAGGAAGAGGTCCTCACATTTGGTGGGAGCAATGGAATAAGTGAACAAGCACAAAGGTACCTCTGTCAGTCTGTAGCAATAAAACTGAAATCCATTTGCTAGCCCCAACTCAACAGGCCCATTAAATTGATGGGATGGATCTTAGAAGTGTTGGCTTATGAATAGGTTTATTACAATTGGGAATAGCAGTTAGATTTAGAGTTCTGTGGCACCATCAAAAACTAACTAATTATAGTACAGGCTTTTATGGGCTGTTACTCACCTTTTCAGATGCATCTCTCACAAGGAAAATAAATTAGTCCTAGCTCCCTGGTGTGTTGTGTGTCTTGTGCATTCAGCCTCTATGTTGTTGTTGATGTTGCCTTCAAGTCATTTCTGACTTATGGCAACCTAAGGCAAACCTATCATGGGGTTTCCTTGGTAAGTTTCCTCAGAAGGGGTTTGCCATTGCCATCCTCTGAGGCTGAGAGAGTGTGACTTGCCCAAGGTCATCCAGTGGGTTACATGGCCAAGCTGGGATTTGAATCCTGGTCTCCAAAGTCATAATCCAACACTCAAACTGATTAAAATTGTGGTTATTGGTGGGTGCACATGCAAACCCTGCTTCATAGCTCACCATTCCCATGTGCCCAAGTCTTCTGTAGGTTTCCAAGTGCTGAGCACAAAGGTCTACAAAGAAGTTGACTGAAGGTGCCACCAGTTGAATAGCCTTTTCAATGTCTTGCATTCAGGAACATGGAGAAGGCACCCTTTTCATCCTGACTTATTACCAAATACTGGTAAGTGCTGGGCATATTTATGCTAGTCAGTCTTAAAAAGAGTCCTGTGGCACCTTAATGATCAACACATTTCTTTGTGAAATAGAAACCATTTTATCAAATGTACATGCACATGTACCGAAACAAGCATGATGGGGATATTGTTTCAAATTAAGGAGCCCTCGTGGCACAGTGGTTAAATGCTGGTACTGCAGCTACAACATTATGAGTTTGATCCTGAGGGCTCCAAGGTCAACTCAGCCTTCCATCCTTTCGTAAGTTAGTAAAATGAGTATCTAGCTTGTTGGGGGCAACTGGCTTACACATTGTAAACCACTTAGAGACTGCTTAGTTCAGTATGAAGCGGTATGAAGCGGTATAGAAATGTAAATGCTATTGCTATTGCTATAATCCAGTGATGGTGAACCTTTTAGGCAGTGAGTGCCCAAATTAAACAGCGTTCTGGCACCAGGTATTACCCCATGCCAAAGGCAGGACTTCTAGGGGGAATGGGGCTTCTGGGGCAGGACTTCCACCCTATGGGGCAGGACTTCTGGAGTGGGACTTCTTCTCCCCCCCCCCACACACACACCTTCTCAGGCCTTCAGCTGCTTCTCCGGAGCCTGAGACAGTTGGGAGGAAGAGGAACAGGAGTGCATCTTTTCCTCCTCTTCCCTGCTCTGCGTGCCAGGGAAAATGACTTTGCGTGCCATCCCTGGCACGCATGCCATAGGTTCACCAACACAGCTATAATCCTTGGAGAAACTATGCTTACATCCACCACAGATCTGTACTGCAACAGCACGTTTGTTAATCTTTAAAGTACCCCCAGTTGTGTTTAGCTGCAAAAATCTAATTTGGCTGCTCCTCTGACAGTCATTTTTATTAACTGCCTATTCAGAAATTCTCAGGTCTTTCCTTTTAACAAGCCACACAATAGGAACAGCCTGAACATCTTCCCTCAAGGGGGCACTTTTGTTGCAAGGATAGGACATTTTCTGGAAGCTTAAAACATAATATTTAGTATGTGGAACAATTCAGTGTTTCTCTACACTGGTGTCTTCATTGCTATTCTAATTTTATGGAGCAACAGGATTGCACAAGTGCCATGGATATAATTAATGATAAGTAACACAACCATCTTCTTTGTGCATTGCAGTTCGGTGAATCTTCTGTTTTAATTATTTTGAAGCTTAAAAAAACATTTGAGGGCTGTGCATGGAATACTTATCAGCAGGAAGGTGTATTGGTGTTGGTACTGTTAGTTAATATGCCCACAGAGAGATGATCTTCCACATGACTGTTATGCGCAAGCAGACTGTTATGTGTAACTTAGGGGGGTTGCAGACTGCCAGAAATAGTGCAAATTGAGTCCACTTTTAGGGTTAGGGTTAGGGTTAGGGAATCATGGGAACTACATTTTATTGTGGCACCAGAGCTCTCTGACAGAGAAGGCTCAATGTCTCCAGAAAAAACCAGTTCCCATGATTCCCTAGCACTAACCCTAACCCTAAAAGTGGACTCAATTTGCACTATTTCTGGCAGTCTGCAACCCCCCTTAGAAGTGGCACTGTGCACTATCACATACCAGCTAAATAGATTTGTGATGTTTGGAGTGATTGTGCAGAGTGATAGTAACAGTCAAAGAGCAAACCAGCTTTATGGAGTAAGTCTTGATCACGTTTTTCAAAAGACAAATTTCCAGTTCTGTAACAATATTTGCTCCTTCTTAAAGAATGCAGCAAGTTTTATGATGAGCTTTGAAAACAGGCACAATCATAAACTAGGAAAGTGTATTCAGAATAAATCATACCGTCTTCCTTGGACTTATGCCAAAGAAAGTGTGTACTGAGGTTGTTGTATCCACTAATAGTTTTACCTGAGCATAGCCTTTTCCAGTAATGGTAGGTGGGTGGGTAGGTGTGTTTGAAATGTTGTAGAATTACAGCTCCCACCATTCCCGGACAGTATGACTGATTCTGGTGAGGTTAAAGAACCCACTGGAACAGAACAGGATGTGGGGCTGAGGACTGCAGTACATAGGAGGGTTGGTGAAATCCAGAGGCACAGATGGAAGCAGTTTCCTCTAAGCCAATGTCATTACTGGATTCAGTGCAGATTCTCCTAAAAACATGCTGGCTAAGACAGGAGGAAAAGATGGAAACAGGATAAAAGGAGAGAGACTTGGCTCTTTAATGCTGAGGCATAAAACTCAATTGTTTCTTCCTTTCACTGGTAAACTCATTTGCTGATCCATGTTGTGCAATGATCTGACACCCTTATGATGGGTGGAAGGATTAAAACAGAAGCCCTTGTATTGTTGAGCAGTGGCAGCAGAGGCTTTGCAAATAATTTCCTTTTGTGTGCTCACACAGCTTTCTAGCCCTGCGGTATTGGAGAGTAAGGAGGGAACAGTTGGGAGCAGAGGGTGGGGAGAAGAGAGAAAGGGTGTACCAGGCTCCGCAAAAGGCATTTCAGCTAACTGTAATGCCATAAAGCTCCACTGGGCTCCTGTATATTAGCTGCATCATGAGATTTCCAAGCTATGGGCTGGCATACTGTTAGGGACATACACATGTACAAGTCCCCCACTTTTATTTGTCCTGCAGGGGCTGGTATTCCCCTCCTTCTTCCGCAGCGCCCAAAGCCACCCCCCCCAACATACTGAACATCCTCTGAAGACCCATGCATTTTTTCTGCTTTGTGGGGAGGGGGTAGGATTGCAGAAGCATCCTTCTATAGTCAGTGATGGCATCAGTGCTGAGATCCTCCAGAGGTTTCAGTGCTGCTGTAATCATTTCATGTCTGGCTATGTGGACATAGCCACAGATGCACCTCTGAGATCCTGGTCACTCCCCATGAAACACAGAATGGCTTGGGGTAGCAGGGAAGGCTTCAGAGGCTGTTTGGTAAGTTTTGTTGTTAACTTCTTTTGAGTTGTCCCTGACTCATGGCAACCCCATGGCATCTCCAAGACCTGTCTGTTGGAGTATTAGCATCAATGCTTGTGTGTAACTCTGTTTTCAAAGATTATCGCATTAGGTTATAATGCGGCTTATCTGAGCCTGCTTAAAATTAGAAGCAGGCAGCATCCTGATATTATCAGATGCATTTAGCTGCCAAAATCACAGCCCAGGAGCAGCCTGAGTCCATTGCCACTCAAAGGGGTGCTCCGGCGACCATTTTTTCAAGCCGGAAAATTCCTGGCTTTGAAGAGGTGCAAGGAGCACCCCTTTAAGTGGCAATGAAGCCAGGCTGCACCCAGGCAGTGATTTTGGCGGCTAAATACATGTGATATCAGGATGACACCCACTTCTAATTTTAAGCCAACTCAGGTAAGCCACGTTATAACCTAATGCGATAGTCTCCTTCCTTTGAGAAGGGGCAGTATCTTCTACACAGGAACACTGATGTATATCTCTGTGGTTATTTGGTCAGTTTTCTCTGTGAAGAGGTCACTTCTCATACCCCTCCTCTTTCTGGGGTAATAAAGTTTTATGATTCTTTGTTTGGTAGCACACTTTCCTCTCTACCAAGCATGGACACAGAAACCAGGCTTTGTTCCTAAAGATGTTTTCTTCTTACTTGCACACATGGAGGTCAGCTATCTAGGGACCTCTGTACCAAAGGATAGTTTTCTCTACTGATTAGTTATTTTGTAGGGCCTAGATATAAAATAAAGTAAGTTTCTTTTTACCTACCAATGCATCCTGTTTATTTACCAGAAGCTCAGATCTAGTGTTACCGGTAGAGTACATGCTTGCTGCGTTGTTGCTGCTGCTGCTAAACTGATTTAACCACAAACAACCAAAACCATAATTTCTAACACTGTCCTCCACTGCTGTCATTAAATCTTGTAATTTCATTCCTGTAATTGAGCCCATAGATCTACTTGCAGTCCGCCTCTCTTTCTATTTCCCTCCACCTTTCCTAGTATTATTGTTTTCCCCAATTATTCATGCCTTCTCATGGTGTGTCCAAAGTACAATCAGTCTCAGGAGATTATCAGACGGGGAGTGGTGGTGGGGGGAGCTGGGAGTAAAAGGCATACTCCTGGCATAATCGTGTGATCATGCTGAAGATTTTCAGATGACATCATGCTCACCCAGGACCTATTCTGTGAAGATCCAGGAATGCTCCAGCAACAAACTATTCCAGGAACTTCCCTATGGACGTTATCACACGTGGGCCACAAAGCAATAATGAACTGGAAA
>CM034701.1:177642786-177657709 GCA_020142125.1 Phrynosoma platyrhinos | reverse complement strand
GTGATAACGTCCATAGTTAGGATTTTCAGATCTGTGGACCTGGCCCTGAGTCTCCAGTTTTCATGCGTCATCTCCAGGCAAGAGGAAAACTCAGTTCAGCAAAGCACTAGCTTGCTACCTTTTGCAAAGTCTAATTCATTTCTTGCTGCAATGTGCAAAGTCTATGTATTTACTTAATAAGCTTATTCCTTCCCTTCTAGTCATTATGGCGTCAAGGCTCACCATCCATTGTGCTGATCGTTCACCTTCTGGCTAGAAGCAAGTGTTGTTGTTGTTGTTGTTGTTAACTGCCCTTTACAAACTGCCAGAAATAGTGCAAATTGAGGCCACTTTAACTGTCCTGCTAGGGAATCATGGGAATTGTTTTTTTTTTCTGGGAGATTGAGCCTTCTCTGCCAGAGAGCTCTGGTGCCACAATAAACTACAGTTCCCATGATTCCTTAGCTCTGAGCCAGGACAGTTAAAGTGGCCTCAATTTGCACTATTTCTGGCAGTCTGTAAAGGCTCCATGTATATCCAGATAGTGTACAGTCTTCCTTTCTTGCTACTTCCCTACACCTTTCTTAGCATTGTTGTCTTTTCTAATGAGTTAGGCCTTCTCATGATGTGGCCAAAGAACAGCCTCAGTTTGATCATCTTGGCTTCCAGGGAGATTTCAGGCTTGATCTGTTCAAGGAGCTGTTTGGTTTTTTTTTTTGGTTGTCCATGGTATCCTTAGCACTCTGTTCCCGCACCACATCCCAAATTAGTTGATTTTCTTCTTATGATTTTTTTTTCTGTTGAGCTCTCACATCTGTACATGGTGATGGCATGGTGATGGGGAATATAATGGCTTGGACTATTATAAGTTTAGTGTTCAGTTGTATATCTTTACTTTTTAGGATCTTGTCTAGTTTTCATAGCTGCCCTCCCCATTCCTAGTCTTTTTCTGATTTCTAGGCTGCAGTCTCCATTCTGTTCTATATTTGATCCAAGGTATGGGAACTCTTTAAGTATTTGGATTTCCTCATTGTTTAGGCTGAATTCACGTAGATCCATTGTGGTCTTTATTTTTGTTTTCTTTTTGTTCAGCAATAAGCTTGCCTTTGCACTTTCTTCTTTGACTTTCCTTAATAAATAGAATCAAGTAGGTGAAATTAAATGTTCTTCATCCCAATTTCCTAATCCGGTGAGGAGAAACACTCCCTTTATTTCCCCTTGATCAGGAAGCAGCCTCTTCAACTAAGATTTATGTCTTAATTTTCAAACAGGAAAATATGTTTCTGTGTGAGAGTGGGTGTGCACATGTTCACACTTATGTGCTTTTGAATAAGAAGCTGTGAGCAACTATTGGTTGGTACATAATGCATAATGCTTTATAACATCACCAGGGACCATCCCTAGGTTTCAGGGTTTGGGACAATCCTGAACTGGCAAGCCTAGCCATGGTTGCAATCTGAAACCAGGTAGTAGGGGCTAGAGAGATGGCCTTGTTTGCTACAGCTCCAGATCAGTGGATTCGAACTACAGGACAAGAGATTCCTCCTCAACATTAGGAGGAATTTCCTGACAGTAAAAGCTGTTCGGCAGTAGAACACACTCCCTTGGAGTTTGGTGGAGTCCCTTTCTTTAGAGGTCTTTAAACAGAGGCTGGATGGCCATCTGTCGGTAGTGCTTTGATTGTTATTTCCTGCATAGCAAAAGGGGGTTGGACTGGATGGCTCTTGAGGTCTCTTCCAACTCTATGATTCTAGGTGCAGGAAGGGGAGGAAAGACTTTTCTCTTGCTTCTTCCCTACCTGTTTGATGCTGGAGCAGATTAAAACACAATGCAAAAGCCCAGCCAGCCATTCTGCTTGCCTTTGCTTTGGCTTTTGTTACATGGCTGCTCCACTCTAAGGAGGCGGCAGGCTGAGCAGTTGAACAACAGAGGAGCAGCCGCGTGACAGCAGCCAAGGCAAAGCCTGGCTGGCTGGCTGGCTGGCTGGCCGGGCCTGCATGTTACTGTTCAATTCACTCTGAAGCTGGAGCAGATTGAACACTGCTCCCCAGAAGTGGGTGATCATGAAACGTCCAAAAAGGGACTGTGCAGATGGAAGTTGATAACTCTGCCTCCCTTGCAGCCCTTTCCAGCTCTAGGATTCTGTGATTCTATGATTCTATCTATCCCTTCAAGAATGTTCTGATGGGATCTAAAATGAACTGGAAAGTAGAAAAGAGGGAGGAAGAGGGGGAGCTTGAGGTCCGGCAGGGGCAGCCACAGAGCAAGGCAGAGGCGCCATGGTACCAAGGCATGATAGAGAGATATGGAGCTATTGACGTTGAATGAGACACGAGGAGGAGGAGGGCGAGAATGATGCAGGGGCAGGCAGTTGGTGACAGGGATCTGCATTGTGTGTAAATGCCCCAGTTAATTCTGAATAGGTTCATGTTAGTTGACATCAGTGGAGAGGAGGGATGCCAGGCCCTTTGCTTGCTTCTTTGTTTGCTTACTAGTCCACCTGCTCTCTTTCTTTATTTCCTTCCCTCCTTCCTTCACCCATATCAGTCTCCTCCCCTCCTGGTGAAGGGGGGAAAAGCAGGGGTTGAAGCATTTCTGGTAGCAGATTGGACTCCACCTGGCTGGAAAGTGGGGTAGGGAGAGGGAGAGAGAAATGCAAAGGCTGTCTGTCTGTCAGTTCCACTGTTGCTTAGCTCACTTCCTAATCTGATCTGTTTTAAAATTTCTCGTTTCCCTGATTTCAAGCTAGTTGTTGTGACACCTAACAATGAAGAGACACATGATTCTTAAAAGCTTTTATACTTTTTATTGACTGAAGCAGCTTGCAAAAGGAATTGCTGCTGCCATGGATTCTGAATGTTCTAATGTTTAGTTTCCACTACAAAAACTAATTTGTGTGTATGCATGCGTGGGGTAAGTTCTGCCTGACTCATCTTCACACATTTTCCTGTTTCATCAGACTTACATCCTCTTAATTTTGAGTTTGTTCTTTTTGCTCAAGTTCCTTAGCGTTCATGGTTCTGGAGATTGTCACACGGGAGACAGGATAGGGATGGGATTGCTCCACTATCGTTATCCTATCTGTGACCCGAGTGAAAGTGATAGTGGGAATCACTTTCACATGAAAGCTGGCTGAAAAGCGCTTTCAGCCATCATTGTATTAATTAATGGGTTCTTCCGTTAATACAAAATCACAACAGAAAGCTACAAATGATGTCCGAAAGTGCTTTTCAGCCGGCTTTCATGTGAAAGTGATTCCCACGATCGCTTCCATTTGGGTCACAGACGGGATATGGATGGGGGAGTGATCCCGTCCGTGATCCGAGTTTCACTTGTGCTTCCCTGCCAGGTCAAGTGCGGCTTAGCGTGAAAGTCCTTTCCCCGATCGGGTGGGAAGGACAGGACAGGGATAGAACAATGACTTCCTGTTCCCAGTGTGATAATCTTAATAGCTTCTTAATACAAACTACAGGAAAAGAGATTCCACCTAAACATTAGCAAGAACTCTGTGACAGTAAGAGCTGTTCAACAGTAGAATACGCTGCCTCAGTTTGTGATGGAGTTTCCTTTTATGGAGGATTATGAACAGATGCTGGATGGCCATCTGTCGGGGGTGCTTTGATTGTGAGTTCCTGCATGGCAGAATGGGGTTGGACTGGATGGCCCTTGAGATCTCTTCCAGCTCTGTGATTCCATTATTCTAATATGATGCCTGAATTTTATTAACTTTCTTTATTTGTAATGGGGTGGAGGTATTAATTGCTTTATATTTTTATAGTATCAGGTGTATACAAATTCAAGTATTCCTTGTTATATCTTACACTATATGAGAAACCAGGACTAGCCCAAGATATTTTTAAAACCTGGGGCAAAGGACAAGATAGCCGTTCTTCCTATTTCCTATACAGAAGCCGACTGGATAGCAGCCGAATCTTATTTAATACTGTCAACAAGACACCATCTTCCACATCATCTGACAGCAGCAGGCTAGTTTAGTGGATACAAGACAGGGCAGGACCTCCACCAGCAATTGCTCTGTGTACACTTGCCTTTTTAGAAATCCCTCTAAAGATAGACAGTCCCCATGATTGAATACCAGGTCAAGCACTGTGTGGTCATTCAAATGTTGCACTACAACTCCCAGCAGCCTGGCCAGCATAACTGATGGTGAAGAATGCTAGAAGCTGCTGTCCAACAACCTTCACACTGCCTCATGACTACCACCTGTGCTCCACACAAACACATTCCTAGCTGACAGGTTCACAACCCACTGCATTTCCTCCAGACGTTCCAACTGCCCTGCCTTCATGGAATAATCTCAATTCATCCTCTGTTGTCCATTTTTTCAGATGCTTTTAAAATATCCCCATTTCTCTCTCCTCCTCCCCCTTTCTTTCCCTTTCCACAGCTTACTTCAACTATTGCAAAATGAATTCAGTTTTCACCCAATTAACTTACCAGTGAGGAGAGGAGGAGGAGACATTGAAGCTTATCACACGGCACTTACAAGAATGGGAACAACAGAGCAAAAATGCATTTTACTGCACGGGAGAATACCACTGATGCCAGCAGGGGTCCCCAAGGCGTTCCCCAAACGTTCCTTAAGTGCCGTGCGATAAGCTTAAAAATCTGGCCCTTCCTAGTAGACTTAGGCAAAAGCAAACTGCTGCAGCCTTTTCTAGCTTGTCTATTCTTTCTCATTAACAACTTTTGCCATCTTGACTATGCTCTGATGTTGCTTGGCCACACGTGTCCTGATTTTCACTAGTGAAATGTTAGAGAGTATGCCCTTGGCATAATTTTCTTGCGCCTGCTGTCTCCCTTCTCTGTCTTCTTCAGACATTGCCACCTTCCGTTTTAAACCAAATATTGACAACTTCAAAAACGCACTCAAGAATGAATTTAGCTGTGTTTTATGGTTGCAATAACAGCAGCTATTTCCACTTAGTAATAATCTGTGTTGCCAGCTAGTCTGTTTATTCTATACCTGAGATTACTGTACTCAGATGAACTCTGTCTTTCAAGAGTTCAGGGTGCAAGGAGAGACACATTACATGAGATTGTTGTTGGCTCTCTTCTATGGAGTTTATCACATGGGGAAAACTGGAAGTTTAAAGGGGTCAGAACCCATGGCTATCCAACATATTAGGCTCAATTGTGCAAACGGTTTTCACATGACGTTGAATGCAAACTGCTTGGAATCTGACAGAAAAGTGACATGAACCAGAAAATAGGCATTTTTGGGAAAATACTGTAAATCCATTTCCGTTTCATTCACAAATTCACTTTTTGTGTGCAATTGCACTAGTGTGAAAGCCATTTGCGGGATTCTCCTTGTTTCTGTATTTGTTGCCAGATTTGGTGAAAACCAAATGCGTATTCTACCCTCTTTCTTGCTTTAATAATGAGCGTCTCACTTATTATTGTGTTCTGCGAGTGAAAATCATTTGCACATCGCACGCTTTTGCAGGTTGCAGCCAGTTTAATCATTATCAGGATGGAGGTACATATGGTCCCATGTGATAAACTCCTATGTCCTGCTGATGTGCAGTAACAAAAACAAAAACTAGACCCACCAGAGATGCCAACTCTCAGCACTGTCTGAGGTAATTATTATCCTCAACAGTAGCTATTAATAGCAGAGTGCAGAAGCACCAGCTCAGTTTACAGTATTTGGCAATGCACTTGAATGATTCACAGACACAGTTGATTTCTTCCAAAGTGCTTGGAGGCTCTTTTATCTCTTTTTTGCAGTATATACAAAGTATTTAGAAACACTCCTCTAACTCCTATCAACATTTACTGTCTGCTATACAACAACCCACTTTCTCCAACACACACTGTGCCCTGAGTCTCAGAGCACTTATATACAGTGGAGATGGCTAAGGGTCATCATCTGGTACCGCTTAGCATTTCCAGCCATATAAAATATTTTACAAGCAACTTAAAGGAACATTGTTCCAACAATGGTTTCATCCAAAGTCTTTCTTTTATTGTGAAAAGGAGCTGCAGGTGGCTTCAGGTTAAGAATAGGACTGGCGAGGTCTGTTTATGCCATTCCTTCCCAGCTGCAGCTTCTTTTCTCCAGAGGGATAAAATATCTGTGGAATGAGACAGTTTAAGATTACAGTAAACAATCAGCTCTGAAATCACTAACAAAGGATGCCCATAGGGATTAGCTAGCCCATCATCAGGCCCCTTTTACTGTAAAAGGATCTGGAGTGCAGGGGTGGACAACTGGAGCAGAGGCAAGGTTTTGGCCACACCAGGCTGCTCCATAAATTGGCCAAAAGTACAAGCAGGAAAAGACTGCAAATCATCCCTGCTTTGCAATTCCAGGTTTTTTTTTTCATGTTTCCTGCTTTTTTCTATATTGCCAACTGTGCAGGATTTGGAGGCATTTCATGGGTACATTTTCACCCCCTCCCAAAATGTAGGGGCTGTGGGCTGGGGCAGGCTTAGGATCACAAAATGTGGTTGAGGGTCACATACAGCCCATGTACAATAACACCCAAAATCTACAAAACAGAGATACGTTTACTGGGGCAACAAAATGCACAAAATATATGATGCATGCTTTGGAAGCTCCATTAGCTTCTTCATCAAGCAATGATGTTATAAGTCATACAAGAGGAAGAAAACTGTAATGATGTTAGAGTCATAGACCTACATTTTGTCAAGGTGTTGTTGTTGTTCTGTTAAGTTGGTATGGTGTGATATCCAAGTAGGCATGCCACTCCTCCTGGACGTGTGTGTTCAGGGAGACAAAGGCGTTATCACACGGGGAGTTGCAGGGAGAAAGTGGAAATAAACCACGAGCGGAAGTCTTTAATTTATGGGATTTGTCTCGTTCCTCCTCGTCTGATAACTAAATTCAAATTTAAAATGGGGTTAATTTGAACAAAAACATGATCTTTTCATTTTCGGGATTTTTGAGGATTTGAAAAGATCAGGTTTTTGTTCAAATTAACCCCCTTTTAAATTCGAATTTAGTTATCAGACGAGGCGGAATGGGACAAATCTCGTAAATTAAAGTCTTCCACTCGTCTGGTTTATTTCCACTTTCTCCCCGCAACTCCCCATGTGATATCGTCCAAAGAGTCATGAAGTCCAGGAAATAAAATGTAAACTCTTTTAGCAACACAAAAAGATGCTTCCTTTGAGGTCTAGATTGCTTCCAACATTGACACATTTTTCTTTCTCTTGTATGATTTTTAACACCTTTGCCTGATGAAAACGCCAGTGGTGCCTCAAAAGCTTGGAACATATATTTTGTGCCTTTGGGTCGGCCCAATAAAGGTTTCACTGTCTTGTGGATTTTGGATGTTACTTAGCTGTGTGGACAACACAACTACCTCTGGATATGTATTCCACATTCCCATTCTGAAAGAATAATCATGGTAGACCATTGCAGCAAAACCAGTATAGAAGTCTGTTCCACTCTGTTCTGAGTTGCATAAGGCCAGTAGGGTTCTCTGTTCCTGAGGCTGCTTAGTGAAACTGCAATATCTTTCCATGCTACTATTAGAACAGCAATTTTCTAATTCCCCCTACAATTTTATTTTCTCTGAAAAAATTAAAAATAGATTATGGGATTTAAAAAACTAATAATGATGAATAAAATATTTAAGATCCTATACTTACTTCAACATGGCATAGTTGTTTGAGTGTTGGACTACAGCTCTGGAGACCAGGGTTCAAATTCCTGCTTGGCCATAGGAGCCCGCTGGATGACCTTGGGCGAATCACACTCTCAGTCCCATGATAGATACACCTTAGGGTCGCCGTAAGTCAGAAATTACTCGAAGGCACACTACAAGAACAATATTTACTCCCCCCCCTTATTTCTAAAATACTATAAAGCAGGTTGACTTTTATGTAAGACACTGTGGCTGGCATCTTGTTCAGTATTTATGGGATCATAAGCCAGACTTATGATCTTGTAACTTTTTGGATTCACATTTATGGTCAACAATGCCCAAACCTGAAAATCTACCTCTTAAGCCCGGGGTCGGCAACCTACGGCCTGCGGGCCACACCCGGCCCACTGACCCCCGCCGACCGGCCCCTGCCACCGCTGCCCCACCGCCGCTGTGCATGTCATAGCCACCATTTTGTTTGCCAAAATGGCGGCCGCAACTCGTTTGCGCATGCGCAGTACTCTTGTGCATGCGTGAACGAGCCGCTGCTGCCATTTTGAAGGCAACGTGGCAGCGGTGCGTGCAGCGGCAGCGGGGGTCGGCGGAGTCCGCATGCGTGTGCACCGCCATTCCCCCTCCCTCCCGGCCTGGCGGAAGACCTGGGGACCAGTGACCGGCCCCAGGTAAGTAAACCTCGCTGACTCCTGTCTTAAACCATGCAGTGTCCCAACTGATGGATTTCTGAGGTACTACAGGTCAGGGTGCTGGGAAATGAAGACTGCAGCACTCTCCTGGCCATTGGATATGTTGAGAAAATCAACTGTGGCAAGATTCCAGAAGTCTCTCAAGTCATAATTTCTCAACACTGCAATCTGCAACTCAGAAACCCTTTGGTTGAGATGCTGCCTGGTTTGAGAGATCAGTTTTTGGGGGGATCAGCAGAAGGACTTGCAACAACAGAACTCCTTTGTCCTAGCTAGGTTGGCTCTTGCAGGCTGTTGGCCTATGTATTGTATCTCATAATATTGCTATTTATGGTCTTGCTTTCCTTTTCACATTTCTTTTTATTGAAATGTGTATCTATATCTGTCTGAGACTTCGGAAGATCAGAGGAGACAATATAATTTTATTTGTTTTGTTAATGGTGATTTCTTCTGTTGTTTTCCCCCCTGCTCTTCATAAACTGGCAAAACCAAATATGTTCTTTATAATGCAGAGGCTCTTATACTTCAGGATGCTATTGCTCCAAATGTATAAATACAATAAAATAATGTAAATTCAATTTATAATTTTCTGAATAATTTTAATACATCAAATGTGCTGCTTTTATAGGAAACAAAGCTATGCATAATGCATTTTATGTTGCTAATGTAACAAAGTGATTCTCAATTTGTAAAGGGTAGTAGTATTTAATGTCCTCTATTTTTCCAAAAATGTCCATTTCTCCCCAATCCCCTGGGGAAAAATAATTTTTCCTCCATGGTTTCAAAATTTCCACATATTTTTACATCTCTAAGATTCCAGCCATTTCCTCAACCCATAATGTGATGCAAAACTAGCTGCCCCATGTTTTCCTTATCTAAAGACAACAGGAAGAACAAAAGGAGTCCCACCTTCCCTTTCTGAGGTTCAAGGCTAATTCAGATCACATTAACAAGCTGAAAATGTAATTTATGTGCATCTGTGCTTTGTTTTGACATGTGCCAATGCTGTCTCCTGGTTGCTTCAGCAATTTACAACTCAATCCGCATTCATCTGCTATTCCACCCTCTTCTGTCAGCTTGGCAGTGAAAGTAGGCTAAGAGATAAAGTGATCAGGTGATCATTTCACCATTTGCAGAATGTTTATCTGTTTTACCTTGAGATAGGCAAGGTATGGCAACACACTGTTATGATATTGTGCAGATCTCATGGCACAAAGTTCATGTCTAACTGGGGCAGATCTAGGTGCTAATGCAGATTTGCCATTAAACATTTCTTAAGCCAGCCTCCTCACCCCGTTGGAGTCATTCATTGAGAGTTTTGGCATTTGTGGAGTCCACTAAAACATTGTAGTAGTTATCAAATACCTACATTAGTGTGTTGCAGCATAAAAAGGAGAAAGGAAGGGGGAAAAGAAGAAGAAAGTAAGACTAGCACTACTTAAGTGGTGCTAGTTTTGCTTAAGTGCTTAAGACTGATTTTTATTTTAGCATAGGCTTTTGTGGATATTAGTCCACTTCTCCAGATGCAATACAGTGTGATATTAAAACCTGAGGTTATTTACTATATTTATACATTTGGGGAGTGGGACAGAATGTAATAAGATCCAAAAAAGATGTAAATTTGACAGGCATCAAAGGGCTCTGTGAGGTGATACAGGTCTTTCAGATCTTTACAGTGGTCAGTACTGATGTGTGAAAACAATAAATGTTGCTTACCAATCAGCTCCCTTAGGTTCAAAACCTCTAAGGAGATTCCTTTTATATTATGTGCAGCAGTATGGACTCATGTCCTCATGTAGAGCCCTTGTGGTATAGTGGTTTGAGCATTGGACTAGGACTCTGGAGACCAGGATTAAAATCTGGCTCAACCATGTAAACCCACTGGGTGACATTAGGCACGTCACACTCTCTCAGTCTCAGAGGATGGCAATGGCAAATCCTCTCTGAAGAAATTTGCCAAGATAGGGTTGCTTTAGGGTCACCATAAGTTGGAAACACAATAACAAGGACTCATGTATTAATATATGCAATGTGCCTTGAAGTCATTATCTTTGTTCATACCTCTGCAAATGGACTGGAATTTGTGGATATAATTCAATTTTATATTGTTTCTCTTTCTAGTTTCCTCCTTGATATCTTTGTCCAAGCTATAAATCCCGTACTGTATGTCAAAAAAGGTTGAAATACTCTGTAACTGGGGTTTTTTTTGTACTGCCATTTCTAATGTCAGATTTATGTCCATTTATCCTGTTGCATAGAGACTGACCTGTTTGTCCAAGGTTGACTGCAGAGAGGCACTGCTGGCATAGGATGGCATATATCACATTGGAGGGAGAGCAAGTGAATGCATCTCTAACATTACGGGTGATGTTTCTGGTCCCTGTTACGTTGCTCTTGGAGTAGATATCTACTCCATCAAGCAGTAATATCGCTTGATATTACAGGACAGAGTTCACATCTGGGTTTGTGGCATTACCATCCATGGTATGTATCTTGTTGTAAGTTACTAACTGCTGTACAACACTGCCTTTTCTGTTAAAAGCTCATCCAAGGAGAAAACATTTATGGGAACATCATTCATTCAATTATGATTTATTCGACTCTGATCCCATTGCATGTTTCCAGCCAAGCAGCAGAGGCAATAAATTCTTTTATTATGAAAAACTTTTCAGTTTGGCTAAATTTTTAGCAAAAATGCTAAAGCTTCTGGGCTAATCAAAACAACTAGTTTCTGCAGCTAAAAACATAAAAATATCCAAGAGGGGCACGTGACAACCTTTAGCCTGTAGACAAATCAATACAGAAATTGACTGATTTTTTTCTAAATAAACTAACTTTTATTGGGTGTTATAGATGCAAAGACAATAGGTTTGACTCAAGATCAATCCTACTCTACTCAGTAAAAGTAACAATAATAGCCATATAAAAAGCATGTCAACAAATATATAAAAAGTAAAGAAGTAACAAAGAACAAAAATAAAGGATTTTAAAATTTTACGTTTGTTTTAATATGTTGTATTGAAGGTTTTCTATGAACAGAGAGCACAATATAACCAGCAGCCTATTCATTTCATAAAGACTCTTCTAAATCAAGGAACACATCAGTACATTACGTCATAGGTTATTGTGCGCCTTCAAGTCGTTTCCAACTTATGGCGACCCTGAAGCAAAGCTATCATGGGGTTTTCTTGGCAAGATTTGTTCAGAGGAGGTTTGCCTTTCCCTAAGGCTCAGAGTGTGTGACTTGCCCAAGGTCACCCAATGGGTTCCGTGGCCAAGCAGGGAATCGAACCCTGGTCTTGAGTTGTAGTGCAACACTCAAACCACTATGCCACACTGGCTTGTTCATAGGTTACTATGTGTTACCAGGGGTCGGCAACCTTTGTTGCTGGGGGGCTGGGGGGGAATGGCGTGGGGCCCCGGGTGGGCACACATGCACTTGCGTGCATGTGTGCTTCCACCCACATGCGCATGACGCCCACCGCTGTGTGCATGCATGCGCGCATGGGGAGCACCATTTTGGAACACCCCCCACGTGTGTGCCGTGAGAATTCACCAGGCATACGGGCGGGGGGGGGGCTTCCCTGGGCCTTGGGAATGTCACCCCCGCGTGTGCGCCATGCGAATTCACCCGGTGCATGGGTGGGGGGGGGTCTTCCCTGGGCCTTCGCACTGTACATGTGTGTGGGAGGGCATTCCCAAGGCCCAGGGAAGGCCCCACGGCGGCTGCGCCATGCGAATTCACACGGCGCAGCTGCCGTGGGGCCTTCCAAAATGGCGCTCGCAGTTGTGGGCACATGCGCACGCAAGCGCAGGTGCCATTTTTGCATCCAAAATGCCGCCCGCCCTTGTGCAGACATGCGCATGGTGGCTGGTGCCATTTTGGAATGCCCAATGTGACAGCGTTGTGTGTCATCCACACAATGCCGCCGCGTTGGGTGTTTCAAAATAGCGCCCACTGCTGTGCGCTTGCGCGCGGGACGGCGGCGGGACTGGCCATGGGCCGGTCCCAAGGCCTCCGCGGGCCGCACCCGGCCCATGGGCCATAGGCTGCTGACCCCTGGCTGTTACAGTATACAATCAAACATTAGTTGCCTGATTCATTCAACTTTGATTTTCAGTATGGTCTAAATATAAGGGCTATTTGCCATAATCCGTTCAGCCAATCCAATAAACTCAGAGCCCGATTATTTCCAGGCCTTAGCAATTTCCAGTCTCATTGCCACGGAAAGCAAGGAATTTTAATTAATTTTTATGTGAAAAATCTTTATTATTTTTGATTTAAAAAAAAAGATGTAGTAGAGCCAGGCTGGAATGAGGTGACACTATCTGATTTGTTATCTCAAGAAATCTTGCAAAGACAGTACTACGTTTCAGAACAGAAAGGTGGCTGGGTAGTGCCACCACGTATGTGGATATGTACCTATCTCTGAGTGGCATCTTCCAACACAAAGAAGGGATTTTCCAGTACAGTAATGCCATTGTACCATCAGCTGTAGATTAATTTTTATGAATGCTGTTTGATGGAAATTGAGGCTGGATGTACAGGCCTTTTATCCACGTTAGGTTCCAGTTCTGCCCATCAATAATTAGATATAGGTCTTTCTTCCAAATGCAAGTTGAATCTCCCGTGTCTGAAATGCTTGGGATTAGAAGTCCACCTTGATCCACAGGGAGAGGAGGGCAAAAAAATCATCATCATCATCATCATCTGTTTTGGAGTTCAAATTTTTTGGTTTTTGGAATATTTGCTTATATATAATGAGATTTGTTGGAGATAGAACCTAAGTCTAAACATGAAATTCATTTATGTTTCATATACATCTTCTACACATAGCCTGAAGGTCATTTTATACACTTTGGTCCAAAACACACTGCAGAAATAATCCAGTTTGAGAACGCTTTAATTGCCCTGGCTCAGTGTTAGGGAATCCTGGGCATTGTAGTTTATTGTGGCACCACAGCTCTCTGACAGAGAAGGCTCAATGTCTCACAAAACTACAATTCCCAGGATTCCCTAGCATTGAGCCAGGCTAGTTAAAGTAGTCTCAAACTGGATTATTTCCGCAGTGTGTTTAGGACCAATATTTCTAAATATATTTCTGCATGAAACACTGAACCATCAGAAAGCAAAGGTATCACTATCTCAGCCATCCATGTGGACAATTTTGAATTTTGGAATATTTTGGATTTCAGGTGAGGGACACTCAATTTGTAGATTTGTTAATGGCTTTAATAAATATTTACATAAAATAACTAAAACCTAATCTAGCTGGAGATGGTTTGGGTACAGAAAGATACATCCCGCCATCTTTAGATATAGACAGCAGGAAGAAAAGGAAAAGCAACCTCTGCTGTTACAAGCAATGTAGAATCTTGGGAGAGAGCTGTTAAACTGCCTCTAAGATTGAGTGGCAGGTGGCACATGTATAGGGCCTTTGCAGACTGCCAGAAATAGTGCAAATTGAGTCCACTTTAAGGGTTAGAGTTAGGGAATCATGGGAACTGTATTTTATTGTGGCACCAGAGCTCTCTGACAGAGAAGGCTCAATGTCTCAGAAAAAAAACTATAGTTCCCATGATTCCCTAGCACTAACCCTAACCCTAAAAGTGGACTCAGTTTGCACTATTTCTGGCAGTCTGCAAAGGCCCTTAGATAGAATGAGCATGAGAGAGGGAAGTCCCTATCTAAGGAGAGACAGCAGAATGCAATGCATAACTCTTCCAACAAGAAACAATGCAATTTGATACCACTGCAGGTGGCTCCACTCTACAAAATCTTGGGATTTGTAATTTTGTGAGGGACCAGTGCTTTTTGTCTGAGAAGACTAAAGACCTGGTAAAACCACAAATCCCAGGATCCCACAGGATAGTGCTACAGCACTTAAAGTGGTGTCAAACTGCATTGCTTCTACAGTGTAGATGCACCCTAGGAAGAAATTATGGGGAAGGGAGAGACATAGCTGTTTTTTGGTTCCCTCCATTGTTCCTTCATCCTCTTTTCCTCTAGCTGGGAAAGACTGGGTTCAACAGCCTCAAAACCAATTATTAGCTGGCCAAGGGATAGAAACAATGCAGCTGCACATCACTTCTACTGCCATGGCTCCATCCTATGGGACCCTGGGATTTGTAGCATTACAAGGTCTCTAGCCTTCTCTGCCCAAGAGTGCTGGTGCCTCATAAATTGACCAAAACCTAGGATGGAGTTATGACAGTTTAATAATAATAAACTGAGAGTAGTGGAGTCTCCTTCCTTGGAGGTCTTTAAGCAGAGGCTGGATGGCCATCTGTCGGGGATGCTTTGATTGGGAGTTCCTGCATGGCAGGGGGGTTGGACTGGATGGCCCTTGTGGTCTCTTCCAACTCTATGATTCTATGAGACATTTAGCCTTCTCTGTCAGAGAGCTCTGGTTCCACCACAAACTACAAATCCCAGGATCACACAGCATGGAACCAGACTAGTCAAAGCGGTCTCAAAGTGGATTATTTCTGCAGTGCGGATGCCCAGCCCTTCCGGGTTTGTGCTGAGGACAGAGGAGGCGAGAGCTCGTCGTCGTGGAGAGGGGGCCGGCCTTCCTCCTCCTCCTCCTCCTCCTCCTC
>CM034701.1:177624324-177635124 GCA_020142125.1 Phrynosoma platyrhinos | reverse complement strand
CCCCGGGCCTTAGGTTGCCTACCCCTGCCTTATACACATAGCCTGAAGATAGTTTTATACACAATATTTTTAATATTGTGTGGTTAAGCAAGGCTGCTTACTATCACCCTATCTATTCACTGTGTATGCAGAAAACATTATCCACAGAACAGGCTTAGACTCAGAGGCTGGAGGAGTAAAGATAGGAGGAAGGAACATTAACAACTGAAGATACACAGATGATACAATGCTACTAGCAAAACCAACAAAGGCCTGGAGCAGAAGAGTCCTTGTCCTTGAAGATGATGGTCAAGGAGGAAAATGCCAAGGTTGGATTAATGTTGAACATTTAAAAAAACCAAGAATAATGACCACAGAAGAACTACAATAATTCATCCTACACAAGGAGTAAACTGAAATAGAGTTCCCATATCTTGGATCAAACATTGAGCAGAATGGACTTTGTCGCTAAGAAATTAGAAGAAGACTAGAATTGGGAAGAGCGCCTGTGAAAGAACCGGACAAGTTCCTTAAGTGTAAAGATATAACTGCACACTAAAGTGAGGATCACCAAAGCCATTGTACCTCACCATGTATGGATGTGAGAGCTGGACAGTGAAGAATGCCAACAGAAAGAAAATCAACTCTTTTGAGATGTGGTGCTGGAGAAGTGTGCAGAGGATACAACAGACAGCCAAGAAGATAAACAAATGAACACATCAAGCCTGAACTCTCCATGGAAGTCAAGGTGTCTAATAAATTGTGGCTGTCGTACTTGGCCACATCATGAGAAAGTATGAATCATTAGAAAAGACAATAATGCTAGGAATGGTTTCAGAGTATTTCAGAATTCCAGATAAGGGAGTCTCAACCTGTACAATTGAAAGAGTTGAAGAAATGAACAAAGTTTCATCAAAACTACTTTATCATGTTGGATATTAAGCCAAAAAAAAGGGGATAGGTAGGAGAGAAACATCTTGCTGAACATGATTTATTATTGTTTGCATCTGAGGGTTTTAAGAATGTAGAACGGAATGGAGGAGGCGTTATTCAGACTAAAAATGATTAGGCAGTGCTGGGTGCAATTGCAGCTTGTAATTCCAATCCCACCCAGTTTCCGAAATGCACCCAGACACAATTGCAACTATTGCAGTTTTGGAGACCTTGGCTCAGTAAAAGAAATGCTTGGCTATTTTAAGAAAACAATTGTGTGCACATTTCATAGGATTTGAGAATATTTGTCAAAATGCAAATGTGAACAATGACAGATATGTTCATAGCACAGTACTACTTAATTGTGGAGAAGACTGAGTGCAGGTTCAGTTCTGGACTTGAAGGGTGTCAGTTGTCAGTCAGAGTTTCCCTAAAATGGCCCTTTTTGTACTTTAGCGTGCAAACATCTGTGCTTTTAGAGCCAGAAAGAAGTTGAGAGTTGTGCAATCATTTCTCTTCCCCCAGGGTAGCTCAGTTTTTGTGGAATGAGTCTTGTCAAGAGTGCATTTCTAGGAGCCAGCATATATGCTGGTTACCAAGAGCAAAAAATTGGATGGTACAAACTGTAATCATTTTAAAATGATGTACGTATTTTAAAAAGGAATTTTATTGTTAAATCTTGCCTCTTACAACATTGACCCAAACATCATAATTTTTGTAATAAATAAATAAATAAATAAATAAAACTGTTCTTACCAGCAAATTCTCTGTATGACATTATTTTTGTGGACAGAGAGGCCATTTCAGTGTCTTGTGCTATGAATAAAATATACTCATATTATATTAATATAAAATAGAAGAAATGATTATATCTTTTCTGTTGGTGGGTTTTGGTTTGTTTTTTGTTTTGTTTTTTGGTAGTCTGCATATCTTTCTAAATTGGGAGTTTGCTTTTTTGTTTTTTGTTTTTTTAAACTGGAAACTGATTTCAAGCAATAACATGTAACTATTTCTTATTTGGAACTTGTTCCTCTCTAAATTGTGTGGTAAAGTTCCTTTGTAGTAAAGAATTTCACCCTGAAACTAGCAGTCACCTAGATGAGGAGTGAAAATTTTGCTGTCCTTAGATGTTGTTGAACTACAGCTCACAACAGCCTTAACTGGTAAAGCCTGTGGTGTGAGATGATGGGAGTTGCAGTCCAAAATCTGGAGGGCTGCATGATTCCCCCATCTGACCTAGGTAACCTTCGAATTAGAGAGACAAAGGATGAAATTCAGAAAGAGAGAAAATCCTGCAGCAGGTACACTGAGAAGCGTTTCCCCAACAAAGCAGAGATTTTTTCACCTTTTCTGTGATTTTGGCTGTTTGTTTAATCCCAAAAGCTTCAGGAACACATGAGAGCTTCACTAGACTAAATCTTGGAAAGGGCATGAATTCAAACAAGTCTGAAAAATACAAAACTGCTATGTCACAAATCCATAGAACTGAGTCTTTCTTTTCCCCACCCCTTTTCTATAGATACATATCTCTGTCTTTTCTTCTATCTCAGGGGTGGACAAGTCCCATTTTTCCTTCCAGTGCTGGTCCAGTAGTCCCCATCTGCATGTTTCAACATGTCCAAAGTGATGTGATATCTCTTCTAGCTGCCACTTCTGGCCAATTTTCCACCAATTCCTCCCTCCTTTTTGTTGCTTTGGGGAGGTTTGATGGGGCTTTGCAGGGTTGTGGAAGAAAAATGCTGTATTTTAAGGCAAGTTTGGCCCATTTGGGAGCAAAAAAAAATTGCCTAAATATTGCCCTTTGCATTTTCTTTTCAGTCTGTGATCATGCTGAGAGCTGGAGATGACATCTGCAGCATCCCAGGGGTTGTTGCATTTAGAGGTCCCTAGGGCTGGATATGGCCCACGGGCCACATTTTGCCAACCCCGTGTCTTTATTTTTGTGTATCTAAAAAGTAGTGTGGGTGGAGGGTAATTTGGAATGGAACAGCCACAAAGAGAACATGTCATAAGCAGGGGTAGCCTTGTTGGCCGTGCAGAAAAATACAACAAAATCCCAAATCCACAAAACTGCAATATCTTTATTGGTCAACCAAAATGTACAAAATACATAATACAAGCTTGCCAAGCTTCATCAAGCAGAGATATTAAAAATCATACAGGAGAAGACCTATATTTTGCCTCAATATGTTACTTCAGTTACCAGTTATAATATTTTTGGGGGAGATCGCAATGCAGGCAGGAGCATTCCTATTCTTGACCGTGTGACGATTAGGGACAAAGTACAATAAAAGGCAGGTAAGAAGATTTCACTTCCATTAGCAACAAAAAAGTAACTTCCTTTGTGATCCAGGGAAGGTCTGTAACTCTTTCCTCCCTGTGCCCCTTTAGCCTTTAAATGGCTCACCTATCTGCTGGTTCTGTACAGGTTTTTTTGTTGTTGTTGGAATCCCAGCAGGAGAGGAAAGAATTTGGCATTTCTCCCCCTCCACTAAAACCCCCCAATAATTTCTTTATTTGAAATCTCCTTCTCCTTCTCCTTCAAAAGGTCATCAGGGCATTTCTGTGCATTATGTTGGTAGCCCCTTAGTGGGGGCACAGGTCTGAGCAGACATTTGTTGGGGCAAATTAAATATTAATTTGTTGTAGGCATGTTCTGAATTCCATCCAGAATGAAAAAAGTAGAGCACAGATTAACAGCCTAGTTAAACTTTGTTTTGGCCCCAGTTACTACATTCCATTCCAAAGCAACTTATTTCTTTCGTTTAGAACACACTTTGAAAGCTTGGAAAAACTACATTCTAATAATTTTTCAGTTTTGTAATTGAAGCCTGCTCTGGGGAACAAGTTGGACCCTGCATAGAAAAATATATTGAGAAGTGTAAACGTTCTCTTGAAGTACTAAAATTACGGCAAGTTTAACAGCCTCTGGAAACATTTCATCTACTATACTGGTTATGTAACTGACCAATTTGACAATGGGAACGGTCAAGCAAGGTTTGTCGACATGCCTAAAAAAGCCATCAGGACCTGGCAGACTGAGTTCCAGGGTCCTGTCCTGATAGCTGAGAAATCAGAATTGCTCAACCTAATAGGTTTATTACATGCTTGTTTGAATAAGATAAAACATTAATTTGGTTTGTAAGATAGATAGAAGAGGATGCAAATATAGAAAAATACAATATTTCACTCCAACACAGCATGGAGTTTCAAGATCTTTATTATGCGTCTTTCAGTATCCAAACCCAGAATGCAACTTCTCAGTATTTAAAACTAAAGCAAATCAGAAAGTATTATTAAAAAGTAAGCCAGACACAAAGAGAAAGTTTGGGTTAAACATATATTTTATCCTGTTCAGCTTACTTGTTTTTGTGTGGGTTTGTTAGTTCCTATGTGATGGTCTTGTGTCTCTGTTACTCATCTTTATTGGGGCTTATGTCTGAAAAGGCACACACAGAATTGTGCTGGGATTTAGATAAACTAACATGCAGACAGATCTGTAATATTTGTAGAATGATAAGCCCAGTGTGAAGCTTTTTCCCCTCTTAATGTGCACACTTAATGTGCGAATTCGCATGGCGAATCCCCCTCTTAATGTGCAAATTCGCACAGCTCAGTCACCGTGGGGCCTTCCAAAATGGCGCCCACCACCATGCGCATGCCCATGCTCATGCACGCATGTGCCCGCCACCATGCACATGCGTGTGCAAAGCGAACACCATTTTGGACACCAAAATGGTGCACATGCTCACGCACGGCGTGCCAATGCAAGTGGGGCGGCGGTGGCGGAGGCGGTGGTGGTGGCGGTGACGGGACCGGCCATGGACCGGTCCCAAGGCCTCCACGGGCCGCAAGTTGCCAACCCCTGCAATAAAGTGTGTACAGGTTGAGCGTCCCTAATCCAGAAATCTGAAAATCTCCAAAAACCAAAACTTTTTGCCATCAGCCACCCGCATCCATCCTTGAGGTGGCAACTGTGGTGCTCCTGTTCATTTGTCTCTCAGATCCTCAGTTTTTGTCCAGCATCATGTCTCATATATAACAGAAATAGTCAATGAATGAAATGTGAGGCTGGAGAGGGATGAGACCCAAAGATTTGTGAAATGGCAGGATGCATAGATTTGCACTGAACACTATGCTTGGATTCCTGCCATTTCACAAATTCTTAGTCTCTCTCTAACCACAGCTTTCTCTAGCCTCACATCATATCTCTCTCCAGCCTTGCAAATACAATATGTACTATGCTACTTGTGTTGTGTATTGTGTATTTTGTATGTGCAAATATAGGTATTCCAAAATCTGGGGGGTTGGGCACCCTGAAATACTAAACAGTTCTGATCCCAAGTATTTTGGATAAGGGGTATGTAACATGTGCACTCGGCCCTCTATATCCATAGATTCTGCATCCATGGATTCCACTATCCACACTTTGAAACCATTAAAGGAAAATTATCCCAAAAGTAAAGCTTGATTTTGCCATTTTATATAAGGGATACCATTTTACTATACCATTGTATATAATGAGACTTGAGCATCCATGGATATTAGTATCTATGGGAGTGGGTCCTGGAATCAGCAAATACCAAGGGCCCACTGTACCAAGAAGATGATACATATAATTATTTTTCTGTTTTCCAAATGGAAGAAATAAAAACACTGAATCCTGCCTCTATTACACATGCCTCTCCTGAAATCCTGATACACTCTCTGAGCATGCTTCACTGGTTGAAAACCACCACTACAGTATTAAAAAGTAGCTTTTTTAATCACCATAAAGGTTTACATTAAGAGTTCTCTTTTCTTTTCTTTGCTAAATCCAGCACATTCCTTTGGTAGGTGACAAAATCCAATTGTCCTATCTTTTCTGTCTGCAAAACCGCTGATGGCCATGTGTTTCCCCAAGTTAAAAGAGCCTCCTCCTTTTATGCTGTGTGCTTTTCTCAGTGTTGGTTGTTAGCCTGATGTGGTGTGTTTGACATCTGCAAGCCACATAAGGATTGTGGCAGCCGCTATGCTGGTACCTGCTGCTCTTCCAGATGAGAAGCTGGGGGTCATATGAACATTGTGCATAGCCTCATGTGCAACTCTGTGCAACTTCTTCCTGTAAAGATGTTTTATTAACGCTTCTTGTTAATGGTACACCACTAATCATCTTACGTGAAGCTGCTGTCTGAGTCCAGCCCTGCGTGTATGGTTGTAGACAGATAAGAGTTTTAAAGAAAGTTAAAAAGTGATAGGACAGAGCCGTTACTACCCGTGGGGTAAACAGTTCCCTTGTCCAGTTGCTGCCTCCCATCAGACTAGTTCTGCAAGTCTTGAGGCTCTTCTAAAGATTTCATCAAGGATATGGGAGGTCATTGGTATCCATGTGAGGAAGCCCAAGCCTGTGCAAAGCACCCCAAACTTTTAAAAATTAGCAACACAGAAATATCTTTTTAAACAGTGAATAATTGCCATATCAGAAGAATGGATTCACAACAGATGTTTGTATTGTTTAGTCTGTTCTTGGAGAGAGCAAATATAGTGTAAATATATATGCCAGTATAATTATGCTGGTGAGAGCCAGCATTGTGTAGTGGTTTGAGCATTGGACCATGACTCTGGAGACCAGGGTTCGAATCCTTGCTTAGCCATTGAAACTCACTGGGTGACCTTGGGCAAGTCACACTCTCTCAGCCACAGAGGATGGTGAAGGCAAAAGCAAACCCCTTTTGCACAAATCTTGCAAAGAAAACTCTGTGATAGGGTTGTCCTAGGGCAGGGTGACCAGATGCCATAATCGCAGAGGAGGACAAGGCACTGTAAAATGTAGGACATTACAAAATAAAAGCTAGCATCACTCATAAATATATATTCATGCTTCTTAGTCATGCTCAAACTGGAGGACATTTTGGAATTCTTCCTGGATGTAAGGTTGGAATGTAGGACCTGAAAAAGGAGGAAGTCTGGTCACCCTGCCCTACAGTTGCCATAAATTAGAAATGACTTGAAGGCACACACCAACAACATTCTGCATCCCACAGTTGAACAGTGGATGGGGAAATGGGCTCCATGGCCTTGGGTTCACTCATTGCACAACGGCTGATGAGATCCTTTCCCACCAAAGCCAAAAGTGTGAGAGAGGACTGTGGTATATGCTTGTGCAATGACCAGCTGTCCTGGTTACAGTAATTTTGCAGAAAGCCGACCAACTGGCTCAACTATTTTTATGCTAGTATAAGAGCACAAACAAGATTCCTGCTTAAGGGTTATTTGTTGAATATTAGCAGTTTGGTATGAGAGGAGGCCTTGGGTGATCCTAATACATTTGCTTTTTTAAAAAGAAGTGATCCTCTTGGAAATACTGTTTATCTGCAAGACCTAATCTGTGTAAGAACGGAAAGGAAAGGGGAAAAAATGCTAGGATTTTGCTGATTCCTTTAAGAGTCTGTTTTTCAAACACATGACTGTTAATCTACAGTATAAAAAGAAGGGGAGGAACTGATGGTAAAGTAGTCTGGTGGCACTTTTAAAATTAACTGATTCTTTTTGCCATGGCCTTTTGTGGTTTTCTGTCTACCACTTCAGATCCACCAATGGATCTGGTACTCTTATGCCAGATACCAAGCTGAGTAGCCCTTAGACAAAGTATTAAAGTGAACCAAAGTAACAGGAGTTAATATTACAGACTAAACCAATATTTATTTATTTATTCATTCCATTCCTGTTAAAAATGGCATAGGGCAGCAGCGGAGGCGGCATCAAATGATCCGTGAGCAATAAAATCCTCAAAAGTCAAACCAGCAAACATGGAGGGGCAATATGTTTGATTGAAACCATGAGAAAAGCTTTGGTTAAGCAAGAATGGAAGCTTCTGAATTCCTTGCAGTTCATGATATGCTAAATGATGGTTTAGTGTAAAGTCAAACATAGCAACAAAGAAACCAGTGATGTGTTATACAAAATAATATTTATTGTTGCACCCAAATCCAGTCATTGTAAATTACATACATCTTTTTTCTTAGTTTTAAAAGATAAACCTTACAGGCACAAATAAATCTTTCTATATATTTTTCTCCCTTTTTATAAGTTTTTAAAAATATGTATTTCCACTGACACATGGAGTGTTACTTCAAGGCTTATAAACAGGCTTTATGCATGTTTTTATGATGTTATGGTGTTGTGATATTGTGGATAATGCAAATATAAATAGCTAGGATTTTGAGTGTTACCTATTTTCAGGATCTCTCAAATTATTTATCGTTTTGGAAAAGACAATACAGTGGGCCCGCGGGTTTGGTTCCAGGATCCAGCATGGTTACCAAAATCCACGGCTCTTCAAGATACTAAAATGGTGTACCTCATATAAAATGGCAAAATCAAGGTTTGCCTTCTGAAAATAATTCAAAACATTCAAAAAATATATAAATTTTGACTGTATTGTTTTTGGAATAATAAGGAGATGACCCTGTGCCCCCAAGTTCCTCCCAAGAAAGAAGGAAACTCTTTCTTGTTGTTGATGGTACATCATGGCCAGTCGAGTAGTCCAGGAACGTATCTTTTTAACAGGCCAAAACATCTTCTGTCTATATAAACTAATAATTGCCAGTGGAGTAGTCCAGGAAAAGAACGCCTTAATAGGATGAAGTTTCTTCCAATTATCTGAGTTATAAGCTAATAAAAGTAATTCTTCAAGACAGTAGTAATCTAATGAGTAAATGTGGATCATGAAGTCTTCCCAGTATGGGGTAAAACGGTTAAAGCTAAAGCTACTCTTACTACTAATGCTTAGCAATTATAGAGAACTTTCTAAGTTGTTCAAGTGCTTTCAAACACTCTTTCTTCTTGTAATTCTAGCCACACCTCTGTAAAGTACACTGGTTTTATTATCGCTACATTGCAGGTGAAAGGTTGAAAGGGAGTGAGGCTTGCTTAAGGCAATTTCATGACAAAGATGTAGTTTTGAACTATGGATGCCCTATTTTTTAGTGTGGTTGCTTTGAAAATGTAATTACATTTTTCATATTTTGCACGACATTGTATAGTATTATGAATTTTGCATAGTTTGAATTGTCCATGTCAGTGTCATATGGGTTCACCCATATGTTTCTTCATTGTTTTTCCATATCAGTCTGCAAGTATTTACAATCACATTTAATATTTAATTTGTACTTCAGAATGTATCCTCCCTATAGCATTTTCTATGGTATACATTTTCTCTTTAAATGTATATTTTATATGCATCATGGCACCCTTTTTGAACTGAAAATTGTATTGCAGAGTTCACAGAAGCATGAAATCCAAAGATTTGCAGAACAGCCTGGGAGATGTGAATTAGATTAGTCCACAGATCCACAAATGTCTCTAGTTTGAATTCTTCCAGTGCAGACCTTCTTAATGTAAAGTCCTTTCTGGCTTCTGCTTGCGATAGTGGGAGAAAAACCTAACAAGTTACACAGATTAATGTAATTGCTACGATATATTCAGATTTGTGACATAGAGATTTTTCCTATATTACCAATAACGTGAGTAGTAAATGGAAGTGGAGATAAGGTTTGAGTTCTGGGTTTGGAGGAGCATGGAATCAGAGCAACATCTCTTCTTAGTCTGCTGCGATTTCCATTCAAAGTTTGAGAGACACATTTGACATTTATTTTATTTTGATGGAATGCTATGCACAATTCAGATACCTTCTAAATTAGTATCTTCAGTCCTTCGTTTTTGGACTTCATGCTGCATGAAAACTAGTAATGTGCCCACCCATGTCAATACAAAATTGTAATTCCCTAGAAACCAAATTCTTTATAAAATTTTAGGTTGTATGGTGTATACAAGGAAACACATAAGTTGTACAATTCTGCAAGTAAGCAGAAAGCACTAATTATCCAGGTACATAACTCATTTTTGCAAAAAGTGTGTGTTCAAATTAGCAGTATTGTTTAATTGTACTGTACTATATATCACTTTTTCTTCCTTAATGTTCCTTTCACAATTATTTGCTGTTTTGATCTTCTGTTATGTTTACCATAGTATTTGTTGTTATGTCCCTTCAAGTACCCTCTGAATTATGGAAACCCCATCCTAGGGTTGTTGTTTTTTTGCAAAATTTGTTCAGTGGGTTCTGTAGTTGCTTTCTTCTTATTACCCAAGGCCACCTAGTGGGTTTTGTGGATGAGTGGAGATTCAGACCCTGGTCTCCTAGAGTCCTAGTCCTACACTGAAATCACCACACCACACTGGCTCTACCCTAGTGTTTACTAAATTTATTACTGAAAAAAATATATTTGTTTGCTCACTTTGAAAACTTGAACTGCAGTATACTAGACTCTGATGCAGAGCTGTGCCGTCAAATGAGATTCTAATGCATTTTTGCCTAAGGGATGACAGCAATGGTACAAGATATCATATTCAAAATAACTTATACCATGCCAATATTCAGCTATTTCTTTGTTGTCCTGGTTTTGCTCACTTTTAATAGTATCAATGCTGTATATTTATTTAAAGTTAGATCCTGGCTTTCACTCAGTATCGGACTCAAGGATGTGGTCAACATTAAGAGAGATCAACATAAGTTATGATGCATACATTTCTAGAATGGGCAAGCAGACTTCATACTCTGTAGGAACTACTTAATTTATTTTTACTATTTGTGTCTCCTTTGTCTGGAATTCTGAAATCCAAAATATTCCAAAAAACCAACACATTTTTCATGGGTGGCTGAAATAGTGACACCTTTGCTTTCTGATGGGTTCACTGTACACAAACGTTTGTGTCATGCACAAAATTATTAAAAATATTGTATAAAATTATCATAAGGCTATGTGTATAAGGGGTATACGAAACTTGGGTCCCATCTCCAAGAAATCTTTTTTTCTTGATGTGAGGGATCTGGAAGCTGTGGTACATGCC
>CM034701.1:177613693-177624224 GCA_020142125.1 Phrynosoma platyrhinos | reverse complement strand
TATGTATTTTTCATTCATTACATAAATGTATATATTATGTGCTTGAAGTTGCCTGTCAGCCTATGATGATGTCATGAATTTCATAAGGTTTTCTTAGGCAAGGAATCCTCAGAGGGAGTTTTGCCAGTTCCTTCCTCTGAAATATAGGCTATAGCACCTGGTGTTGGTTGGCCGTCTCCCAGCCAAGTACTAACCAGGACTGACCCCACTTAACCTCTGAGGTCCAACAGGATCTGGTACCTTTATGTTATTTAAGCATAATTTATATATTGCCTGACGGTATTCGCTGAATTTATATCTCACCTTTCCACTAGTGAGCTCAAAGCAGTTAAGAAAATTATCCTTTCATTAGACAGTTTTGACAGCCCCTCCCTTGGCTACTGTTAGTGAACAAACTTTCTGTAGAAGAGAGAGCTGAGGAAAATGGAAGTATACAAATAGTTGATTTTCTCTAGAAGCAATAGGCAATAATGGGTAATGAAGTAATGAAGATGAGTCCAACGAATCATTACAGCCCATGGCTATATTGCACCAGTGACTGGGTTGAAGTACTTTCATGAAATTTTGCAAGTTATATCACATCTCTTTCTTAAAAGTGCTCTTTGTTGCTTTCACTTTTGTTATATAAACATCTAGTAGCTTGAAAAGATCACAATCATTGGATGCAAAAAGTGACTGTCTTATGATAAAGTTTTCAGACTTCCCATTTTGTTCTGATCAACAGCTGCTCCCAGGATGACTTATTCCAGCTACAACTAAAACCGAATGCTTTAAAAAAATTGCTGCTTTTAAAACTGTTTTATGAAAGAATTCTAAACAGATGAAAATTGTCCTTGTTACTGAATTATAATATTTTTCCCTCCCTGGATTCGGAGAACAGACTTGAAATAAAATTCCTGGAGCATGCATCTATGTTTTGTTTTGTTTTTTAAAAAATGAAGCACTCATGTGTGTTGGGCAATCCATATGTGGTAATGATACATAACTTTATATAGAAAATATAAAGAAATAATTTGTGATATAGAGCATTTTGAGATACATATGATAGCTGAAGCCAAGTAAGCCTTTGTAAAATTATATTTTGGCTAATAAAATACAAGATATAGATGGCTTTTACTGAGCTGCAAATCTGCTTTGCTATTGTTTTGGTAGTGCTAGTAATATCAGATGTAATAATAGGTTCTAGCTTTGCCCTTAAATCCACCTTTCCTTCTTAATTTCATATTTAGGTTACCAGAGCATCTCTTTCTTTCTTTCTTCCTTCCCTCCTTCCTTCCCACATGGATGAACACTAAATCAGAATATGGGATAGAGATAACATGGGGGAAGGTACATAGGTTGTTGTCAGTGTGTGCCTCCAAGTTGTTCTCATCTTATGGAAACCCTATAATGGGGTTTTCTGGGGCTGCGAGTGTGTGACTCACTCAAGGTGGTGGGTTTTCATGGTCAAGTGGAGATTCAAACAGTGGTCTCCAGAGTTGTAGTCTAACACTCAAAGCCAGGGGTAGGCAACCTTTCCCCTTTAAGGGCCGAGGGACTTCAGCTCCCCGAAGCCTCAGCCATGTTGGCCAATAGTCCCATGTTGGCCAATAGCTCCTGGGATTCTGGGAGCTGAAGTCCCTCGGCCCTTAAAGGGGAAAGGTTGCCTACCCCTGCTCAAAGCACTTCACAATGCTGGGTGTCCAACATCCAAGCTGACCTCTTAGGGCAAAAAGGAATGAAAGTAATGTAATAATAGCAAGAAGTTAACCAGACTGGCAACTCAGGTCTGATCACTTTGCTCCCATGTGCTGCAGCAGCAGCTTCCTTGCACCTTCTTGTTTGAATCACAAGGTTTGCACAGGGAGATTGGAAGAACAGTATGCTATTGATAAGATATACTTAAATATTTATGGATTGCACACTATCTGTACCCAGCACCAGTAGCTTCCAGATACATACATAAAGCACAGTTACTAAAAGCAAAGCAGCTTCATTTATATACCGCTTCATATCACGCTATGGGATGTCTAAGCGGTTTACAAGTGTGAGCTGATTGCCCCCCAACAAGCTGGTTAGACTGATTATCATGATGAACCTTTAGCAATTGAGGGTGGGGATCTCCCATAAATGTAGGTCTTATGAATACTGTCCTACTTCACTTCCATTTTGACATTTATATGGGACATTCAATATGCGATAGCTAAGATGTATCTACTTTCAAAGGAAGGTGTCTGTTTTAAAACTGTAGCCTAATTGTATCCCATCTCAACTCTTTTCATGTCACTTTTGAACAAGACTTTATTGTGGAAATACATGTAATGGGCAACATTATAGTGCACACTTTGTAATTCCCTGTTGTATCTTCTGCATTATGAATCTGGTGTTTGAATCACATGGATAAAAACGTTGGGAGATTGTTAATATTTGGTGTATTTTGCAAAAATTCTTTACTTTACTTCTTTTGCAAGATTGTTACTGTTAACTTCTTTCCAACCTATATTTTTAAGAAAAAAATATGTCTGGTTTCTACAGATAGCAGTGGCATTGGTTTACAGTTCAGTAAAAATGGTACTTTTTCATAAAGTAGATTTCCCGTCACAGAAAATATATAACTTGTCTTCACACAATAATACAGATGCTTCTCTCATTCCCAAGTATGGAAGATGCCACATGTGAAGTAGCCTTTTAAATAGTGGTGTAATTGCACACAGGAAAGTGAAATGATTTCTAGAACAGCAGTAGTTCAGTTGGAAATAGTTTCCTTTATTGCTTGAAGAAGACTGGAACTTTAAAAGGTCTTTAAAAAAAACTCAGCTTGTAGGACTTGCACTATCCAATAGCTCCCCAGTTAATACTAATAATAATTTTTAAAATAATAAAAATGTAGTAATTATTGCCACAATCCCAACTTCTAGGCTTGAGAATGCCTTAGTTTCTGCAATAAAATCTGAAATGCCCGTTTCTTAGTAGATGGAGCAAAATGGAGTGTTTAATTGGAGAGATTGAAATCCACAGAGAATTATTAAAAGGTGGCTTATGAGGAAAGCAGATCACATGGATTCATAATGTACTGTACAAGGAAAAAAGTGTACTTCTAGCTGAAACCAAACTTTCTATCCCAGGGGTAGGCAACCTTTCCCCTTTAAGGGCCGAGGGACTTCAGCTCCCAGAATCCTCAGCCATGTTGGCCAATAGCTCCTGGGATTCTGGGAGCTGAAGTCCCTCGGCCCTTAAAGAGGAAAGGTTGCCTACCCCGTTCTATCCAATGGTATTAAGCACAGACTTGCTTTACAGTGCGGTCCTATCTGTGTCTACTCAGAACTAAGTCCCACTATACTCAATGGGATTTACTCTCAGGTAAATCCCTGGTGGCAGGAAGATGTTAGGAGAGTAAAGTCGTGGATAGGATTGTAACTTTCCATATCTAGTTTCCTGAAATGTTTTGTCGTGGCCACATGCATCTGGATTCTGTTAGCTCTAGGGTAGCAACATAAGAGAGAATGCAAAGATATACAATTCAGCACAAAAGTCAGAATCATACAAGCCATCGTATTCTCTGTTACCATGTATGGATGTGAGAGCTGGACAGTCAAGAAAGAAGATAGGAGGAAAATCAATGCATTTGAGATAATATGGTGCTGGAGAAGAGTGCTGAGGATCCTATGGACAGCCAAAAGGACAAACAAATGGGTTCTGGAGCAAGTAAAGCCAGATTATCCCTAGATGACAAGACTTAGACTGTCATACTTTGGACACAGCATGAGAAGGCATGAATTGTTTGAAAAGACAATAATGTTAGGAAAGGTGGAGAGAAGTAGAAAGAGAGGAAGGCCACATGCTAGATGGATGGACTGTATTAAAGAGACCACGAATATGAGTTTGCAGGAGCTGGGCAGAGCTGTAAGGACAGGGGGGCCTGGGGATGTCTCATCCATAGGGTCACTGCCATGAGTCGAGACTGACGCAAAGGCAGTTAACAACAACAAAAAGAAAGAAAAGTAAATGAAAAAAAGCCCTCGTTTTCAGAAAACTGGAGGGGAAGAAAAGCCACCAGTCTCACTCTTAAAAAGTGAGACATAATGCCAGTCTAGGACAGAAGAAGACAGAACTACATAGGATATCCAACACTAGTGAATTGCATGTGTTGTGTGTTGTGAGCCTTCAAGTTGTCTCTGACTTGTGGCAACCCCAAGGAGAACCTGTCATGGGGTTTTCTTGGCAAGATTTGTTCAGAGGGGGTTTGCCATGGCCTTTCCCTGAGGCTGAGAGAGTGTGACTTGCCTAAAGTCACTCAGTGGGTTTCATGGCCAAGCTGGAAATCAAATCCTGGTCTCCAGAGTCATAGTCCAACACTCAACCCACTTTTGTCATCCTCCAGCCACATTTAAAAAGAAACTGAAGAAACCTTATGATGGCCCCATGCATCTGCGGAAGTCTAGGAAAAGTCACCCTACCAGCTTCTTTCTTTCAGATAGTCTCAAAGGTAATATAAGATCCCTTTGCATTATGATACACTGTTGATCTTTTTTCTTAAGGTAAACAGCCTGATATGTTTTTTTAGTCACTTTCAAAATAGGTATTCTGAGGGTTTTCCATTTAGCTGAAGAAGACCAATGGCTGCCTTCAGGAATCAGACAAATAGACCAATAATCATTTTTATTTCCATTTTAAATTTGATGCAACTTCTTTCCTAGTTGGACCCATTTACTTTACTTGGGGTCACAATCTGGACATTTTTTTTTTGTAAATAAGCATGTGAATGAAGGTTGGTAGCAGTCCATGTGAAAAGAGCCTGTTATCCTTCCATCCCCCAAAATTTCATTACATACTTTCCTATAAAGATCTTCTACTCTACAATTAATTTATTTTTTAAAGCCTCCTGGCAGGGATTTAAAGCATTTGGACCACAGAAAGCTTTTGTTAGACACCTAATATAAAATTCCAAATATGAGGTCGTTGCCTTACTCCTTTGTTTATCCTGATGCAAATATGTTTGCTGAAAGAGCAATAAGAGTTAATAGTCAAACTTTACAATGCACATCGAGAGTTTCACATAAAATGTATAACTGACTACCCAGATGGCAAATGCTGATATGTAAATCTAAAACATGAAATTTTCCGTTGGGGTCCAGATGGCGGCTTAATGTGAATTGTTTAACATTTATGTTTATCTTATTAAAACTGCCTTTTATAAGTCCAGACAAAGCTAGCAATGTGGCTTGGAACAGACTCTGGAAAAGCATATCAGCAAATGAATAAAAACACCAAATGCCAGTCAGCATTTAATTTCTAAAAAGAGAGGTCTTCACACCCAAGCCTGCTGAGAAACCAAATCCGTTTGCCCTGGAAGCCCTCGTCTTTTTGTGGTTGAGTGTATGGGGATAGGTTGTGGTTGTTCAACGCTGGGGGAAAGGCACGCTGTAGACCATGGGGAATTTTCTGTGAGTTTGATCCAGAGTTGCACGGAGGAGAGATCCACTCATGGGATGCTCACACTAGTAGTGGAAAAGAAGAGGCTGGTGGTCACTGATTCCTTCTCCATAATACTGGACCTGTCAAAGAGCTTTCAGTTTTGAATTAAAAAAGGGGAATGAATAAAAAAAATGGGGAAAAATGGAATATGAAGTACCATTTATATAGCAGCATGGTTTAAAATTCACATAAGCTGTGGTAGAAAATTTTAAATTACATGTACACATTTTCAAATTTAGTGTATTTGTTGGCATGAAAGTTATTATATAGTTGAGAGCCAGTGTGGTGTAGTGGTTTGAATGTTGGACTACAACTCTGGAGCAGGGTTTGAATCCCCTCTTGCGCATAAAATCCCACTGGGTGACCTTGGGAAAGTCGCATTCTCTCAGCCTCAGAGGATGGCAATCGCAAACCCTCTCTGAAGAAACTTGCCAACAGGGTTGCCTTAGGGTTGCCATAAGTCAAAAATGACTTGGAGGGACAGAACAAAAACAATAATTGTGTGTGTATGTGTGTGTAATAAGCTCGGTCTCTATAAAAAAGAAAATGGGAGCAACTTCCTTCTAAACATTTAAACTTCTCAATATTATAAACCCATAGCTTTTTCACTTGTGAGAATATGTATAATTTTTTAGCCTCCACCATACTATTTCATTAACTCTGAATATTTATATATATCTTTCTGAAACGTGTTTACTGTGAAAAATTCCAAGCAGATTGTTTTCCACAAACATATTTTTACTATAAATTTTTTAAAAGGTTCCATAAGTGCTAGCATCACCTACAAATCCATATTAATGTTAAAACGAGGCTCACCATGTCGATAACAAGTAGTATATAACACACGTACGCATCTTACTTTTACCAGGGCCTAGGCGCCAATTCCTGAAAGAGAAATGTGTAATGGTCTCTCACGTGATTGCTGTTCCATAAGCAGTGTTTTGTTCTCTTTTAGTTTTGCAATTTCCCAGATTAGGTCAGAGGAAATAGCTGTTTGGGCAAATCCAAGAAGGGGGAATGCCCAAGAAAAAAAAGCCTATGGGGCTTTCAACACCTGTGAAAAAATCAGAAAAATTAAGCCAAGAGAGATTTTCAACTAAGACATGTTTTTGTAACACATGAACAAGCCCTAGGGTAGACATTCAGTTATGTCCAACCGGTGCTACATGTGAAAGCATATTCTGCTTTAATTCTTTTAGGAAACCATTAAACACTTAGGTTGAAAAATAGCATGATCATTATGTACTGTAACTATATTCTCCGTGGGCTGGGTTAATTATTCTTATTTTTATATTTTCCTCCCATAATCCATAGAGGAGCTCTGTGTGGTTACCATGAACCTTTCCTTCAGTATATTGTTGTTGTTGCTGCTGCTGCTGCGTGCCTCCAAGTCATTTTTGACTCATGGTGATCCTATCATAGGGTTTTCTTGGCAGGTTTCTTCTGAGGGTGCTTGTCATGGCTATTCTCAGAGGCTGAGAGAGTGTGATGTGCCCAAGTTCACCCAGTGGGATTTTATGCTCAAGCGGGAAATTGATCCCTGCTCAGAGTTGTAGTCTAATACTCAAACCAATACACCACACCGGCTCTCAACTATATAGTAACTTCCATGCCAACAAATATTCTAAATTTGAAAATGTCTACATATAATTTAACATTTTCTGCCGCAGCTTACATGAATTTTAAACCATGTGAATGGTACTTTATATTCCTTTCCCCCCCATTTTCTGTTCATTCCTCTTTTTGATTCAAAATGGGAAACCCTTGGAAAGGTCTAGTAGTATGTTGAGGACCAGTGAAAGGCACCGAATTCATGAAGCTCTGCTGTGTAGAAGTCGTGGCAACCTCAGTTGTAATGGCATCCTGGAAATGAATCAGAAAGACATGGAGTCTAACATCCAGATCCTGCCGTTTTATCCAGAACATATTGCAAACGCTCAGACGTGAAGAAGCCATTTTAAATCGGCTAAAGAGCGTGAGCAGCTGGTAAACTACTGGCCCTTAATGAAGCCCTGCCATATTGCACCGTCTTTAGTTACTGCCAGCCTTAATTAGTTCATTTTACCATGCCAATGCAAGAGATTTTGAAAGAAACTTACAGTACCACAAAATTTGGTGAACATCAATCTGTGCAGGCAACATTAACCATTACCTTGTTGGATTAGATCTTAAGGTTCATCCGGCCAAGCATTGTTATTTCCAGGAATGGCCATCCAGATGCCTTGGCAAAGTTATTAAGAAACCAGGACAATCCTTTTTTTGCCCTTCTGAATATGAGTTATTTATAGGTATAGACACTGATGAGGGCGTATGTGGTGTAATGGTTTGGGCATTGGACTAGGACCCTGGGAGACAAGGGTTCAAATCCTGACTTGGCCATGGAAACCCATTGGGTGACCTTGAGCAAGTCACACTCTCTCAACCTCAGAGGATGGCAATGGCAAACTTCCTCTGAAGAAATTTGCTAAGAAAATCCTTATGATTGGTTTGCCTTAGGGTCATCATAAGTTGGAAATGACTTGAAGGCACACAACAACAGCAACAACAACAGCAACAGCAACAACAACAACAGCATATCCACTCATAGAGCCAGAGCGTGGCATTTTTGCTTTTTGGGGATGAGAATCACTAGAATTCCCAAATCAGCAGAAAGTAAAATTTCCAAGCTCTGTCTAGAATTTCTGCATATAAAGGTGTTTAATATTTTCTCAAAACCATTTAAGTCAGTTTTATCACCATGGCTTGGATCCATCATTTCCTCTCACCAGCAGGAGCATTCACTGAGTGGTTACACACTGTAACCTGTGGAGATAGGAATAATAATAATATAAATAAAAATTTAAGCAGCTTTAAAAAGGCTGTAAAGATGGATCTCTTTCGGCAGGCCTTTCCTGACTAGAATTCCCGGCCTTAGGAGTTTATTTAATTTTACCTCTTCTGTTTACTCTTGTTGCTGCTCTTGCTTGTGTATTGTTTGTTCCAGTTAGTTTATTTTAATTTTGATGTTTTATTCTAATTTGTTTTAATGACACTTGGTTTAATACTTTTTTAAGGGGTGGGTGGGTCTTAGGGTTTTAGAGTGTACTATGAGATGATTGATTGTATGGAATTTTAACTGTTGTAAGCCGCCCCGATTGTTCGACAGAGGGGCGGGGTAGAAATAATAATAATAATAATCTTTAACCTCCCCATTCTCTCTTTCCCTTCAGCCCCAAATGCTACCTCCTGCACCTTTTAAATGTTGTGTTGGATCAGGGTGACCAGATGTCCTCCTTTTGCTGGACAGGTCCTATATTTCCTCCTTCTGTCCAAGAGGAATTCCAAAATGTCCTCCATTTTGAGCAGCAATAAGAACCATGTATTTACATTTATATTAGTGTTTTTCACTTCTATGTTGAAATGCCCTCAATTTTTCTTGACTGTCCTACATTTCATGGTGCCTTGTCCTCGTTTCCGGTGAGGACATCTGGTCACCCTGTGCTGGATAAGAAGTCTTACAGAGAAAGAGCTCTTCCATCTGCAGAAAACAAATCCTAGATCCAAACCTTCAGATCTGCAGCAGTGTATTACATAAGCTTATTATGCATTGTGTAAGTTAAATACTTGTTTTTTTTTCACTCCTGATTCTGTTCGCAATTGGTTTCATTGGATAACCCTGAGTTTTAAAGTGAAACAGTATTCTCCAACTAATCCAATGGTCCTCAGACTTTTTATTCATGTAACCTCCTTTACATCTACATCTAGATGTCATCTCTCCCCCCTCCCGATGTATATGAATAAAAATGTTTGTTTGCTTAGTGTCTGTATTTTTGTTCAAACATTAATGTATATTCATATTTTAATATCTGCTGCCTTCCTCTTCCTTCAGGCAAAGGCTCCAAGCATCCTCCTTGGCTTTCCCTTCCCTACCAGAGGGTTATTCAGATATTAATTTTTATAGCGCAACTATGCGAATAATCTCACTTGTGCCTTCTGGTTTCATTGTTCACACTATTTATTTAATTGGAACCACATCTCTGCAAGTAATGATGGAGTCGATGATGCAGATGTATTTGAAACTCATTCAAGGCATGCAAAGCTTTATCTTGGGTCTATGTGCATTGATTATTCACACAGCCGACAATGCAAATCTTTTAGAAAAACAGATCCCTCCCACCCCAAAATCAATTATCCTGGGTTAAGGGGGGGGTTGGGGTTGGCAGCCCCTGAAAAAACTTACTCAGATGCATTCGAAATGCATGTGAACAACAAAGATCAAACCCACATTCTACCATCTGAATAACCCCCAGGACAGAAAAGGTTTGGGAAGAGAGGATGGATAATGGCCTTCAAGTCTTGTGCCACTCCTTGAGCAAACTGGGTCCCATCCCAGTTTGAGAACCACCGACCTAGTTAGTGAATGTTGATAATCCTGACTTGTATGTATTTGGTGAACATCCAGATATATGCAGATAAATGGGTGAATGCCAAATTATTTTATGGTGATTCTCATCATTCATTCACAGTTAGCTGAACAGCTGGGAAATGGATTCTTATTTCATAACATTCATTTGGAACTATTAGGATTTATATAATTATAAATTAATTTGAAAACAACAACAACCAATAACCAAGTAATATTCACTGTTTTTTGGATTTCATTGCTGGATATAATTTTGAGTTCCAACACCAGAAGCCTAAATCTAGTGTTTTAAATATGTAGCCTGAATGTTTGTTTGTTTTAATTCAGTCAATCACTTTATTTCTATTCTGCCTTTTCCCCAAGGATGGAATTCAAAGTAGTACAGAAGTTTTGTTATTTTTATGGAATTATGTATTTACATTTTAAAAATGTAGTGTGAAGTAGTGCATGTCACTGGAATCAATAATGCATATTTACAATACAGGCAATTTGGTCCTCTTCATGTTTACTCCTAATTACTCCTAAGCAGTTCCCATGGATTTCAGTGGGACATGCTCACTTGTACGTGTATTTAGAATTACAGCCGTGCAATCCTTTCCATTGTCTGTGTTCTTGACAAGAAAATCCCATTCACTTTAGTTAGGTATGTATGGTAGGGGTCGGCAACCTTTGTTG
>CM034701.1:177569072-177581244 GCA_020142125.1 Phrynosoma platyrhinos | reverse complement strand
TAGTATACATATTTACCTGGGAGTAAGTAATATTGAAATAAATGGGTCTTCTAAACATACACAGGATTGCACTGCAGTTGTCAGTACAGTGGGCCTTTGGTATCCGCCAAGAATACCAAAATCCATGGATGCTCAAGTCCCATTAAATACAATGGTAAAATGGTGTCCCTTATATAAAATGCTAAAATCAAGGTTTGCTTTGCGTAATTTGTATATTTTAAAAATATTTTCAAACCGTGGATGCTTGAATCCATGGATAAAAATATCCGTGGACACGGAAGGCTGACTGTACTTAACTTCTTGCTTGCCTTTCAAAATCATATTTTACTCACATGTTCATGCATAGGTCTGATACAAAATTATAAACCATGCATAGTTAATGAAAAATGAAATTTTCGAGTAGTTTCTCTGGCTTTGTATTTAAATATGTGCTATTAAAATTCTTAGGCATTTTAGAATGATATAATATGGGTGTTAGAATTCTACTTGTTGTTTTCCACATTTTAAATCTCTATTTCATTTGCTAGCATCTGTGTCCTGTGGCATTTAGTAACTGTTGTTGCAAAAATATGTATGTTTCAGTACTTTCACATGTGGTGATAACACATGCCTGCAAAACAAAGATCAGGTTACTGAAAATCTAATGAGCCTTTAATAACACACCAAAGTACTAAATGAAGAACAGATTGCTTCTCTTTCCTCGTGTTTTTTCTTTTGAGATGAAAGCATGTGGGGAAAAGACAAGAAGACAAAATGCTAATTAAATTCTAAGCATTTTATTTGGCGCCCGTACCCTTTTACCAAGATTGCTGTAAGAAAAGAAGTGGGTCTGTTTTTAAATTGTTGTTTTATACTGCAGTGCAATCTTTAGTTCCACCAGCTTGGGTATTTTCCAAGATTGGGCCTTAAAATATGTGTATGTTTGGGAGAGGGAAATGGATAGAATGAAAGGGACTGAAACAGGAAAATCTGATTTCTTCGATTCCAGTTTCTGATAATGACATCCGGTAGCACAATTGCTTTGTTCCACTCAATAATCTCTCTTGGTTTCATGGAAAAAATTGCAAGGGGAACATAATTATTAATTTGAAGACTGAATGATTGTATTAATATTTTATTTAAAAATATTTACTCTTAAAAATCAAAATGAGGGAGAATGATAATGTGTTCTCTCTGGCTGTCTTCATAGCTGCACTGATGAACGCAGCTGGAAAAATAAATCTCATTCCTTCCATGACTGCAATGCAGATCTGATTGTGGGAGTGGTTTTCAGCAAAAGCTATGGGTCAATGTTTAGCCAATAACAGCCAGCTCTCTGGGGCTGAATTTAAATATTTGGTGTTGATCTGACTTGCCTCTTTCTGGCTTCTAAACACAGAACCAATTCCTCTCTTTTCCCATAGCACAAGCAATTTTTTGACCACACCGGCAGGTATTAAGGGAGAAGAATACTGTAAAGACTGTTAAGGTTTGGGTAGAATTTTAGAAAAGGAATCTGTACCACAATCTGTAATGCTGCTAAAATGAAAAGGATGATTTATACCTGCTAGTCCTGTGGGAGTAACCCAGAGTCATAAGATCCTGCTCTGCCAGTGACTCACTTGCAATTAAAGCTAAACTGCACACTATGGAGTTTATCACATTGGGGCAAAGTGCCCAAATCCCGTGCAGAAACGGGATTTAAAACCTGGAAAAAAAAACTCACCCGCAAATGCAGGTTGATTTTTACACACATCAGGGTTAATGAGCAATTAACCCAGACAGAAAGTCGTCAAAACACGTTTCGTTTTACATTTGGGATTTTCCAAAAGTAAAAAGAATTGTGTTATGTCAACTTACTCTCCAGGTTAACGTCGTGCTAATGGTCATTAATCCTGACATCGTGTGAACATCAACCTTCTTTTGTGAACCCCCCCACACTTTCTGTCCACTTTCTGTCCAGGTTAATGCTCAACGTCATATGAAAATCAATCTGCTTTTGCGGGTTTTTCCTGTTTTAAATCCCATTTTTACATGGGATCCCTCCAGTGTGATAAACACCTATGTTAAATAGTTGCATGGTTTGGGATCACTTTCTTACATTGTGTATTCTTGCATGGCAGGGGGTTGGATAGGATGGCCCTTGTGGTTTCTTCCAACTTTATGATTCTACATTCAGTTAAGTATGTATGGCCCATGTTGTTGTTGTGTGCCTTCAAGTAATTTCTGACGTATGGCAACCTATCATGGGTTTTCTTGTCAAGATTTGTTCAGAAGGGATTTGCCATTGCCTTCCCTTGAGGCTGAGAGAGTGTAATTTGCCCAAGGTCAATCAGTGGGTTTCAATGGCCCAGTGAGGATTCGAACTCTGATCTCCAGAGTCAGTCCAACAATCAAATCACTATACCACCTGGACTGGAATCACTGTAAGTGGGGAAGGTTTATACCTCCACACTTGATATTTATTTAAACTCCTATATGGAGGCTAAGAAACAACAATCCTTTGGTGCCTATGAGAGCCAGCATGGTGTAGTTGTTTGAGTGTTGGACTAGTACACTGGGAGACTATTGCTCGAATCCCTGCTCAGCCATGGAAACCCATTTAGGCAAATTCCTCCCAGCCTCAGAGGAAGGCAAGGGCAAATCCCCCCTGAACACATTCTGTTAAGAAAACACCATCGCCTTAGGATCACCATACATCAGAAATGACTTGAAGGCACACAACAACAACTTGGACTCCTGTGTACTTCTAACAGTTGACTCCCTAGCCTAGCATATATAATAGTTCTGAAGAACCAGTGGTCTCCAGGTGTTGAAGATCTGCTTCTCCAGTCAGCCTCCATCATGGGAACTGCAATCTGAGTCCAACACCTGGAAGAACAGGAGTCTCATATTCCACATTTATACTGATATGATTAGCCCACATTGCTCATGAAACAGTATACAGATGATATAACCCATATTAGCCATGTGTATAGACTGAGCAAATCTTCACACTACAATGAATGTGAAATAAATCCATTGCATGTTTGACTGCATGAGCCAGTGCAGCGCAAACAGCTAGAGCTCCATGAATGAGAGCATCTCAAAATCTGTGTATACAGGAATTTGAATTCTTTTACATCACTTTCATACTTAATCACATCTATGGCCATTGCCACATAGTGGGATAGTGCCAGGTTTGAGCCCTTCCCTCACCAATGCACCAACCTGCAGGTGGCAAACATCCAACAAATTTACCAAGAAAAGACACTTCTGTAGCTGCCTTGTCTGCTTCTCCTTTGGAGCCAGACTCTGATAGTGAGAAAAAGGCAATAGGCCAAACACAACCATTCCTAATAAACTTTACTGGGGGTGGAGGGAGAGGTACACATTTTGGAAAGGGTGATGTTGGCACAACACCCTTCATGCACTTTTAAGTACCTGGTATTCTTAGAAGAAGCATTACACTAGGAGTTTGCAGCAACCACCATATTTCACCCAAATGTCTTAGAGCCAAGACATTTAAGCAGGATGGTGACGAAATGGCTGCAACTGTTACTTGAACCACCAGTTCATTTTTCATTTAAGTCTCCTTGAAATCTGGGAAAACATAGTAATCCTAGCACCAGGTCTTCAGTAATCCACGGGAATCCCTACAGGGCATTGGTGATGGACTCAGCTCCCTACAGCTTTATTGCTCCCAAAGTTGGTGAAAATGAGAGGGCAAATTAGCAAAAGCATTTACATTTCTATACCACTTCATACTGAACTAAGTAGTCTCTAAGCAGTTTACAATGTGTAAGCTTACATGTCATAGGTTTCAAGCAGCCTCCAAGGCCATATATTGTATAATTTCTCATCATCCATGGGCTTGTCACCTGCAGATTTGAGCATCCATGGATGGCCCCACCCCATTGACCTCAATGATGGCACATGCATGTTGCTGCGTGGCCGAATGCATGGGACACCACCGTTTAAATCCACGGAATTTAAGGTCTCATGATTTTTGGCATCCATGATGGGGGGGTCAGAAATGGAACTCCCATGGATATGAAGACCTGATTGTACATGTGTGTGAGGGAGTGCATGTGTGTTTTTGACAGAGTGTGAGTGAGAGATGCTTCTCAGGGCCTCCAGACATAGTAGTTTTTGTATAAAACAGGTTCTGTTGGTTGAGCATTTATGGCTATACACCTTAATCATAGAATCATAGAGTTGGAAGAGACCACAAGGGCCATCCAGTCCAACCCCCCTTCTGTCATGCAGGAACTCACAATCAAAGCACCCCCAGCAGATGGCCATCCAGCCTCTGTTTAAAAACCTCCAAAGAAGGAGACACAGTGATTTTGCCACTGAATCTGCCGCCTGGGTCCATCCCCATTCCCAGGAATGCTCCAGCAACCATTTTCTTAAGTTGGAAAACTCCCAGTTTCAAAAAGAGGAGCGCTGAGCACCCCTGGGAGCAGGAATGGACCCAGGCTGTATTTGGGCGGCAGATTTGGCAGCAAAATCACTGTGATAGTATCAAGATGCCACTCGAATTAAAGTTTAAGTCAGGAGAGGTAAGACAGTTTTATAAGCGGTGCGATAAGTTCCTTAGTTGCCCTCCTCTGGACACGCTCCAGCTTCTCCACATCCTTTTTGAATTGTGGTGCCCAGAACTGGACGCAGTATTCCAGGTGAGGCCTGACCAAAGCAGAATAGAGCGGCACTATTACTAATTACTAAGTATATCTAATTTATGACAGGATTCTCTGTGTAAAAGTTGGAAACCTAAACTGTTGACTCACCCATGCTTGAGAGGACATGGCACACAGGTTTCATGGTGGGAATAGGGTAGTATTGTGAGATCATGAGCCAGCAAGATGTAGAGAACAGGACTGACAACAAGTCATATCTGCATCTTCTGCAATGTACAGCTGTGTGTTCACCTCTTCCATGATGTGGTACAGATCCCAATGTTGAACATTGTAAAGAAATATATTCTTCTTTGATAGTACTGATGTGGAAGCTCAGTAATCAGTAAGTGGCTCATTGGTACTTTGTCATATGATCTGTCTGCATCATTGTGGATGACAGACATTTCTTATGAAATACTTGCCACAGTGTGTTTAACAGTGTTTTTAACAGTGTATAAATGATTGTATGAGTTCTAAGCTATATTGTACCCTGCCTTGAGTCTTAGGGAGAAGCTGGTAAGAAATAATTATGATATTTATTGTTGTTGTTGTTGTTACCATGTATGCACTATGTATGGAATGAGCTTTATTTGAAATTGAATCAAATATGAAGCAACATTTTTGCATTAAGCAAAATGTTTTCTGGGGGTAAAGGAACAGCACACCACTTCCAACAAACAAATCCATTATATGTAGAAAAGTCTAACAATTTAAATACTGATGTACATTTGAAAATACAAGTTCCTTGGTGTGTCATTGGTATGTTCATGTTTTCCCCAAAGTAATGCACACTCGAGTGCTTGATATTATAGGTCACATTGCAACAGGCACAGTTGGAAACTGCTGAGTACTACAAATATTTATGGCAATATATAACCTGATGACATTTCCTGCCTTCAGGACACACATAATTTGAGTTCTCCTGCTTTCATAGACTGTATGATTAATCATATTCTTACACTAATAAGAAGGATAGTAATATAAGCAGTTTACACAAACAAAAATCTAAGTTGAGGTCAACTGTATAATACACAACATGGAATAATGTCTGAGTGATTAATTCTCAGACATGTGATTTCATGAAACTGAAGTAGCCCTTCAGGTTGGAAATATCTTACAGAGGTAACACTCACCTTTTGAGACAAACAAGCACACATAACCTCTAACACTGTTTCTCTAGAAGTAGGGAAAGTGTGCTGTGTTTGGGCAAGTTTTGTAATCCAAGCTCTGGCAACAATTTTCTGATAAAAAGAGTTGGATCCAGCATCTGTCTTTGCTGGCAGAAGGGCACTACTCACAGAAAGGGCTTCCACCATCCTGCAGTGCAACTCAATGCATTCAGACCCTCTCCATAGCATTTGCAAAGAGCCAGAGGGACAGCCAAGGAGAAGAGTGGTCAGGGAAGTTCCCTTCTGTCAGCCCAGCTGCACAGTCACGGCCGTCATTTTGGAAAACAAAATGGCGGTCGCGACTCGCTCATGCATGCGCAGTACACTGGAAGTACTGTGCATGCGCGAGCGAGCATGTACATGCATGTGCAGTACTTCCAACGTACTGCGCATGCGCACACAAGTGTACACGTGCGGCGGCATTTTCCTCCCTCGGCCCGCAGAAGACCTCGGGACCAGCAGACCGGCCCCCGGTAAGCAAAAGTTGCCTACCCCTGGTGTAATATGTCTATTTTTCAGGTATCATACAGCAATAAGAATTTTAAATGTGTAAAATACTAATAATGTCAAATGTCCTTTAAACATGAAGTATGATCCAAACAAAAGCTTAACCTTTCTATTAAATCATTAAGACTGAAGCAGTTAATGTTTTTACTGTAATGGAAACCCCAGCTGAACCCAGTCCTTAATTTGGCATTTAAAATGGTAATTTAAAGGGGCTACTTAGGGGTTATTCAGATGGTGAAAACAATCCCAGTAGAATGTGGGTTGATTCTTTGTTGATCACAAGCATTTTGAATACACCTGAGTAAGTGTTTTTTGCAGGTGTGCCAAAACCCCACTTAACTTGGGATAATCCATCTCTGATCCCCCCCTCCCCCCAGTTTTCCTAAAAGATTTGCATTGTCGGCTGTGGGAATAACTGATGTAAGTGGGAATGTAGACCCAGGATAAACTGAATAAAACAATAAAACTACATGGCTAGAACATGTTTCGAATACATCCGCATCATCAACTCTGGACCTTTGCAGACTGCCAGAAATAGTGCCAGCTGAGTCCACTTTAACTGCCCTGATTCAGTGCTAGGGAATAATGGGAACTGTAGTTTATTGTGGCACCAGAGCTCTCTGACAGAGAAGGCTCAATGTCTCAGAAAAAAAATACAGTTCCCATGATTCCCTAGCACTGAGCCAGGGCAGTTAAAGTGGACTCAATTTGCGCTATTTCTAGCAGTCTGCAAAGGCCTGTCTTTATTCACAGTGCTGACACGTGTGAGCAACAGAACTCACTGAGATAAAAAAAAATAGTGTGAACAACAAAACCAGAATATGTGAGTGAGATTATTTGCCTAGTCACGCTAAAAAGCAATATCTGAATAATGTCTTAGTCTGTGAAGTCGAAGGCTTTCATGGCTAGCATCCATAGTTTTTTTTGGTTTTTGGGGGCTATGTGGCCATGTTCTAGAAGAGATGTTTCAATAGCATCTGTGGCTGGTATCCTCAGAGGTTGATGGCACGGAAGTGAGTGACCCTTGGTTGAGAGAAAGTGATTTACATATTAATCTGTGTATTGTTCTATTGTTGAATGGTAAGACCTCAGGGTGTCTATTTAATTAGTGATCCATTGTCTGCTGGGAAAACCCTGACCCTGGCTGGCATTCATTTGCACATGCTGGGTCTTGGTTTTGGTGTGTTTCAGGACTGGTAGCTAAATTTTGTTTACTTTAAAGTTTCTTCTTTCCTGTTGAAGTTGTCTGTTTGTGGATTTCAATGGCTTCCCTATGCATTCTGACCTGATAGTTGTTGGCAGTGGCCAGGATAGAAGCAGCAGCACCATCTCACTTTTGAAGACTGTGCAATCATGAGTGTCCTCAACCTGATATGCTTGCACCTCTGCCTTCAAGTCAACTTTGACTCATGGCATCCCTTTGAATGAGACATCTCCAAAACTCCCTATCCTCTGCTCAAGTTCTATAGGATCAGGTCTGTGGTCTCCCTGATTGAGTCTATACACCTGGTAGGTAGTCTTCCTCTCTTTCTACTGCCTTCAACTTCCCCCGGTATAATTGTCTTTTCTAATGCCTTCTCATGATGTGGCCAAAGTACAACAGCCTCATTTTGATTATCTTGGCCTCCAGGGAGATTTCTGGCTTTATCTGCCCAAGAACCCACTTGTTTGTCTTTTTGGTCATCCATGGTAGCTTAGCACTTTTCTCCAGCACTACATATCAGATTAATTGATTTTCTTTCTATCAGCTTTCTTCATTGTTCATCTCTCACATCCATACATGATGATGGGGACTACAATGGCTTCTATGATGATCCTAACTTTAATATTCAGTGTTATGTCTTTGCATTTTAGGATTTTATTTGGTTCTTTCATAGCTGCTCTTCCCATTCCTAGTCTTGTTCTGATATCTTGACTGCAGTCTCTTTCTGATCAATGTTTGACCCAAGGTATGGGAAACCTTTAACTATTTCAATTTCTTCATAAACAAACATTGTTGGGGTGTCTTACAAGCCTGTTGTGACAAAGTCCTTAGTTTAATTGATTCTAAACTGAGCTTGTTTGCCAGTTGCACATACAAACTAAACTGATGTTTCTTGGCTAGTACTGCTTCACCACGAAACAGTATGTTAAGTAACAAATGAACAAATTATTTCTCATGTGGATATTTTGTTTGTTTGTTTGTATTTCCCTCCCATTTTAATACTACCTTCTAATCCAGATTTTATCATCCTTTTTACTCTGAGGAACCTTGAACTAATCTTCAGATCTCAGCAACACCTGGATAAAAATTATTCTGTCTGTCTGTCTGTCTGTCTGTCTGTCTGTCTATCTATTTCATGCTGTCTCACAGAACTCCTAGTTATCCACACAGGGAACTGTATTTGAGAAGCCCTGCTCTAGTCTGTGGGATTGTTAAACTATAGGGCTAATGTACTTGGGCTACAATGCTTTTGACTATGAATGTTACACAAGCAGTCATTGCTTAAGAGGAGGTATTACCATTAAAAGGTCACTAGAAGAAGAACGCCATTAGAAAATTAGTAACCAGTTAATGGATGAATCCTTATTTGTCATTCTCAAAAGTTCAGCTTTAGACACATGCCCCACAGTTGTCCTGGCAGAAACAACTTTCAGTCATTGCAGGCATAAACATGTTGAGTCACATGGTGGAAGGATTCTTTTCTGCAAACAGATTTCACAGATAGTTTTTATATATAGAGTCATTCCATGAAGTGTAGTTTCTAAACAACACAAACAATTCTGTGTTTGTGTTTGCATTTGCTTGTATCTTTGCTTGCTTTTGGTTGAGCCTTTTAGTTAAGCAACGGACAGTTTTTCATGTGAGCATTATATTTTAATGGATGAACACGAGAAAGAGGAACATCTCAGTATTTATTCCTTTTGGGGAGATGAGAAAACTTTGGGGCTATGCAGATGGGCGGCTCTGGGCTGTCCCTGCTAGCTACAGATCAGGGCTGCGGCAATCGCACGTCGTGGCCCCAATCCTCCCTTTTGCCGCCCCTGAAAGAGCAGCAAAATGCAGCTTCTTTCAGGGGCAGCAAAAGGCCGCCCTAAGAGCCAGCATGTAGCTTTTTAGCGCCCTTTCTGGCACAGCTCGTCAAAATGCTGCGGCAGAAGGGCGTCCTGACAGCCCGCGTGGTGCATAACGGTGCACAGCATCAGGACGGTGTCACCGTGGGTTGGGGCAGCCGGCGTGTGGCTGCCCCACCCCATCTCTGCCTCCAGGCCAGTCCTTTGGGCCAGTCTTCAGAGGTCCTTTGTTTTTGTGATCTGTGACTCAGCATAACATATAAACATATTGAGCCTTTTTGAATCTATGTGATGAAATTCTAGCAGTATACCACTTGTAATATGTATGGGAATGGCTCTAGGGTTGAGGGCATTCTTTTCAAAATGCTGACTACCAGGACTCCTCTGCCCTACACATAGGGTTGCAAATTTACTTTGTGCCGGTAGTGGGAAGCTGGAAAACTGACATTTTTAACGTCCTAGAGCAGTGGTTCCCAATTTTGGTCCTCCAGATGTTTTGGACTTCAGCTCCATTGTCTAAGCTGGCTGGGGCTTCTGGGATGAGTCCTAGAGTAACTTACATGGCTTCATTCTACAGCATTGTGGGAAATGGCAGCTCCTTATATCACTGGACATTTTAGGGCATTGGGGGAATTTTAAAATGATAGATTCCCGGATGCAAACATTATCTGTGGGGACCTAGTTCAGTTACTAACATTGAAAGACTTTGTCTGCTGCCTATGGCTGGTGGGTGCAGACACCTGGCCTGACTGTGGGCCAATGCAGGCAGCACAGAGCCACCCCGGGGAGCAGTGGATCAGGGCCGCAGTAACCCCACAATTATACTGGGGAAACAGCATCCCTGTTTCTAAAAAGCGCTGGCTGAGCCTGGCTGGGACCTGGGCTGATGGTGGCCAGCGATTCAGCAGCGCAGTGATTTAGCTTACGATAATCCCTGCCTCCAACCGCCTCCCAGCTGCAGCCTGGGAGGCTTGAGTCATTTTAATACACCAAGCGATAAAGTCATGAATGCAACCATTTGCGAGGAACTTTTGAAATAAGCATACTTGGCATCCTATTTAACAGACTACACAGAGCAGGTCTTTCTTAGAGGTGGCTATGGAACAGCTTCTTCACAGATGTTTCCTTAATTAATTTCTATGTATTAAAAAGATATATAAGCGGCAGGAAGGAAAGGACATTTACGTTAATAATAAAGGGGGGCGGTAGGAAGATTGGGAAAGAGGAATCTAACAGCACCTTTAAGATTAGCTAATCTATTTTAGTTTTTTGTGGGTTTTTCGGGCTATGTGGCCGTGTTTTGGAAGAATTTATTCCTGATGTTTTGCCTGCATCTGTGGCTGGCATCTTCAGATAATCTATTTTAGCATGAGCTTTTGTGCATATCAGTCCACACAGGGTGACCAGACATCCTCCTTTGCCAGGACATGTCCTGCAATTCAACCTTCTGTCCAGGAGGACTTGCAACATGTCCTCCAGTTTGAGCATGACTAAGACACATGAATGTATATTTATACGAGTTTTTAGCTTTTATTTGGTAATGTCCTACATTTTTCTTGAGTGTTCTACATTTTGCAGTGCCTTGTACTCCTTTGCAGTTGTGACAACTAGTCACCCTGAATCCACATGGATTGTTATCCTTGAAAGCTCATTCTAAAATGGACCAGTTTGTCTTAAAGGTGCTACTAGATCATGTCCTCCTCCTTTCCTTTTGATGTTGTGATAACACGGCTATTTCTTTGAAAACTGCTACATTGGAAAGTATTCATAACATTAGTTACAGTGGTATTGTTTTAAAAGTTACCTTTTTAACTCTAGGCTCTGGGATGATTTGTACCTTATGATCTGGCAGGGGTGTAAGCAGAATTTTCTGGCCCCAGTGTGCTATACGTGGTTTGGGTCCTCTCCTTTACCATAATATAAATATACATTTGTATAACAAAATTATTATTATAATTTTATTTCAATCGAAATGTAATCCTACTAGAGTGAGGAAGATTGTGACTAGGCTGGATGATTTCTTACTACACCTTGGATTTATTTTGTGTTGATAAAATAGGGCAGAGGCAGAAAGACCTTTTCTGTAAAAATCTGTTGACCCACAAGGAAAGAAAGATCAACCTGGGGCCACATACAATTATTAAGATGTCTGATGGAGTGTTGACAGGTGAAGCTTTCTACATAAGTGTATTCTGCATTAGAAAAAGCTTTTAACCTATTGAATGTTTGCCTGCCATACAGTTGTTAAAGGCACAAGAACTCTGTGTGTGTATATGTGTCTTCAAGTCACCTGTCGACTTATGGCGATGCCATTAATTTCATAAGGTTTAGTCAAGGATTACTCAGAGGTGGTTTTTCCAGTTCCTCCCTCTGAAATATAGCCTAAAGCATCTGGTATTTGTCAGCAGTCTCTCATACAAGTACTAACTAGGGCCAACCCTGCTTAGCTTCCAAGATCAGATGGGTATTTAGGCCAGATTCCTTTCCCACAATAACAGTCTTAAACCATGCAAATAATTCAAGTTCATAAACTGTAAACCAGTTATATTATTGTAGTAGATGCTGGGAGAGCAGACAAACCTTTGGCATTCCAAATGTTTCAGCCTTCTCCTCGCCACACAATGGCAAGAGGCTTGTTGTTGTGTGCCTTCAACTCATTTCAGACTTATGGGGACCCTAAGGCAAACCTATCATGGGGCTTTCTTGGTAAGTTTCTTCAGAGGGAGTTTGCCATTGCCATATTCTGAAGCTGAGAGTGGACGTTATCACACTGGCCCTAAAGCAGAAAGAATTCAGCATCAT
>CM034701.1:177482525-177506221 GCA_020142125.1 Phrynosoma platyrhinos | reverse complement strand
TCAATTTAATGTGCACTATTTCTGGCAGTCTGCTTAGGCCTATTGTCCCATTTGGAATAAGGCAGCACCAGTGTCCCAACTCTTGAGTCACATGTTTTCCAAGCCCTGGCAGCAGGAGCAACACTTCCACCATTACACCTCACAATGGGAGAGAAAAAACCCTTCCTCATGGGTTAATACTGAGACTTCCACAGGCCCCAGCAACACTGAAGCTCCCCACGTGCCATTTGTCCAAATACGCATTTGTTTTCCACATTATGGCGATTTTACCTAAATTGCGCATTTACCTTCATGGCGCATTTGCATTTCCTCCAAACAACTGAATTTCAAAAGATCTCGGTTAACACCAGTTTCTGTCCACTTTCTGTCCAGTTTCTGTGCAACGTCGTGTGAAAACACGGGGCACTAATCCAGTTTTTGTCTGGATTTTGTGTGGATTAACCAGCAGATTTGCCCCTGTGTGATAACGTCCCTAGTCAGAATGGTCCTGTGTTTGCACCTGGATACTTTGGACCCCCTATTTTTTATCTACTGGGGTTTGGTTCCAGGAGCCCCTATAGATAAAAAAATCTGTGGATGCGCCAGTCCCATTAAATACAGTGGCATAGTAAAATGGTTTCTCTCATATAAAATGGCAAAATCAAGGTTTGCTATTTGGAATTTATACTTTTTAAAAAAATATTTTCATGAAGCGGATGCTTGAATCGGTGGATAAGGAGGGCTGACTGTATTTTCTTAGAAAGTTGGCCAGACAGAGATGGAAGGGAATGCCAGGAACACTGTTGAGTTTCAAATAATAAATGGAGATTAAATTCAAAGCATTATCTTTGGGGAAAGTATTATCATATTTTCTTTATTTTTATTTTAGGAATGTATACTCTGCCAAGGCAGTTCTTTAAAAAAAGTGAACATTGCATATTAATTGTTCCCACTCCAAGAAATGTCCTTCCTGATGAAACTGCCCATGTGTATATGATTTGTACACAAGATTAGCTATGTTTTCATCACTATATTAAGTCAGGAATAAGCTAAGAAAGAAACCATTCAGAAGGGCCGGCACTATCATTAGGCAGAGAGAGGAGGGGGAGCACTCCAGGAATCAGATTTGGGATATCATGAAAGGGCAACAAATTTACTTGTTATTCTTGTATTTTTAGCACCAGAGAAGACAGAAGTGGTGGTGGAATTTTCTGGCTCATGTGCCAAAATATCTTGGCTGGCTTTTGGAACTATTTACCTTGGCACAGAGAAGGGGCACCATTTGTTGTTTCACTGTCCTGGATAAGCGCTACACTTCAGACTCTGTGTGGGCCAGTTTTCCCCAAGCATAGTGTGGCAAAGTGGATGGCACTCAAAAGAGATTAATTGATGTAGCTTTAAGAGAGGTTATGGACCATCAAATGCTAGTGTAATAAGGATCTTGTGTCTAGCCACATGAGGAAGATATAGGAAGAGGAGGGAAGGAAGCAAGACTGCTGTTCTGATTTCTATTCCTATTTATTCTTAAAGCTATTAAATATCATGTTGATGGTGTTCTAATATACTGGGATAGCCAGAATTCCCGTACTGCTGCGGCTGGTTACAGTAAGTTTAATTGTATATACTGGATGCTGGCCAGCATTAAATGTTTTAACTGCTGCCACAAATGCAAAAGTGTTTCTTCCTCCTTCCTTTGCTGCTTCTAAGCATTCTTGAAGGGCTTCCACAAGAAAAGCAACAGACCCATGGACAGATAATAAAGTAAGTTTGGCGTTTCGGAAAAAAGGAAGGCCTGATTTACGTATGTTTGGTGCACTGCTGATGCAAGGTTTAGCAATTCATGAATTTTCTCCCACTCTTTGTACACATGGCCTCCTCCTGTCTTAAAAAAAGAAGGTGGGGGAGAATAGAAAAGAAAAGTCTGTGAGCAAGTAGACTAGGAGAGATGGGGCAGACACACATGTTGTCTAGTAGGCAGCATGACAAACGTGTCACAGATTTATTCCACTTATGCACACCAAATGGCATGTTAAACAACTGATTCATAAATAATCAAGGGTTAGAAGAACATACATTCTTCTTCTACCAGGTTTGCAGATGTCGGGGGCAAGGTGAATTCTGATGGGGATGCAAGAAGCAGACTCTGCACTTAGGTAAAAGTTGAGTTCAATTCCTTGTGGGTTCCTACTGTGGAGGAAGAGGAAAGAAGAGGCTCACTGTCCTTCAACATGACCATACCCTCCAACATTTTACAGTTGAAAACCAGGACACATGTGGCCAAGGAACATCAGATGAGCTTATTGCACCACACTCTTAAAACGGGGCTAGGTCACTTTAACAGCTCTGACTGCCTCCTGTTGCATTTTGAGGTTTGTGGTTCAGTGAGGCTTAAAGACTCTCTGGCTGAATATTCTAAATCAGGGGTCGGCAACCTTTGTTGCCGGGGGGCCAGGAGGGGGGGAATGGCGCGGGGGTACTGCGCATGCGCAAACGAGTCGCAGTTGCCATTTTGGCAAACAAAATGGCGGCCGTGACGTGTGTGGCGGGGGTCGGCGTCAGTGTCGTCGGGGGTCGGTGGGCCGGGTGCGGCCCGTGGGCTGTAGGTTGTCAACCCCTGTTCTAAATGCTCCTTCCTAAACTACAAGTTCCATAATGCAACAGGAGGCAGTCGGAGCAGTTAAAATGACCCAGTCCCATTTTAAGAGTGTAGAGCAATAGTCTCCAGAAAGCAAAAGTTATTAATGAGAATGGTCAAGAAAGCAAAAGAAGAATAGATGAGCTAGGAGAGTCTGCAGCAGTTTGCTTTGGGCTGAATTTACTGGGAAGGGCAAGATTCCACCCCTACTTTTTCTCCTGCCGAGTCAACTGAGTGCAAATTACCTTTTTGTTTGCAGTAATGGAGACAAGCTGAGGACAAAGGGAGGAAAGTGGAGAAAAAGAGAGAAACTGGGATGTTTTAAAAATAGTTGGAAGAGTGTGATGTCAGATTATTAACTGGGACTTTCCCTCCTAAATTGGAATAGTTGGGGAGGATGCTCGTATTCATGTGTCACCCTGTGCAGTGGAGGAGGAGATATTCATAGACTAAAATAATACATGAATAAATACCATCTTGTAATGTAAGACCAGGAAACCTCATTCAGCCCAAGGGCTAGATTCCATTTCAGAGGTGTTTTTAGGAGCTACATTCCAAAGCAAAAAAGCAGCTTATTTATATACCGCTTCATATCACGCTATGGGATGTCTAAGCGGTTTACAACTGTGAGCTGATTGCCCCCCAACAAGCTGGGTACTCATTTTAGCGACCTCGGAAGGATGCAGGCCTGAGTCGAGCCTCAGCCCTGGCTGGTATTGAACTCGCAACCTTGTGGTCTATGAGTGAGTGGCTGCAGTACAGGCATTTAACCACTGCGCCACCAGGGCTGATTCCAGTGGTGTCCAAGGGCAAAGACAACAGAATGGGACCAAAAATGCCAGCATATTGTAGCTCAGAGCTTTTACTGTGAGTGATTAAGGAGATTATTGCACTGCCTTTCCTCCCAGCCTCAGCACAGGCTGAAATTTTTTAAACCGTTTAAAAATGGTGTTATCGCACACCCCATTGTGCACTCCAGAGGCATCCCATACCCGATCTGGACTTCTCTGGCATGTTTGCATAGTATGGAAAAAGTCAGGATCGGGTAAGGGATGCCTGTGACTTGGGCACGGAGGCATGCAATAGAATCCATGCTTAAAAGGTTTCAGTCCTTGCCTAGGTTGGGAGGGAGGGATGAAAAAAAGCAGTGCGATAATCTCCTGTGTAGCATGAAAGGGCCTCAGATGACATGAAACTCAACATTTGTTTATTATGACCCATTGAAACCATTACATGCATGGTAAAGAACTTAACTGTACAATTGTGTCTTGGTTTTTGGTACAACCACATAAGCCCAAGACTAATCTTAGCTCTGAGGAGGTGATGTGGGTCCCACTATATCTAATGGCTACTGCCCCCAAGTGAAAACATTGCCTTGTGTTACTCCCAGGTGATCTACTAACACTGAGGCCTTCTAGGCTTTACTCTTAAAGATGTAGTGTGGTTTCTGTTGATCCCAAATAGTAGGGAACTGAGATGATGGGGAAAAAACAGAGGGATTTTTTTCTCTCCTGTGCCTGTCATCAAGCTCATCCCCTCCTACTACTGACATGCCATTCCACCAACATCAGCTGCCCAAATATTTACTACTCTATGAAGCAACTCTGCTCCTTCTCTTCTGTTGCTCCTTATGCCAGGAATTACTCTCATATTGCCCGCTGCTCTTACTTTCTCTAAAAGCCTTGGGAACACACTCCACACACAGAGTATCCTGGTATAACTAGACTAACCTATGTGTCAATGAAATAGTCACATATTCTTCCTCTGTTTGCAATTGCCTAATTCTTTTGTTTTCATGTACCCTTGGAGTAAGGAAATGTCTGACATCTTCTTTGTAAAGCACAATGTATAGTTAGTACATAGGTGGTATAACAGCAATACCGTATGAACTTCTGTACTGTAGAAGAACAGTCCAAGAGTACCATGCACCATGGATCACTTTGGGCTCAGCTCAGGACATACGTTTAGAGAAGTTACCTTTCTGGATTATAACCTCCAGAAACCCTCATGACTGGGAGCTCCCAGCATGACTGAGAGCTGTCATCCAAAAAAGTACTTTCCCAGTTTCCATTTATTTCCCTGTAACAGATGAAGTATGCTCTTTACATTGTTCTTGATCTCCTCTTCATGTTCTCTGCAGAGCTATAAGAAATGCCAGCATGCAGCTGCTGAATTTACATTGGCGATTTCTGACTGCCAGACAGTGGCTCGGCTGCCAGATAGAAGTTGGAACGTCTGCTAAACTACCTTGTGAGCATTACAAGGCCTCCTGAAGAGACATCCCTTGGGCCATTCTCAAAAGTCTTGGTTCCTTTGATGTATGAAATTTACAGCCAGAAGCTTACAGCCAGTTGTGGGATTGGATTTTAGCCATGCAACAGTGCAAAATGTCATGCAATCAGAAAATGTTTGTTATAGTAACTTACTTGAGGTTGCTACATAAAACTGATAAACACTCCTCGCAATGGAAAGTATTTCAAATCATCTCTGGCACTACAAGCAAGATTCTATTTTTTTTTTTTTTAAAAAAAAACCACAACCCAAACATAATTGGCTTGGAATTCTACATGTTTTCCTGGTTCTTTCTTATAAATATTTGTGGCTCTATATTTTTGGCAGGCTTCACTTGAAGGATATATCTTATTCCAAGAACCACAAAGCTTGGATGCAACCCCCCTCCCTAGACATCCAATATAATTGCACAGCAGTCTGCAAAAGCTGTGTTGGAGGAGTGTGTTGCATTTGTCCTAATTCACAATCAGGATGTTAAAGGTTTGCCTGGTGAATGTTTCGCCAGACACTAACATTACTTATCATCAGGGTTCTCTTTGATTTTGATCCTGCCATAGGATGATGTGTTTTCCCTAATAGTGCAGAATCTCTTGTTAAATTGAGGAAACAGGATATAAGGATAAGTCAGTTGAGCCAATTTATGGGCATAATAAAATAACCCCCATTACTGTTGGCAGTCAAGGCAAGACAAAGTGAAACACAGTGTTGTAAAGTTATTATGACAAAAAGAATTTAGTATTTACCTGACAAAAATCAAGTAAAAATACTGCATGTATTTTTGAAACAGCATTTCAGGCATTAGGACCTCAAATTAATAGCAGCAGCCTATCATTTATCCTGTTGTACAGGGATATTTCAAAGTTCAACCAAAGCCAGAAATGTCTGCTATTAAATCATTACGAACTACAAGACTTTTTTTTGGGGGGGAGTGTTTCCTAATGTCTGCTCTATGTCTACTCTTGGCCTCACCAAGCTATTGGTGTTAACAGATGGGCCACCTTCTTTAGCCTTCCCCCAATCTAGTCTGCTTCTAAATTAAAAACAAATTAGAAGCAGAATAGATGTTTTGTCTATTGAAGGCTTGTTAGCTTTAGGGAAGGCAGCACATGCAGCTGTGCTATGACCATTATAAGTTTAGATTCCACAGGATGGAGAGGAAGGAAGAAAGAAACTGATGCATCTCTGAACTGACCAAATATGGTTTCTTTGTGCACTGGTGAGATGGGTTGAATTCGCACCTAGCATGGTACAAAGGACAAACATAATTCTAAATCTGATATTTCAGTCAGAGCTCAGAAAACTTATATTTCTGGATCCCAGAATCCCCCAACTAGCATGGCTAGTGACCACTGGGTATTTTGAATGGGGGTTTCAAGGTGTTGAAGTCCCAGATCCTTGACCATTCCAGATTCTAGTCTGAAGCAGCAGTAAATTGCACTAAATGGAAAAGCCAAAGTTGCAATTCACTCTTGGCTAACCCAGAACATAGTGTTACCTGGAATGCACTGGGTAAGTCTCCCATTCCTTTCGATCCAGTTCAAGGTGCATTCTCATATCCAAAGCTCACTGTGACCCCTAACACACAGGCCAAAAGTGCCATCTTCGGGCTGATCCAGGAGCATGGTATACAGATGTACACTCCTGGATCAGGCTGAAGCTGCACCTCAGCTGCCTAGAGCGCCCCAGGACCACTGGCAAAAAGAGCACAAAAAAGCAGCCCTTGCTGGCAGTCTGTTTGGGACTGCAGCAGCAGCTCACCTCGGGACCACGGCTTCTGGTTGTTGCAGTCCTGCGCCAAATGGGGAACTACTGGGGCTGGAGCAGCCAGAGGCTTGACCCATGGTTGCTGTGTCTTCAAAGTGGGGTTAAGGCATTCCTTTTTATTGACAGAAAACCATCAATAAGCTACCAATCATGCTGCAGTCCCATTAGTCCTCAGGTGCAAAATGTTGCTGCCACTGCAGTTCCAATATTGGCAATCACAATGTCTTCTCCTCTCCCTTTGTCCACCTTCACTATTCCCAAGTAGCCGGATTCCTTTTATTTTATTTTATTCTCTTCTTAAAACTTAACTCACATTAGTTTAACTCTGGAATTGCATTAAATAATAAAAATAAAATTTAGAAAGCCTGAAAGGCATGCTGGGTATGGCATAGGGCAGGGAGACAGAGATACGGAGGGGTGCATGAGTACAATGGCAGAAACAGCCCTAGTTACACTAAGAGGTGTGATAATGGCTGCCGTGAAACTGGCATATTTCAGTTTTTATTCACTGATGCTATTGTGGCAAGAACAGGGCTCATTTGGTAATGTCCTAAAGCTGTAGGAAAGCATAGATGACTGAGTGAGTGACTGAATGAACAACTTGTGGTATCCACATCTATCTTATAAGGAAGAAAGAGAAAAAAGGGTATAGGATTGCAACCTTAATATTGTCGAAATGCTTACGTTAAGCTATAGGTTTGTTTCAAACAAATCCAGACATATCATTATTGCATTGATTTTAAAACTGGCTTACTTGATCCAGTTTAAAATTTAAAGGGGGCAGCATCCTGATCATATTAGAAAAATTTAGCTGCCGAAATTGCCGCCTGGGTTCATCCTCGCTCCTAGGGCCACTCCGGTGGCCATTTTCTTAGGCTGGAAAATTCCCAGCTTCGAAAAGAGGCACGCTGAGTGCCCTTGCAAGCAGGGATGGACCCAGGATGGATCCAGGTGGTGATTTCAGCAGCTAAATCCTTCTGATAAGGTTAGGATTTTAATTTCCGCCTTAAATTTTAAACCGGATCCATTTTAAATTTTAAACTGGATCAGGTAAGCCGGTTTTAAAATCAATGTGATAAGCTTCAAAACCTATCAAATATCACAATTCCTTTTACTGTTTCTTGCCTGTTCAACTTCTACATCAGTGTGGGATGATTGCTTGAAGAACTTTATCACACTGTTACCCTAGGTACATTATTCTGAATTTTGGTGTATGAATTCCACATGGCCCCAAATGCTCTCTGCAGTGAACTCCAGGGGACTCCATGGCAAGGCAAAGAGGGGATACCCAGGTCACTTGGAAGACTGGAAAATTCCCAACCTCCATAGTCAGGCAGATAGTGTGGGAGTTGCAAATGGACCATCATCACCTCCATAATCAGAAGGATGGGCAATAATGGCCTAGATGTCTCACCTGATGGGCCAGCTAATGACTTAATCTTCTCCCATTCCCCCCTTGAATATTGACAAATTGGATCATCTCACCCAAACTATTAAAAACCTTTGTCTAGGCTTCAGCCAACCAATCAAGCACCTTGCCAGGGGCTAGTTCAATCCCTCAAAAACCCCTGAAATTCTCCCCTCATTGTAGCTAGTCTGAGTTCAGGGGGACCCTGAATCACTTTGTTCTCTGATCTGGTTACTGGCACCTCCATTCAACCCACGCTCTCGGAACGGTTGTGTTCCATACCACTTAACCCAATTGGATCCAGGAGAAGGTTTCATCGGTAGTAAGTATCGCCCGTTGTGTTGCCTCTATATCTATTCCAGCCTAACCCCTGATTTCCTGAGCCTTGCATGAGTGTGCACATGTACGTGAATTGCTGTGTGATTTTCCCCTTTAATAAATAATACTTTAATTGGAGAATTCTGTCTCTGCTCCAATTCTTAGATCCACTGGACTCTTGGTATACATGTGGGAGATGGTCTCACTGGGTCCTTGTAGCCGACCCCCTCTCGATTTGAGCTAAATAAAATTCCCCATATTAGACTTTTGGCTACAACACCCATCTTTTAAACTGCCATAATAGTACCTTTAGCTATACCTACTGTCTCCCTCTTGCCGCTGCCTTGTGTATGAAGTGTGGTTAGCCCATACCTTAGAATTAATGGAAAAACTCATCAATAAATTCCAAATTGTACTGGTACAATGCTAGTCCTCTGGTGCCATAAGTCATTTCTGTGGCTGTTCTGGGATTTTGGTCTCATCACAATAATCTCCCCCCTTCTTGTCCCCCCTTCCCTTTGATATTCCAGAACAGCTTTGTTTTTGCTTTCTTTTTTGTACTCAGGAAGTTTGATAAACAACAACAACACATGCAAGGCATGCTGGGTAGGACATAGGGCAAGGAGACAAGTTTAAGGATGAGGATGGAAGAGAGTGCAAGAGGACAGCAACAGCCAGATTGTGCTAGTGGCGGGATGTGCGGTAGGGAGTTCTCCCAAACTGGTATGTATGCACTACCCTTCATTAATACCATTGTGGTGAGAACGGGGGTGGTGTGATGAAGTCCAAAAAGAGTGGAAAACTCACAAAACAAAAACACCCGATTTTTTTTCTACTTTAAAGAGCTGGCAAGCCAAATTCTGTGAAGCCACAGAAACCGTAACAGATGCAGTGGCAATGTTTTGCAGAGCTAAAAGGTTTGGCAAAGGATTTCATTTCTCTTGCCAGGCAGTTGTAAAACTAGAGAGGTTGGGAGGGAGTATGGTGGAAGGATTAATCTGGACTCTGCTTATGCCAAATGAGCTCCATTGATTCCAATGGGTTTGCTCAAACCTACGTGGTTTGAGATCTGCAGTTTAAATCAATAGAAGTTGTCAAGTTCATTTCTATATTCTCAGTTTTATTTTTAAAAAACAAACAAGCCTATTATTTTTCTACAGAGTAAATGGAGTTATAAGAGAACTGCTTTTGCCTAGTCACACTTGTGTTGCCAATTGTAACTGCACATGCAAAAAACTAAACTTTTGAATTCTGTTATTACTGATCATCTGCCCAAAGCTTGAATTCACAACAGGAACCCCCTCAACCCCCCCCCCCCCCCCCCCCCCCAATACCGACACTTGGATATGTTATGGGCCTTTCACTGTGATTCCACTTGAACTGCCATGGTTGCATCCTATGGAATTCTGGGATTTGAAGTTTGGTCAGATGCATCAGAAGAGTTCCCTGACTGAGGATTCCAAAGGACCCTCCCGAAACTGAAAATCCCAGAATTCCATATGATGGAATTGTGGCTCTTAAAGTGGAATTGTAATATGAAAGTACAGTATGTATATAACATTATCAGACCTTTCTCAAAATGTTTTCCTGTTCTGGTATACATCTGCACTGTAGAAATAATGCAATTTGACAGCATTTTAACTTCCATGGCTCCATCCTACAGAATCATGGGATTTGTCATTTTGCAAGGCACCAGCACTTTTTTGGCAGAGAAGGTAGAGACCTTGTAAAACTACAAAGCCCAGGATTCCATAGGATGGAGCTCCATCACTTAAAGTGCTGTCAAACTGCATTATGCCCCTTGAGACAAAAGAAAAGATTATGCCCTGCCCATATAGAAGTGAGTTGGACTGTAGATGAATTATACTTCCACATGGACAACAGGACAGCGTCTTCCACTGCCTCTGAGGGTAGCAGGCAAGTTTAAAGAATGGAGTGTAGAGAAACTGTGAGGAGGTTGACAATGTATAAAGGGATCTGACTTCAAAAAAAGAAACCTCATTTACTTACCTTTAGCCATTGCAATCAATTATTGGCCAAAAGTGCCTGCCCTAGAGTCATAGGGCCTTTGCAGACTGCTAGAAATAGTGCAAACTGAGTCTACTTTAACTGCCCTGGCTCAGTACTAGGGAATCATGCGAACTGTATTTTTTTTCTGAGACATTGAGCCTTCTCTGTCAGAGAGCTCTGGTGCCACAATAAAATACAATTCCCATGATTCCCTAGCACTGAGGGCAGTTAAAGTGGACTCAATATGCACTATTTCCAGTAGTCTGCAAAGGCCCATAGCTAACTACTGGAGCTTGGAAAAGTTACTTTTATGGATTGCAACACTGGCCACACTAGCTGGGGAATTCTAAAAGTTTGAATCCAAAAAAGTAAGTTTTCCTATTTCTGTCTTGCATACACAAAGCTCTGAATGAACAGAGAGGCTGCAGATACAATTTTACATATATTTACCCAAGAAGTAATAATAATAATAATAATAATAATAATAATAATAATAATAATAAATTTTATTTATATCCTGCCCCTCTGTCACGCAATGGAGGCAGCTCACAACAATTTTAAAACATCATACAATATTAAAATACCATCCAAATCCCACAGCCCCCCCACCCCTTAAAAAAGAATTAAACAATTTTTACATTAAAACAATGATTCAAATACATAATTAAAACAAACCATAATCAAACAAACAATAATAGGCGGGGCAGTATTTAAACCAAATGTAGGAGGGATGAAAGGACTCTTGGTGGACATTCATGGGCCTTATTTTGGAGTAGACAGATATAATGGTGGCGATTTCCCTTAACGTGGCATGTTGCTGCTGATTCTGGGCTGTGTCTGTGTAGATTCGAGACCCACTGAATTTTGTGTGGCACGGCTTGTAAATTTTCTTTTCGCATTTTCATTTTTCAGTTAAACCTAGTGGGTGTGCATATAAGAAAAAAAATGTGTTTTTCAAAAATGAAGAAAGCAGAAAAAAATCCTTTACAGAAGTATTGCAGAGAACTCTCTGAAACCCAATATGTTAATAAAAGGAAGTTTCTGGGTAGTTCCCATTAAAAGTCTAATTTGATTTCAGTGGGAGCAGAATTATGGTGTAGCAAAGAGTGATGGAAAACAAGATGGCTAAATCTGTAGGGACCTACATCTGAAAAACATTATCTAACATGTGGGCAGCTACACAGGTGTTATAAAACTGCTGGTGTTGAGGGACTATTTGATTAGCTAATTACCCTTGTAAAGGAGCAACTTAATCTGTGTGAAAACTCCCTCAAATGAAACCTCATCATGCCATCCTAGTTTAAAATTATCTCTCCACAAATTAAAAAAATAATAATTGGAAATATCTGAAAGAAAATCCACTTTGTTCATATGAACCCCCACCTACACCAGTTAACTTTTGGAGTTCCACCCCTGGTGGTCCAATTTTATTAAATTCCTCCTTGGATTTTTTTTTAACAAAAAAACAATTATCTGCAAACGTAATTTTTAATGCATGGTAATAAAAATAAATGGCACAGCTCTGCCGCTGCTCACCTAAATCTTCTTCCCTGGTGGTCTGCTGGTATTAAATAATCTCCACCACATGTATTCATCATTTGCTGACAGGCAAAGAAAAAGTCCTCTTTTAGCTTTTATTGTCAGCCAAATGAATACAATGTATAGAAATAAACTGGACAGATGTTACGGGGGAGTACTTCAAATTGAGAATACCTTAGAGATTCTTCTCTCCTCTTTTTACAGTATTTTTATCTTTGATAATGAAATGACGATTAGAAAGACAGGATGGCACTTGTAGTTTACAGGCTATGAGGGCTTTACGTCACAGGATCTGCCCACAACAATATAAAGCTTGCTGTCCTCACTTCTGAAATAGGGTAGATTAAATGCAGTAATGAGTGTTTCCCAAAATTCTGAATTCTGTCTTTTCCAATTGCTGTATGTATAATTGTCCTTCATCATGTTTATTTCTGTGGCCTTGATGTACATATGGTGAACTGACACTAGGAAACAGGGATTGCCAGGTTGCACTTTGGACAGTGTGTATTTTACCTTTCTAGTCTATAAGAGCCAACATGGTACAGTGGTTTGCAGGTTGGCCTAGGGTTCTAGGTGATCATGGTTTGAATCTTTGCTCAGCCATGGTTGATCTTCGACAAGCCACACCCTCCTAGATTTGCAAATCTCCTCTTATTGCATGAGGAAAGAAAGTGGAAGTTCAGCCGGAGAGTAGCGGCTGTTTATCTGGAAAAATCTGTTCAATAAAAGACGTGCTTTTAAGACTATCTTCTATGGGAAGAGAACTGAAGAAGTACAACATCATACACATAGATGCTACTACCTGGCTGAACATCAACTTTCTTTCCTAGTGGGATAAGCTGCTAGATAATATTTCCTGGGCTTACTCCTCATGCCCTGAACCAGCCCAGTTTAACAGTCATCAGCCACTTTGGGTGAAGAAAGTCTGTTCAGTTATTTGTTGGGGTGCATGGAAAATTACGTTTCCAGCCCTCTCCCACCAGTGAATAAGGCTGTGATGAGGAATTGAAACAGGGGCCCTGCTTCTCATTGTTGCAACTTCACTGGCTGGTTATGGGCTGGAAATGTCATCCTTGCACCTTGATCTGCTTCTGAACAGACCTTTACTTGATGCAGTTGATCACTATTCATCTTTCTGGGGAGGGGGCATTTATAATCATAATGCCATAAATGTAATTATATATTACTAAAAGTTACAGATTCATAACTCTAGGTTACGAATCTATAACTGCAACATAGAATGCCAGTTGACAATCTTAAGGCAATTTGCTGGTTGATTTTTTAAAAAATTAATAGCTTCTATTTATGTGGCATTTTAAGAGAAGTACAGAAGAACAAAAAATGGGTTAAAACATTTTCAAAATGCTGTAAGAAGCCCTAAGGGAATGTGATGTAATTTAGAAAGGAGCTGTCTTTGCATCCAGCAACAAGATGTTTAAAACATGTGTACTTCATTCCTTCTGTACGGATGCAGTCAAAGTGACTTTTAAGGAAACTCTTGGGCAATTAATGATTTACGAGCTAGTGATAACAAAGCATTTTATTACGCTCATAACATTTACATATGTTCAATACTGTAAAAAGTTATCACCAAACTTGCTCGTGCATACCTTGAATTGACAAACAGTTTCTACTGACTTCAGAAGGGATATTGCCAGATCACAAGGGGACTTATGATGGAACTGGTCGAAGGACACAAAAGCCCAGGCCAGTACGTTAATGAGAAGTAGCCAGCATGGGCAATCTGATCCAAGTGTGGCCAGTTAGTGGATTAAAGTGTAAACCCACACGTTTTCTCTCAGGTAGGTTTGCACAGGATGGCAGCTGTCAGACCAAATGCCACATTGTGTTAATAGCATGTTCAAGCATGTGGCCAGACACCCTCTGACATTTCACAGATAAAAATCAAGACATATGTGGCCAAACAACATCAAATGTGGTAAAGAAGGCAAAAGTTATCCAGGGATTGCATGTGGTCCCCAATACTGTTTCCGTGGCCCTCAATTCCTCTGGAACCCTCAGGCTAAGCATTTCCTGCCTAAAGAGGTGAGTTGTTGTTCCTGGAAGTCCTCAGGTGCAACAAATTATCTTTTGAATTGGTTGCAAAGCTTCCCTGTATTGCCTCACATAAAAAATCCCCAATACCCAGTTTTGAGAATCAGACATGGGCTTCTGGCCATATTGGATTTTTTGCTTTATTTTTCTGTTGTCCATACAACCCTCAAAGGGTCCTGGGGTCTCCAGTTCATGCTGTAGTTGCTCACCCTTCCCTAGAAAAAACAGGCCCTTTGACAACTAGTGATAGCTCATCTTATAAATGCCTTATTCATGTAAGATGTTGCAGAACACTGATTATGGAACACGCTCCCCTATGAGGCCCAAATGGAACCAACATTGTGATCCTGTCATCAGTTGAGAACATGATTACTCACAAAACCTTTGGGAGCCAATAGTTTTTGGGATGGAGAGGGGACTGGCCTGTGTCTAGCAGCTGTCTAGCTCCTGTTAACGCAGCTGGAAAGAGATAACTGCAGAGGAGGTGCTGGATATCTCCTTGCACTGTGGCATAAAAGGAATTATGCTTGCATAATCTTTAGTTGTACAACCATTAAGGGTGCATCAACGCTGTTCAAATAATGCAGTTTGATGCCACTGTAAGTGCAGGCATGCCATCCTATGGAATCTTGGGGTTTCCTGTTTTACAAGGTCTTTTGTTTTCTCTGCTGAAGAGTGTTGGTGCATCACAAAACTAGAAATCCCCGGATTTTGTGAGTGGAGCCATGGTAGTTAAATTGGTGTCAAAGTACATTATTTCTACAGTGCAGATGCACCCCAAACTCTTGTCTTTTGCATGGCTTGCTTTGACCTTTCTATGTGTTTCAAGAATATATGCATGCACCTATTCAAACATGACTATAAAAAGTTTCTTTTTTTGAGAAAAGCTCTTCCCCCCCCCCAGGTTTGGTCCATATGTTCAGTGTTACTGTGAGTCAACTGGGCTTAAAGTGAAGGATAATGAGGGCAGGAAAAATTGGAGAAGGGAGCAGGATGAAGGAGCAGCTCTCTTTGACAGATGTGGGAGTTACACATGCCTTCAGCTACTCAGATACATGGCCACCTGCAAACAACCAACTTGCTAATTCCAAAGACATTTTGCAGTCCCCTTCCTCTCCACCTCTCTCTTCTAGAAAGATCTATTGGCCCTAAAGGGTACAAAGCAGTGGCAAATCTTTGCAGATGTCTCTGCAGAATTTCCTGTGCTACCATGCTTGTACTGCCCTCCTTATTTTTCAATTCATCATGTAAACCTTTCTTTTCCAAGATGCCTCTCTCGATACTTGATGGCTTGGAATGACCTTCCACTGCTTGCATATGCAAAGTTATTAGAGGATGCTGGGAAAACACAGCAGGAATCCAGCTCTCAGTTGCACATTGATATGAATGCACCTTTGGTGCCCACTGCATCCCATGGAGATATATTTAGGTATATAGGTGTGTGAATGCTGTACTTTCCTTCACACAGAGTCCTAATAGTATGGCAAGATGTTTTTACAGGGTCTCATTTTAACTGGTTGCTTCAGGCAAAATTGGACAGGAAATTAATTGCATGAATCCAACCAAGGTGTGTGTTTAACAGAATGTAAATAGCAGCTGCTGGTAGGAGTGGTTGGAGAGGTGTAGTGGGACCCTGGAAGGCAGAAGACATAGAGTGTAACTCTGCTGAAAAGAATCCTGAAAAGAGTTGTAGCATGAGTTTCATAGACTTGGGAGATTATCGCACTGTTCATAAATAGCAGGATAGAAGTGGGGTTGTAACTGTAATCGCTGGATCTTGCTGTGCCACCTTGTGGCTAGGCAGTAGGTATCCTATAGTTCTGTATTGGTGAATCTGTGGCATGCATGCCCTCTCTGGTATGCAAAGCTGTCTCTGAGGGCACATGGTGGCCACAGCAAGTAGGGGCAGGATGCGTGCTTGGCCTGGCTTCTTGTTGCGGCTTGGTTTGCCTCAGGAGAACAGGTCGCAGCAAGGATGGCCAGGGAGGTGCACGTGGCCAGCCCAGCTTCTTGCAGTGGCTCAGAAAACTGAGCTGTGACAAGGAGGGGCTGTGCACGGGCCTTCTGGGCAAAAGCCCTGCACCTTGCTATGGGATTCTGGGAACTGTAGTTTTGTGAGGTGTAATGAAGCCATTGGGCTGGCTCTCTTTGTTGTTGTATACCTCCGAGTTGTTTCCGTATGGCAACCTTAAGGCGAAGCTATGATGAGGCTTTCTTGGCAAGATTTCTTCAGAGGGGATTTTTGCTGTTGCCTTCCTCTGAGGCTGAGAGAGTGTGACTTGCCCAGTGGGTTTCATGACTGAGGTGGGAATCAAGCCCTGGTCTCCAGAGTCACACGCTCAAATTGCTGGCTCTCTTTGTTCTCATTCCTGTGCTGTGCCTTCTGTGCTTTAGTATGCTTGTTGTTGTGCACCTCCAAGTCGTTTCCAACTTATGGGCCCAGAGTACCCTCCTTCCCTTCCGATTGCCAGTTCCTGGCAACCCTAAGGTGAAACTATCATGGGGCAAGCTTCATCAGAGGGGGATTTCAATTGCCATCCTCTGAGGCTGAGAGAGAGTGACTTGTGTATGTGGTAACTTCAAGTCATTTCCAACTTATGGTGACCCTAAGGTGAAACTATCATGGAGTTGGCAAGTTTTGTCAGAGGGTTTTTTGCTATTGCTAGCCTGAGGCTGAGAGAGTGTGCCTTGGATTCCCCCCGCAGGTCCCTCCTCCAGAAGGCAGAAGTCTCGCCCTCAGAAGTCCCGTCCCCAGACAGCAGAAGTCTCACTCCTGAAAGTCCCACCCTTGACACCTGGTGCAGGAATGCCACTGGGTTTGGCACTCAATCTCTAAAAGGTTCGCCACCACTGCTATAGTCAATCTGTGTTTCTGCTGCTGCTTTTAATGAATGGGAAAATCCTGTGAATAGCTGTCAATTGCACAGTTAACCCCTTACTGAAGTATGTGCCATAAGTCATTCAGAGGTAATTCAGAGAGAAGGGGATTTAAACAGGTTTTACTGTGCACCCTCCATTGCCAATGAAGGTAAGACTTCTTACTCCTGTGGAGGCAATTGTTTCATCCTGGGCAGGAGAGAGGGGATTTAAACAAGTTTCTCTGCACATACACCCCACTCCCAATACAGGCAAAATTATTTTTCTTACTTAGGTTCTGTACAGACCGGCATAAGGACCCAGCCTGGGGGCAGAGTGGGGGCACTTCAACCACATGCCGGCTGCCCTGACACCACCCCCAGGCCAGTGTCATGCCACCCAAGCAACTGCATGGTGGGCAGCAAAAGGGTGTGTCTTTGGTGCAATGTTTATGCATGCTGTGCCAAAGGAATGGAGAAAAGCTGCTGCCACCGCACATAAAACACCCTTTCTGCAACACAAAAAGGAGCCATTTCTTTTTGCGCCATGGAAAGCCCAGATCGGGGCTGCACCATGTGCTTACCATGGCCCCGATCCAGCCACCTGTGCAGCCCCCTAATCTCAGATAGCTGACAAATAAATGGAACAGTAGAGTGATGAGATGCATCGGCAACCTGTTATCATTTCGCACTTATGTGGTAATGTGAAAAAAATTGTTGCTGTTTTGGGTGTTTAAAAAGCTGCAACAGCATCAGGAGGGAAGCTTTGTGTGATAATCTTCTTGGTCTACTTGACAAAGGGCCTTTGCAGACTGCCAGAAATAGTGCAAATTGAGTCCACTTTTAGGGTTAGGGTTAGTGCTAGGGAATCATGGGAACTGTTATTTTTCTGAGACATTGAGCCTTCTCTGTCAGAGAGCTCTGGTGCCACAATAAAATACGGTTCCCATGATTCCCTAACCCTAACCCTAAAAGTGGACTCAATTTGCACTATTTCTGGCAGTCTGCAAAGGCCCTAAGTGTATGAAAGCTCATGCTACAACTTCTTTCACATAGGGGCTCTACAGGGGCTCTGTGCCACCCCTGGGAGTGCCAGATCAGGGCCGCGGCAATCGCACGGCACAGCCCCAATCCGGCACTTTGCCGCTCCAGAAAGAGCTGGCAAATGTTGCTCCTTTTTGGAGCGGTAAAAAACGACCCTTGCTGTGTCGGTGGAGATTTTTCTGCACTCCTTGGTGCAACGTGTCTAAATGCTGCACCAAGGGAGCGCCCTGATGCCACCCGCTGTCTGTTTGGGTGGGCGGCGTGAGTACGACGTGGGGGTGGAGTCGGGGCAGCCGGCGTCCGGTCACCATGCCCTGACTCCACCCCCAGGCCGGCCCTTGTGGCTGGCCTGTACAGAGCCCCTCAAAGGTCCTGCAGGATCCCTTTGCATACACCATTGCCATTCATGAACAGGATGCCAGCCATTATTTTAACATTACATATTGAACACTAAATATTTTAGTATGTTTCTGTGTAGGACACTTTGAAAAATGGCTTTAAAATTATGAAAGTAAAATATGTAAGATTTCATGGTCTGCTATTCCACATATTACCTATACAATGTTTCAATTGTGATAGTGGATTAGATATTTATTAACCCATTGTCCAAACAACATGGGCTTCACAGGAATGGAAACCAGGCTGTCACCCAGAGTAAATGAAATGGCATAAAACCAACAAGAACAGAACAACCTGAGTCCCTCCAGCAGACCACAACTCTTATCAGCTGAAAACAATATGGCTGGCAACTAGGTATTATGGTAGCTGTAGTCCAGAATGTCTGGTAGTCCTCAAGTTGTGAAAGACTGGAGTAGACCCTTCAGCAAGGAGTAATAGGGATTAGGATTGGAAGTGACCTTTGGTGAGAAAACAGGAACGTCACAAATATATTACAGTGTTTACCTGTGAATGGCTGGACTGCTTACCATAGCAGTCGTATGTGGCTATTTTATCTGAACACAAATTCACAGAGGGAGAGCTGGTATAAAATTGCACATGAGATGGAAACTCCAAAGAATAAAGTTTGTCCTGGTAAACTGGTTCTTACTCTAGGAGGAATACTTGAAAACTATCCATCCTGCACAATGGATGAGTATTACATCCTATTGTATTTTATCCCTCTGATAAGCGTAGATGAATCTGAGGGAGAGGGGCTTTTTTGAAAGCTAGAATATGAGATGAAGAATCAGGTTTGTTTGTTTTTTTAAAAAAAGGGAAGAACAATTTTGACAAAGCAAAAGGTACTGTGCAAATCAGAGGCCCAAAGGCGCTTTTCTATTCAAGTTTCAGCAGAAAATCTCCCCGCTTGCTTGCCTGAGATTTTTCCTAGTATAAAATGTTTCCGAATATATTGTTGCTGGAGCTTAAATATATTTTTATTTTACAATAATTCTCCCTGCCTCTTTCCAAAGGAAAATGAGAAGGGGGGGGGGAGGGAATCAAACAAAGAATTTGGTGGCAAAATCAGAAAGAACATTGAATGGATAATAAAACATTTAGTGCTTTTCAATTAACTGTTCTGATGATTAGTACACTAGTATATTATGGCATAAAAACCATGTCTATTAATTTTTTGCAGCCATTATCTTGACCATGATTTACTTGCCTCAAATAATTAACATTGCTATTAAAAAAAGAGGATGTAGGTCCTGGATAAAGTACAGTGGGGATGGCAGTGGGGAGTGCATAGGAAGGATTATTGCTCTTTGTCATTGGCATAGATTGAAGAATCAGCTTTGGGCGGAGAGAAGAAGTAGTACTGAGTGGGAGTAAGAGCAGCATATTGAAAGTACAGGGAAGGAAATGGAAGGAATGCCACAGCAACCAAGATGAGCTGAACATAAAATAGCTATGGCTAGCTTTAGTACTGGATTTGAGAGAATAATTTGCCTTGTAGCTTAATCTTACTACTGGATAAACCCAATTGTGTGGTAAACATCAGACTTTTGGATAGCGTCAGCTTTTCCTTGTGGCAGAAACATGTGTTTGCGTACTGAAGATGATAAATTGGTCTGTGTGCTATAGCTTCCTAGGTTTTATTTTTCTGAAGCAGCAAAGTCTCCCTATTTCAGGTAGCTGTGGCAGCTTGAGGGCAGCATTTCCATCCTGAAGAATAGGACAGAGGTTCCTCATAAAAACCAGAGTCTTAAAAGGACTGAGAAAGCCGCAGTCTGAGCTCCACATGCCATCATCAAAGGGAGAATAGAAACTGGTGACATGAAGAGAGAATAATTAGCTAGGATTCAGGCTGGGAAAGACTGCAATGTAAAAATGTATCAGAAAAAAATAATAAGATGCAGCCCTTTTTGTTAAGGTTGTACAAAGCTTCACCCCAACTATATGCATATTCTTGTTCATTTTCTGTATTGCTATTCTCAGATTGCAGTGCTGTGCACCCTTGCTTGGAAGTGAGGCCCACAGGGCACTCTGAGTTTAGAGTTTACTCTCCATATTACTGAAACACATTTTCTATTGGCATCTCTGTGGTCTCTCAAGAGTCTCCCTCTCCCTAGCCTTCTGCCATCCACACCTTCTTGGTTCTGACATAATACATTTTCCACAAAATCTTTAGAACCTCAAAGCCATGACAGGGGACAATGTTCTTCCTACGTTTCATGCAATGTTTGTATTACTAAATTATTTTCCAGAGCAGGGGCACTATGGATAATAATTGTTTGTGAACAGTTTTATTTTGGACAAACTCCTTGCATGTAGAAATGACTAGTGCAGAAAGTTACTACATGCAGTCTTATCAACCCAACTTCTTTCTTTTTATTTTATCCCTTCTCTTAAAATGTGACACTAAACAATAAGAACAAAAAAGACAAAAAGGAAACACACAGTAATTCAAAACTTTTAGAACCATGAAACTATGTCTAGTACACTATTTGTAATTACTAAATGATATTTAGGAACAGGTGCATTATGGGAAAGAAATACTATGTATAAGCTGCAGTGTAAGATAAATAATCAAATTCTCACCATGTTACTTACATAACTAGCAGATGGTTCACAGGTTATCCACTTAGGGCTTTTGCAGACAGCCAGAAATAGTGCAAATTGAGTCCACTTTAACTGCCCTGATTCAGTGCTAGGGAATCATGGGAACTGTAATTTATGGTGGCACCAGAGCTCTGACAGAGAAGGCTCAATGTCCCAGAAAAAATTCCCATGATTCCCAAGTGTTGGTTTATGACTTGGAGACCAAGGTTTGATTCCCCACTTGGCCATTAAGCCCACTGGGAGACCTTGGGCAAGTCACATGCTCTCAGCCTCAGGGGAAGGCAATGGCAAACCTCCTCTTAACAAATCTTGCCAAGAAAACCCTATGATGGGTTTGCCTTAGAGTTGCCATAAGTTGGAGGTCAGAAATGACTTGAAGGCATACAACAACAGCAGACCAACAAATATTTATATACTGTATATCCCTCCAAGGAGCTAGAAATGACATATTCCCTCCTCCCATTTTTAACCTCACAACAATCCTTTGAGTAAGGTTGGGTGGAAAAAAGGAACTGGCCCAAATGAACTTTTTGCAGAATCAGGGATTTGAACCTGGATGTCCACAATTCCAGTTCAATACTTTAACTCCTAAACCACCCTGACTCTCCAGTAGAGATAAGAAGGCTCAGAAATATATTGGAAAAATTCAGGGGAAAAGCTCCTCTTGCCAGTATTTTTGGGGAAATTATTTCCTCTGCCTTTGCATTCACATCTTTATTCCCCCCATAGGGGCTTAGATTGGGAAGATGCTCTAATGAATTGTTTGATGCCTTTGAACAGGGTGTGCTATGGAAACAAATAAATGCCTGTGCACAGAGGTTGGGATGTATTCCATCAGTGTCCTCCTTCAATGTTAACATTGCCCCCCCCACACACACACACCAGTAGGCTACTGGTGTTCGCTCTTAAATGCACAAGTGTGCCATGGTAACATGTTAACCTTATGTTTATGTTTTCTTATGTTCTTATAAAGGGATTAGACAAATTCATGAAGGACAAGGATAACTGTGACTACCAGTCATGATAACAATATGTGACATTTATGGTACATATAACAGAGGTAGGATGCTCTTGAAAACCAATTGCTGGAGAAAAACAGCATGTCAGGAGACCTAGGGCTGTCACCCTCCTTTCTTGTTTGTGAGGCATCTGGTTAGTCATTTTGGGAACCAGAATGCCAGACTAGATACTCCTTTGGTTTGATCCAGTAGCAAGATTCTTCTTATGTAATAGTGAAACATCTCAAGCATTCAGCACTTAAAATGCTGTCATGATTTAAAATACTGTTACCTCTATTTTACTAAATTAGCAGAATATTGAGATGGTTGTTGGTTCAATCCCTGACATCTGCAATAAAAGAAGGAAGGAAGGAAGAAAATGAGGTAACAGGATATAAAAAAAAATCCAGATACATAATAAGCAATATATGGCTAAAAAGATAATTGGTTTAATTTAGCATAATGTAAATTCCCATATTCTTAATATTTTGTCAGTTTTATACTATGAACTGACTCTCCATAGCATTTTTTTTAAAAAAAACCTACATAATGTGGCTGCTGTATATGTCAAAATGTATGCATATTATATTTCAAAAAATAATAAAGATTCCTAAGGGGAAAAGATGCATGGATCTCTCACAGTCTCTTTGAGACTGCATTCCATGTTATATTAGCTGCAACAAATGCAGTTACCCTTTTGAAAATATTTTATATATAAACTATCTATCTGTCTATTAACCACACATATATGTTTGTGTGTGTGCGTGTGTGTGTGTGGTAGGATTTATTCAACTTTAGCATAGTTGCCTCAGGTCAGTTCTGAACATTTTTACTTGAGAAACCCATGATTAATGTTCAACTATTAGTGACTTCCTCATTAATTGTGGAAGTTTTAATTAACTCCTTAAATGTATAAGTGAAGCCACATTTAGAATAGCTGACTTACACACAGGATATCCCCCCCCCCAACCAACCCCATGTTTCACAAAGTTAGAAAATTAAAATGATGGGTTGGGTAAAAATATTGGATCCCATTTTTATTTCTGGAAATTCTGCCAGCAGTATTCATTAGAAGGTATAGTAGGATTTATTCTAGGAGATTATCATATTGACTTTTCAGCCCGATCCATGCATGGGATGAGATTGGGCTGGAATGGGGCAAAACAGGTTTTATTGCACACAAGATTGCTGCTGCGCCTCTGGCCGACCATCACCCGTCCCTGAGCTGGCTGCTGCCTGATTTGGTGCATGGATTGGGCTGAAAAGTCAATGTGATAATCTCCCTAGCTATATGTGAAGATGAACTGCTTTAAGCCAGATTGTACTACTGCATGTCTTCAAAACAATGCATTCAATGCTTTAGTACTGAAACAAGCAGTAAAAACTAGGAAAGAAGGGAGTCGCAACAAAAACAGAGTAAGGGAAGAAAATGTGTTCATAGACTCTAGATCTTTGAGATGTTTGCAAATGTGGTTCAGTATTCCTGTTTTAAAAGAAAAGGCCCATGTTAAGGTTGACACATGTACATCATTCATTGACCAAGAGATTCTCTCTCTACCATGAAAACACCCATCTAAACTGGAAGGTAAGATAACAGCACAGTTTTCCTCCTGTTTCCTCTCAGTGCATCCATCCACATCTTCTCCAAGAGATGTTTAAAATATATGGAGTTTTGCTTGCTGTGAATCTGCCCCATCAGGTCCAGTGAAAGAACTACCCAATTCAACAATTTGTAAAGCAGACACAATAAGCCACGTACCAGATTTAGCAAGATGCTTTACGTAGTTTCTGACTGC
>CM034701.1:177400901-177411653 GCA_020142125.1 Phrynosoma platyrhinos | reverse complement strand
TGTTCTTCCCTTTTTGTTGTTGTCTTCTATTTCTCTGCAATGGTCATTATAGTAATTTTCTTTATCTTTCAGCATAATCTGTTGTACTGTTGCATTCATAATTCTTAGTTTGTTCTCATATCCTTTTTTCTTCCCTTCTTTTTTATTGTTTGTAGTGGGTTTTTTCTGTCATCCATGGTTTTTTCTCTTTCTTTTGTTTATTGAAAGTGTCTGTCTGCATTCTTCTTTTATTATGTCCCTGGCTTCAGACCATAGTTCCTCTGGTTCTTGGTCTATTATGCTTAGTAGTGCGAATCTGTTTCTTATGTTATCAATAAATTCTGTTGATATATTATTTAAATCATATTTTGGTATATTCACTGGTTTTGTTTTCTTCTTGAGTCTTACTCTTACTTTTGTTATGAGTAATTTATGATCTGTGCCACAATCAGTGCCTGGTCTAGTCTTGGCCACCAGTATAGAGGTCCGCCATCTTTTACTACTGATTATATAATCCAGGGGTAGGCAACCTAAGGCCTGGGGGCTGGATGCGGCCCCCCGAGGCCTTTGGACCAGCCCCAGGCCAGTCCTGCCACCGCCGCCATGATGATATTGATTATTGTTGTTATTACTTGTTCTTGGGGTTTTATTGGCAAATATCTCCACAGGGGTTTAGCCATGGCTTTTCTGGGGCTGAGAGAGTGTGCATGCATATTTTTTAATTTTTTTAAAAAATTTAATTTTTATTTATTTATTTATTTATTTATTTGGTGCTTCAGTCCCCCAATTGTCTGAGCGACAGCAACCAGGCCCCCAGCTCAAAAAGGTTGCCTACCCCTGATATAATCTATATGATTTTTGTGTTGACCATCTGGTGATGTCCATGTGTGTAGCCTTCTTTCTGGTTGTATGAAAAATGTGTTTGCAATGAATAGGTTGTTGGCTTCACAAAAATATATTAGACGCCCACCTGCTTCATTTCCCAGAATTCCCTAGCATTGAACCAGGGCATTTAAAGCAGTCTCAAACTGGATTATTTCTACAGTGTGCTTTGGACCAAAGTCTTCATGTTTTCACAACACTCTTCATTGTTTCTTGTTACAAAAGACAGTGGGTGGGCAGGCGTGGCAAGAAACTAATACTTTCCTAGGGACTGACAGAAAACACTTCTACAGACTATATAGTGGGCGTGTATATGAGGAATAAAAGAAACTGAGGAATGTTTGCAGAAATAAAACAGATGTGTGAAATTTCAGAAATGTCTGGATGAGGTTAAGTCTCCCATTCTGAGGGTGAGCCATTCAAGCCATAGACAAATTTATCATTTCATGCATTAGGGCTGGACACTCTGCTATGGTTCACATCTGTAAGGAAAGATTGAATGTCATCAGCCCAAACAAACTGATGAGAAGTGAATTCATCAAGCTAACTAAGTAGGATGGAAGGCACTTTTGCAGGTATCAACACCCCATTGCCTTTATGTGAACTTCAGTAACATCCTAGGATTAGTAGGATTTATAGCTTAAAAGAATTTCCATCTGTCCATCTAGTCTCTTACACAAATCAGTGGACAGAGCCATTTACATACACTAAATCAAGTTTTACAATGCAAGAAGAAAGATTTATCACTGTGACAGACTGAAAAATGTGATGGGGGGAAGTCTTCACTAGGCCCTGTTAAATAGTGATGCTACAATGCAGCCAGCTTCTTCCTTTACAGAACTTTTAAGCCCATTGTTTTTCCTCAAGAAGATTTGAAATCCCAATATGAGATTCATGTTGAATCATGAGGATCTTCATTTGCCAATTAATATATTACCAATTGAATTCACAGTGCACTAAAGAAATGAACCTTAGACCTAAAGCTAAAGACATCTTGCAAACATACTCATGGGTCACATCTACACTGGCCTTCTTATTATGGAGTATTGTGCTCCAGAGCTGCTCTGGGTTAACATGATGCTGGCCAAACATGTCCAGATGAGCTATTGGGTGACACCACATTGTCCCCACTGGTCTATCCCCCTCTGTACCACTGCTGTTTTTTTAAAAGCAGAAAATAGTGCCACAGAATGGGGTGTCCATGTGATTAACAAGGAGGGAGTAGGGCAACCCTCTCTTTGTTGATGATATGGCAAAGGGGCCTTTCTGGCCTCAGCAGAGCTGGTGAGGCCACAGTGGCAGTGGCACCAAGGGGAATGGGCCAGCAGGGATGATGTGGTGAGTATGTAGATAGATGAGTGCACAACTGGGTCACTCCAGACCCAGCCTGATACAGCTGTCTTCAAGTCCAATACACCCAGATTCACTCTGGAGTTTCTTGAAAGTGGATTCACTCCATGTATCATGAGGACTCAGCACACTGGAATCTGGGGCTTTTGACCAGTGTAGACAAGTCCTTGATTTCCATACATGGTACTCACATGTATGTGTGCAATTCAACAGCCAGTCTATTCAGTTTCTGTAGGTGGAACTGGGAGCAAAGACCATCTCTTTTCTTTATTGTTTGTAGTGGTGTTTTTTCTGTCATCCATGGATTTTTCTCTTCCTTTTTGTTTATTGAAAGTGTCTGTCTGCATTCTTCTTTTATTATGTCCCTGGCTTCAGTCCATAGCTCCTCTGGTTCTTAGTCTATTATGCTTAACAGTACAAATTTGTTTCTTATGTTATCAATAAATTCTGTTGAGATATTATTTAAATCTTACTTTTCCTTACAATATGGGAGAATCTCCAACCCTATCTGCACCCCCACCATTCATGTAGCAGCAAAGATTATAGTTCCTGTTCTTTCTAACCCATGTCTGATTTAGCATGAGATATCCAAAAAGTAGCATTGGTAATGCATATATTTTACGAGAAATGCTTTTCACTTTTCTTCTGCCTGAATCAAAAAGACGAGATGGTTTTTGTTCCCAGTTCCACCTACAGAAACTTAATAGATTGGCTATTGAATTTTTACTTCAGCTTCCTCCTTTGTGCCTGGGGGAGCAGGTCCAAGGGAGACCATTAGCTGAGAAACTATGAAGGGTAGGGCATATTCTAAGTAAATAAATAAACTGCTGAAGCAGGGACAAACTATAGTTTGAATTGGCACTCAAAAAACTGGAGCGAGAGACACCTCCCTTCAACAGTACCCCCAGAGCTTGGAAAAGTTACTCTATGGAACTATACCTCCCTCTAGTAGCCATGCTAGCTGGAGGATTCTGGGAGTTGTCTAAATTACTAAATTTTCCAGGCTTTGGACACCAGCCCTACCACTTCCATCACCCGCCATTTGTTGACTGGCACTCACTTCAGCTTGCCTATTGGTAGGACTAACCTTGCAGTTAATTATCCCACATATTGCTGGTATCCTTTTCCTTTTCTTTTTAAAGGTCTCTCAAACATAGGCTCAGGTCAAAAATAGTAATCAAGAATACATACATTTCATTCTTTTGTTTTGGAGCCCTAATTTTGGCTACCAAAGAAGACTTAGGGGGGAAGCAGATGAGGGCGTCTGGGACCGGCGGACACAATTAAAATATCACCTTGTTTAAAATCATACATTAAATGATTAAAAACATATGCAGAGGTTAAAACTAGAGTACCTTCCTACACTCATGAGATGGTTCTCTGCAAACAATTAGTCAATAAAAGGTTTGGTGGGCTTTGGGAGATTGCTGGGGAGTTTGGGCATCATGAAAGTGGGGCTTGGGGCAGTGCCTGCCACCTGCGAGACATACTTTCCTCACTCCTACTTTACAACAAGAAAGATTGGACAGATTTATGGGTGTCACTGGCTACAGCCCATGATTGTTAAATGGAACCCCTATAAAAAGAGGCAGTCTCTCAATCTCTGAATAGAGAGACAATGTGATGTAGTGGTCTGAGTGTAATGCATGGTATAATGGTTTGAGCATTGGACTAGAACTCCAAGAGACCAGGGTTCAACCCCCTTTTCAGTTTTAGAAACCCACTGGATGACCTTGGGCATATCACACTCCCTCAGACTCAGAGAAAGGCAAAAGCAAACCCCCCTGAACAAATTGTGCCAAGAAAATCTCATGATAGGTTCATTTTAGGGTTGCTATAAAAGTACACAACTTAAAAGCACACAACAACAATTCATAATCTCAGAATAGCTATTGTCAGGTGAAACCACAAGAGAAGACCATTGCCTTCATGCCTGTGACTGGCTACAGTTAAGGATTTATTTGTATTAGAAATTTGGGGGAAGGGTGTATAGATGCATATGAGAGCCAGCCTGGTATAATGGTTTGAGTGTTAGACTAGGACACTGGAACAGCAGGGTTCAAATTCCCACTCAGCCATGGGCACACACTCTCAGCCTCAGAGGAAGGCTGCTAAACAAATTCTGCCAAGAAAACCCCCATGGTAGGGTCACCCTAGGGTTGCCATAAATCAGAAATGACTTGGAGGGACACCACAAAAACATACATAGATGCATATGTTCTTTTAAATTAGATTCCGGAAATGAGAAATCTTAACTGAGAGTCAACATGACTAGATCTTGTATGCTTTCAGTGTTGCAAAAAAAACTTACACTTGATAGTTGGGAAGATAAACATTCACCATCTGTCTCTCAATGGTCAGAAGCATCTGTCTCTCAGTGCTTTAGCTACTCATGAATGTTTATTTTATAGATGCCAACTCAAGAAAATTCATTTTTAGAAATATAGGCAGCATATATGTCTGTCTGTGTCCATATTCTGTGTACTTCCCCTTCCATGTTTTCCCTTCCCCCCTTTATTTTCTTCACAATCATATTTTTTAAAATCCAATTAATTTTTCTTAACAAAAATCATAATGGTCAGTAGCCATGCCAGCTGGGAGATTCTAGGAGCTGTAGTCCAAAAATAAAGTATCTTCCCCAAGCATTGGATACAATCCAGCATGAAAGCAATTCTTATGCAGTGAAGGGATGCTTCTAATTAAGTAGGCAAAGAGATAGACACTAAAGTGAAAAGGCAAAAAACAACCACAAGCTAGCATATTCCAAACTTACTGTTCATAACAATCAATCACAAAGGCTGCCTCCAGTGTACCAACATCTGTCTGACATCAGGGGAGCTGCCGCACCCTTCCAATTACATTCCCATATGATGGCACATTTGTTTCACTTAGATGATGAACATGCTCGGTTTTCTATTTTTGTGTGTCTCCACCTCCAGTCCTTTGTACAGTTTCCCATTTTAAATTGCCCGCAGACCTGGCATATATTTGCATATTTTTGGAAACCGCAGGAAAGTCCTCCCCCCCCCCCAACAATATTTTCCCATGGAATCTCTTTTTGTATTAGCTACATTCTCCTTCTGCAAACCAAGCCTTATCTCTTGGGGGAAGAGGAGCATGACTTTTCCAGCATCTGCAGAGCTGACTAACAAATGCAGAATTATGATTAGTTTTCCCCTTTCACACTTTTTTTTATCAGTGCGTTTATATGTTGCCAAAACAAGGTCCTAGGTAAGAAAAAAACTACAAACCAACATGCCATCACACAAAGGGGGACCAACATGCCGTCAAACAAAGGGGGGGAATACTTAAGAAATTTACAACACAACCCTCCAAAGAAGATTGGTACAGTAGTGTGCAAGAGAATGACTACACTAAACAGATGTATCAGTATCATATCATACTTGAGTTGTCATTGGCTACATCCTAAGGAATTGTGGGATTTGTAGTTGGATGAGGTACTTCAAGGTATCCTGAAGAGAGGGACTGAAGATTAAATCAGTTTAATTCTGCAATGTTGAAAGTCACTTGAGGTGCCTTTGGAATTGTAGTTCAGAGCATGAACTGGAGGTCTCTAGCTAAGAATGCAAAGGACCTCATCATAATACAAATCCCAGAATTCCATATGAGGAAACCATAAGAATTAATGGTATGAAACTGATATAACGGTGTAAAATACATTCATTCTTATCAGGTTGGAGCCAGAGTTTTTCTCTCACCAGTAGGAACCTCTTCCATGTAGAGTTTCATTCGGAATGCTTTTGCTCATGGAAAGAATAACAGCCATTTTTTGGGGGGGGACCCATTCTCTGTGCTCCCAGCATCATCTTCCCTACTGTTTTGGAGGTTCCTCCAACCTTCCAAAGAATTTTTTCAAGGAACACTGTGGAGTGCAGAAGGTAAGAAGAAGGTCAGCAAAAATCATACTTTGTCCCTGCTCATTCCACAGAAAATTTCTGCCTTCCACAGATAGAAAGAGACCTGCTGTCCACAGATATTTTTTTTTCTGAGTCTAATCCACCATGTTCTGTACCAGAGGCATCACTAGAGATGTGCCAGGAGCTGCAGACTGCAATGGGTGACAGAGGAGGGGTGAACAGCCAGTGGGCCAATTACGCCTGTCCATCCCAAGACCCCCCTCCTGGCTTCTGGTGGGATGTTGGTTGCCTTCCGGATCTGGCAGAATTGCTGAGAAACAAGAAAGAGAGGCAATTAATTTTCATACTCAGCTAGCAGACCTGCCAGACCCATAAAAGGCTGTAGGATGGGAACACCAGCCCACCCTCACTAGCAGCTGCTGTGGGAATGGGCTACTTTCCAGGACTGACATATCTCCTGGTCAGGTGAGGAATAGCATTTAGCAATAGCATTTACATTTCTATACTGCTTCATCATGAACTCGGCACTCTCTAAGTGGTTTACAATCTGTAAGCCAATTGCCCCCAACAAACTGGTTACTCATTTTACTGACCTATGAAAGGATGGAAGGCTGAGTCAACCTTGGAGTCCTGGGATCGAACTCACAATATTGTGGCTGCAGTACCAGCATTTAACTACTGCACCACCAGGAAAATAAGTCACTTCCCTTTGGCACTCACCCAGCAGCTACATCAGACCGAAAAAGGCTGCTGGGTAATGTCAGTGTCTCACCCATAACATGGCAAAGGTGGCTTGGCTGGTGGAGGGGGCAGCTGTGTGCCAGCTGGCCTGGAGGTGACAGCATGAATTTCAGTCAGCCTTCTAGATTTATGGATTTGTTTATCCACGTATTCAAGCATCCACAGTTTGAAAATAATATATAAATTCCAAAAAGCAAAGCTTGATTTTGCCATTTTATATAAGGGACACCATTGTACTATGTCACTGTATTTAATGGGATTGAGCATCCACAGATTTTAGTATCCATGGGGGTCCTGTAACCAAACCCCAGCAGATACCAAGGGCCTACTGTACTGCACTAGGTTGACATCCCCCCTAGTGGCACCTCTGTTCAGTACAATTGATTTCTGTAAGTGTGCAAAATTTCAGCTTTGGGCTGCACACCTAGACTCATCCACCACAAAGAGAGTCCCACTGAACCGATTAAAGCATAAGTACATCAAGGAAAGCCTTCCACTCCACCAGGGTTCTACTGGCTTGTTGTTCAAGTCTACGTGACACTAATGTCATATAGACTTGAACAATAATCCAGTACAACTCTGGCAGAGTGGAAAGCGTCCCTTGATGTACTTATGCAGAAACAGGGGGAGCAGGTAATAGTGCCTGACATGCACAGTGGTAGCAATGGTGAAGAAAATTGAAAGGGGAAAAAAGAAGAGGAAGGCAGCAATCACTGGACCTCCAAAGGCTAGCTCCAAGTCATCTATTTCTTGAATGCCTGGCTTCAAGGATTCCTTGGAGCCAAGATATTATCGGGTGGTGTCTTGGAAAATTAGCTCTGTCGTGCAGCCCTGCCAAAGATCCCCTCCCCAAAGAAACAGGCAACTCAGAATTAGCCTATGGAGGATGGTGTGGCCACCTTCCCCTCTCCTCCAAAAAAATACATCTACACCTGCCACTACCACCATTGGAGCCTCTGCATTGATCACCAGGGTTAATTCAGCTGATCTGGCTGGCTAGGTGGGTGTCCCCTTCCTCCCTCACCGCTCCATGTGCGTCCTTCCCAAAGCTGCGCGCTCGATGGAAGAGGACGACCATCCCAGATAGAAGGAGTGTCTCTTTCTTCAGTCAAGGGTATACAATAATATCACAGTCATATTGTGTTGCAGAATCCACACAGAACTGGTCCTATAAGGTAGTCATTTTATGGCATTGTCACCTGAAGAGGTGCTTTGCAAACAATGTCTCCAAATTCAGCCACTTGCCATGAACAGTTTTTTTTTTAAAAAAATGGACAAAAATCTCAATAACAACTGGGACAGACATTGTCCCCAAAGACAAGTTATTTTGGCTAACCAAGGAGAGTGGATGACACTAATCAGAATAGCATTCCACTTCATGTGAATATGTGTCTTCTGCCCTTGAGTGTTTAGATATTGTGGAATACCTTTGATTCTACATCCCCAAACATTCCTGGCTGTGCTGTGATTCATAAAAACATGATCTGTCCTCCACTTGAGAAAGCTTCCCCAGTCATCAGAAGTTATACCAATTCATTCCTTCTTTTTCACCCCTTTGCATTCCTAAAAATATGCCACAAAAGCAAAATGACTTGAAAATATTCACTAGCCATTTGCTCTAAAGAAAGTTTATTTATTTATTTATTTATTTATTTATTTATATCCCATCTTCTTCCCAGTACACTCAAGGTGACTAACAAAAATTTAAAACAGACCAAATTAAAATAAAACATTAAAAATATAAAAAATATATAAAAACACCAATTAAACAATTTCAAACAGTTAAAAATATTACCTGTTCAAAATTTAAATTTAATTTAAAATTTAAGATGAAGAATTAAATATGGGATAGGCAAGGTACTAACAGCCTTTTGCAGGTCAACTGACTTATTATTTTAAAGGTATATTTGCTTGAGATTTCCTAACACAGCTCCAGAGATGGAAGAGAGGTCCTCAATCTGGTGTAATTTCCCTTCAGGGTATCCTTTCTCCCAAAATTCCTCCAAAATGTGTTACCCTTAGATTGTAAAGCAGCTAATAGGAGCAGATAAAACTCTTTAACACAAAAGTGCTTTGACATCCTACCACTTTGCAACCCATAATGTAGTTAAACAAAAATGGGAAAGTGAGCATGACGAATAGAAAATCCATTACAAATGGCCCTTTGTGTCCACAGATTCTGCATCCACAGATTCAACCATCCATGGCTTGAATAAGGGACACCATTTTACTATGCCATTGTATATAATGGGACTTGAGCATCCATTTTGATAGCCATTTGGAAGGGGTGTGTGTCCTGGAACAAAACTCCAGAGGATACCAAGGGCCCACTATACATCTGTGCATAGAATACCCCTTCCTCAAATATTATACTGAATAACCTATATATGCATTGTGGACATAATGAAGCACAACCGCCTGATTCAGGCCTGTGCAAATACCCAATCTTCCTCTCAGCATTCCTCTACAAATTTTCTAGTATCTAACATTGAACCACTGTTTTAATGTCTGTGCAAGCTGTCTGTACGAAATACTATTGCTGCTGCAAAAACTATAGCAGCAGCCATAGTGGTAGAACTTAAGAGTGTACAGACCTTGCCTTTAACAAGCCCCTAACAATGTCAGGTGGAAGATTTAAATTAATGAGCTCTTCATTTATTGAAATGACTTCAGCACTTTGGCTACTTGCATCGATTTCTATTTGCTTTGGCAACCTTAGACAAGTGTAAGTGTGTGTGTATGAGAGAGAGAGAGAGAGAGAGAGAGACTAAGCAGGCTAATCTTCTGCCAACATAGGTGCACATGGTGATAAAAAGAATATATTATTCCAGAAAAAATTAACATAACAGAAGAAATATATTGTGTACAAAGTGCTTACACATCTCATGTCCCAGACAATGTAACCTCAAAGTTGTTTTTATCGTCTGTGACTTTTGACATTATTGAGTACCCAACAGTACTTTAATACAGTGGTAAATATAAAGTTGACATTTTTAATAGAATCAATGTTGATTTGCATTAATTTATTCTTTGTGCCAGCTAAAGTGCAGAGCATGCTATAACCCACCATCAAGGTGAGGCAGGGTCTAGGAGGAGAGAAGGATACCAGGTGGGCTTCTTGCTTTGCTTGCCTTTCCCAGAGGGAGTCCTTGCAGTGAACCTTCCAGAAGGGCCCAGCGCTACTATTAGGCCCATTGAACCTGTATTCCCATAAGGAGGAGGGAGCTACAAAGTACAGCTTTTTCTTGGAAGGAAAAGGTCCTGTTTGTCACTCTATCTGTTGTTCAAGTTCTCAAGGGGTTGGTAGAATGGATGCAGTTTGATACCACTTTAACCGTCATGACTCCATTCTATGGAATCCTGGGATTTGTAGTTTGTTGTGGTACCAAAGTGCTCTGACAGAGAAGGCTAAATGTCTCAGAAAACTACAAATCCCAGGATTCCAGAGCCTTGAGCCATGGCAATTAAAGCAGTGTCAAATTGAATTAATTCTGCGGTGTAGATGCTACCCAATTTTTCCTTTTAACAGAATATCATAACAGTTGTGGGGCTGGGGGTGGAACAGGACAGAAACTTTTTTATTCCTACCTAAAGGATGAGTTCTTTTTATTTCAGGAGAGATTGCAATAAAAAGCTCTATTTTTCAAAGGGTCCAGATAGTTTTGAATGTCTTTTGCATTCCAGATGGCAAGGTGAACACATAATGTCTATGCTAGCTAGGACAATACAATTTCTGAAATTCTGTACATTTAATAAAGAAGGCCTTGTGAGCAAAGACGCAGAAGAGATCTCTGACTGGTCAATCTTCTATAGTTTTATGAAATCTGAATGTGTATTGGCCAAATTGCCAATTCCTTCATCTCCCCTCCACAAGCTAGGACATTATCACACGTGGCCCAGAAACTGAAAATAAAGTGGAAAC
>CM034701.1:177342475-177360662 GCA_020142125.1 Phrynosoma platyrhinos | reverse complement strand
GAGGTAAAAATGCCAATAATATCCCACTTATGGAATATTGAGCGCTAGGCCTCATCTGCACTGCAGAAATAATGCAGTTTGACAACACTTTTATTGGTGTGGCTCAGTGCTATGGGATCCTGAGATTTGTTGTGGCACCAGAGTTCTCTGACAGAGAAGGCTAAATATCTCAGAAATCTCACAAATCCTGGAATTCCATAGCATTGAGTCACAGCAGTTAACGTGGTGCCCAACCGCATTATTTCTGCAGTGCAGCTGCACTTGTAGTTGGAAAGGAAAATGGTGTGTGTGTGAGAGAGAGAAACGGTGTGGATGAAGAGAGAACTGAACATCCATAAAGCAAGGAAGGCTGAATTCAATTTCAGAGGTCTTAGAGTTCATATTCCAATGGAGTGTGAGTGTGTGTGGTGAGGAGGCAAAACAAATGTGTTGTTGCTTAAGTTCTTATTGCCAGTAACTAGGTGCCCTTTCACACTACACAATTGCATCATTAACTCCTTTAATTACAATGAAAACATCCTGTAGCATCCTGAAATTTGTAGTTTGGTGAGGTAATAGAGCTCCCTGGGTGAAAATTCTAAATATTCTCCCTAAATTACAAATCCCGGGATCACACAGAAAATGCATGGAGAAAAGGAACTACATCTAACTGTTCCTTTAATTTCCAGACATATTGTAAATCCTACTGATTTGGGGAATGTAACCTCAATTGAGCAGAGCAAGAGGTATTCCCACATTACATCAAACACAGACATAGATTATGAGTGCATCTACACTGTAGAAATAATGCTGTTTGACACCACTTTAACTGTAATGGCTCCATCCTACAGAGTCTTGAGATCTGTAGTTTTGTGATGCACCAGTACTCTTTGGCAGAGAAAGCTAAAGACCTTGTAAAACTGCAAATCCCAGGATTCCATAGGATGGTGCTCCAGCACAAAGTGGTGTCAAACTGCATTATTTCTACAGTGTAGATGCACCCTATGTACATGTTTGTATGATTGCTGATTGGCACACAGGTAGAGTTTTTCACTTATGGTCCTTCTCACATGCGAGGGTTACTTTTGTAGTAGGAAGTTTGAGGAGCTCGGCTTAATGGGATTTGGAAGATTATTTTCCTCATTAATCTTTTGTATTATTTTTAAAAACCCTTTTCTGGACAGTAAAAAAAAAAAAAGTTTTCAAGCCAGCTAACACAATTTACCCATGCAATACATGCAATACTAATCATGTTTGAAAATCACAGGGTTCTTATATAAAACTTTGACTTTTATGATACCAAAAATATTCTGCTTATAAAGCCTTTTTGTGGGTTGATAAAATAATTTTATAATGCTGTCAATTAGTGGCACTTTTGCAATATTTGCTATTGCTTTCTTTTTAATGACCTTACCATTTTTTTCTCATTTGGCTTTGCCAAGGGGTATGAAAAATAAAAATGAAAAATCCATTTATTTGTCTGTGAACGTGAACACATAAAGTAGCCGGTCTATTATTGAGAAAACATTCACTTTTCTTAGTGTTCCGTCACCTACCCTATTATTGTTTTCAGTCTCATTGCACAAAGAAAGTTTCCTGCTATGCGTCCATATCTTGGTTTAAAAAGTCAACATGGAAATTCTTCCTTAATTTCAGTTTTTGTCAAGTAATTCAAAGAATAAGGTCTTGAACAATGCAGTTGCCAGTGGCAAAATATCAGGAAAGAGTATTTTCCAACACCTTGATTAATTTAAGATTTCCCTTTAAAAAAAACAACCTAAGGAAAAAGCTAACTGATAGTTCTAGAGCTAAAATGGTGAATTTGTAGCCTGCAGCATCATCCTAGGGTGCATCTACAGTGTAGAAATGATGCAGTTTGTCTTGCACTTTAAGTACTGTAACTACATCCAGTGGAATCCTGGGATTTGTAGTTTTATAAGATCTTTAGCCTTCTCTGCCAAAGCGTGCTGCTGTCTCATAAAACTACAAATCTGCCCAGGCTCACCTGTTTTCTGCCCTCCTAACATGGCCAGTGGCCAATGGTGGTGGTGGGGCAGCCAAGCAAGGAGGATCACTGTGGATTGTGTTCCAACAACTTGGCACACAACAACAACATCTGCATTGTTGTGAACCAGTTACCAGAACACAGGAAGCAAAGATGATCCTTCCCTCATGGTTTCCCACCCCACCCCAAATGTCATCAGGAGGGGAGCCATGTTAGGACCATGGAAGGCTACATCTCCATGGTCCTCCTTGCTCAGATCCTGTACCTCAACTTATATTGGGTTTCTGGGGAATGCTGAGCCCAGCTTGTGGAAGGCTATAGCTATAGCTATTGGTGGCCTTTTGCCCACCAATATTTGGCAAGGGGTGGCAGCAAAAAGGGGAGTGTGGGAAGACTTTCTTTCTCCTCAGCAAGAACTGTCTGTATACTCCACAGATTTTGAAGAGAGTCCAGCAGCAGGGAGAAAATTGCTTAAATTATTTCTTCTTTCTTGTGCAAATGGATAATTTAAAACAGCATATCCCAAATTAATGGAATATGTGTGTGCCTTTTGGGGGGGTATTAATATTTTCTTGTACAAAATATCTATATCTGCAGAAATTCATGGGAAAATGGTTTAACACTATCATACTACTTGGGGAATACCTTTGGTTATATTTGTACAAATGAATTAGAGTAGTGTGTCTATATTTTTATTTTATTTATTGTATGTGTATCCCTTCACTTGATAGAAATTTTGTTAGAATTTAATATTGATTTCTGTTAAGTTGTGTTTATTCTTTACTGAGAAAGACATTTTTCATTGCTCTTTTGTTGGCTTTCTTTTCTTTTTCTTTTTTTCTTTTTCAGATTCTTTTATTTTCCTTCTTTTTTTTTGAAGAGGAGAAATAACAGAGACAAAAATATGTGAATGTTAAGGATTTATTTTTCATCTGTGTACTGGCTTCCTCAAACATTTAAGTCCTGTTGATTTCTACACAATTGATTTCAATAGATGCAGACCTTTGCCATCAAAATCAGTGAAAGTCTATAACACCTGATCTTAGACCTGGGACATGCCATTTAAGCTTATCCCAAAGTTAAATAATATGGTTTACCTGAGCAAGCTTAAAATTAAATCAGGCAGCATCCTGATATTATCACAAGGACTTTGCCACCGAATCCACCACCAGGGTCCATCCCCACTCCTAGGCCGCTTTGAAAAGAGTTGCACTGAGCACTCCTGAGAACAGGGATGGACCCGAGCTGTATTTGGGCAGCAAATTTGGCAGCAAAATCCTTGTGATAATATCAAGATGCCTCCTGCTTTAAATCTTAAACTGGATCAGATAAGCTGTATTATTTAACTTTGCGATAGTGTTTCAGGTCTCTAAAACAGGGGTAGGCAACCTTTTTGAGCTGGGGGCCGGTCCCCTGAAGTTGTCCCTTCTGGCGGGCCGGGGGGGGGATGGCGGCGCGTGTGCTCACACGCGCACGCTCAACCCCCACCGCCACGCACAACCCCCCCAAGTGCTGCCACCGCCGCCGTGACGCATTTGTGCATGCACAGTACTCCTGCGCATGTGCAAACGAGTCATGGCCGCCATTTTGTTCTCCAAAATGGTGGCCACCACTCGCAGCCACCATTTTGTTTTGCCAAAATGGTGGCCATGACTTGTTTGCGCATGTGCAGGAGTACTGCGCATGTGCAAATGCGCTGTGATCGCCATTTTGGAAAACAAAGTGGCAGGTGCAACGCGCGCAGCGGCCAAAACTTGTGGTGGCAGTGGCAGGCAGTGGCAAGGGTCGGCGGGGGCTGGTAAGCACGGGGCCATGGGCCGTAACTGGCCCGCGGGCCATAGGTTGCTGACCCCTGCTCTAAAAGTACTTGTTGGTGATCATTTTGGTTGATGTTAACTAAACCAGGATAGGTGGCAGTGAGGCAAAAGCAGAGCTAAAATGGCCAAAGGCACTGCAATGATTAGCAGTAGTGGGAACAGCTGCTTAGTAATCAGAAGTCCAGCTTTCTCCTGACCCTTCATTCTCATCCAAAAAAACCTTGGACCATCACATCAGTGTAAGAGAGAAACAGGATGCTGACCAGTATACTGATTGTGTGAAGAGGGGTTGAATCATTGAGCTTGGAAGTGTTGGTTGTTCCTTGAATGTTCTAGGAGTCTCTTGTAGCCTTGAAGGGAGTTTGGGTTGACATGTAGTTGTAACTGGGTTGATATTAGTTGGTGGTTGAGGTGCTGGACTGGGATTTATTAGTTTAGCTTTTCTATGAGTTGTGCTCTTTCCCTCCTAGCCATCATGCCAGCCAATGAACCTTTGCTTTCTTGCATTTTTCTTTGTGTACGATATACATATTTCACCTTCACTCATTGCCTTTTGGTGGGTGGATGGGTGAGTGGGTGGATGAGAAATGGGGTTTGCACATATTAATGCTCTACTTCGCTTCTCTCCCATACTCAAAACAGGCACAACAGGTTAGTGGGGGAAGAGGAGTAAAATTATGGATGGGATTTTTCACTTTCATTTCAGCTTTTAGTAACAGAGTTTTTAACACAGTAATGTTATGTAAAATTAAACACCCTTTTTTCTACATCAATGTGATGAATGTAATTATTTTTAAAAACTTTTTAGTGTAAATGTAACATAGTGGCACTTTTTCACTAACTTTCCTAACTCTGGTAGAAGCACAGCAAACAAACAAATGAAAACATAAATTATTACAATTTTTAGGCTGTAGGAACTGATTATAGTGCTAAAACTATATTGCTGAATATTCATAGTTTTATGGTCTTGAAATAATTGTTGGATGTACTCCCACGATCGCTACGCACACATCCGTAGATGTTTGGTTGCAGCAATGAGCACACAGAAATTAACTGGACAGATGCAGCATTATGTCAGAACTTGGCCAGACACGAACCCTGTAGATAGCTACCATTGTGAGTAACAATCCAATTCATTTAAGCCATCTGATTCCTTTAATAGTTTGGAAACCTTCTGGTTATTTGCACAAATGACATTGCATTTAAAAGGCTGCAATGGACAATAAATGTTAGGTACAAAACACCCCCATCTTAAACCCATTGCTTTGGAAGAATTTTCTATGGAAATTCATGAGCATTCTGAGCAAATGTATTTAGGATAAAAGACTTGGGAGTTTATAACACAAGCTCTGTTCTCACCATGATCTCACTAATAAGAGGAACTGGATACAGTCATCCTTTCTTTGATTCTATGTTCCTGCATGGCAGGGGGTTGGATGGCCCTTGTGGTCTCTTCCAACTCTACAATTCTATGATTCTTATCCATGGGGAATACATTCCACTCCCCCCCCCCATCCACAGATAGCAAAAAATACGGGACCTCATCCCATTCTTTTCTATGGTTGTGCAACGTGCACGTGACCACTGTGTGGCTGCATACATGCACATCCAATTTAAAACTGGCAAGTCACAGAAGCTCAAATCTGAGATGGCAAGCCCGCAGATAAGAAAACCCCATTATACATATCAGTTTGGAAGCATTCCCTCTCACATGTCTTCACAATAGCACAACAAGGGTCATGCATTCTCTTCCACTCCTCTCTAACCCTGCCTCCCTGCCTTATACCCTATGCAGCATGCCTTTCATTTTTTTTTTAAAAGAAGTGTTTTAAATTTTTTAAAATGCAATTCTGGAGGTATGCTAATACAATTAATTTTTTTTAAAAAAGGGAAAAGAAAATAAAAGAAAGGAAAAAAAGGAAAAACACCTACTTGGGAATAGCGACGGGGGGGAGATGGAGATAGGGGGAGACAAAGAGACACTGACACCACAGAACTACCCAATACTCAAACTATTGTGCAAAGATCTTATCACACATGAGGATTAATGGGACAACAGTGTATTTGGGGGATTATTGATGGGTTTTCCTGTCAATAACAATATGTGCTCTAACCAAACTTGGAGGGCAAGGCAGCAACAACATGGAGACAGTGTTGTGGGACAAGTAGTGCCAAAGGGACTATTCTATTTTTGAACTTTAGTAGACCATGTGTGATACCATGTGTGCTAAAGCCCATGGTGTTGTGACACCGAGATTGCAGTCCTGTGCACACTTTCCTTGGAGTAAGTCCTTTAGCTATCACTTGGGCTTGCTTTAGAGTTCACATATATAGGATTGCAGTCTTGTAGATGCATCATCATTTTGTAAATTGTGTAAGTGGAAATTAAAGAGTTTTAATGAGCTAATTTTGTAACATCAGTACAAAGGTGCCGCAGAATCTCTCCCACTGTTTGCCTGCTTCCCCATCTGACCCCCACCCCAAAAGGACAAAATTAAATTTATTCTGTAAAAAGCACATTAGTAAAAAAAAAGAAAGAAAGAAACAAGCTTTTATCTATGTAACGGTAAAGTGAGATAATTTAGGACCTTGGACTTTAGCCTGAATCATCTTAAATGTTTAAATAAATGGGACTTAAAATAAGTGTTGACTCACCAATAACAATTGGTTCAGTGAGTCTGCACTGACTGGATCATCCAATAGAATTCCAGTTTTAATGTTCTTTTGGGATTTTTGTGTGTGAAATTTTAAGTTTTATTATTTCCATTTTGAAGCACATGATTAACATTCACCTTCCCCTCCATTTCCCATATGCTGCAACTACACAGTTTGCAACTGTTTCTACACTCCTGACTTGTGACATCAAAAAAGCAACATCTGTACATAATGTACATTTTGTTTGGTGTTTTATATGTAATCTCTCATTTTAAGATTAATAAAAATTATTTTTTAAAAAACAATAGTTGCCATCTTGTTTGCCACATCTGACAAAGAAGTACTCTGAGCATGTGCAGTCTGACATTTTATCTTATTGTTGCAAAATCAGGTCTACGAGAGTAAAATGGAGCTTGTTCTTGCAAAGCATGTTTGCTTGGATAAGGAAAAGAAGCACAATTTTGTTGTGGGAAAGGGATCACATATTTCCCTTTTACAATAAGATGCTACTTATTCTAGTTTTCCAAGAACATGGTGTGTGCGTGTGTCTGTGTGTGTAAGTAAAGGTAATAAAATGAACATCTGTCCCCATGAACATTCATGCCAAGTTGCTCCTGACTATAAAATCTTTTTAACAATCAGTTGAAAAGATGCAGGAGCAAGCATCATCAGTCACTGTAGATTTGATGTGGGTCCAAGCACAGACTCTGGGCCTGTTTGCCATTGCTTTTGCCTCATCACACCACTACTCTGGATGTACAAAAATGTCCATGTCTACAGTACATTCCTCCAGAATAAGACTGGTTGACACAGATGCTACTTAGAAGAGGAGGGGTCCGAATATTTCAATTATTTATTATTATTATTATTATTAAAGTTTATTTCTAGAGTGCTGTCGGTGTACACAGCACTGTACAAAAGACAATCAAGGATAAAACAGATTAAAACCTGCCAGATAGAAACAAAATTAGCCCCCTTTTTGGTCTTTTTTTTTTAAAAAAAATTCAGAAAGACCTTGTTGCTAAGGTCTAATTCATTTCAACCAGGATTCCACTAATCTTGCAGTTTTCATTAGTATAGTCCTGGAGGAGAGGGGAATTATCTGTGCATTCTGTGTTCATAAATATTCTTTAAATAGAATACCCTCAAGGAACTGTAGTTGTTTCTAGGATCAGCAGTTTCCTTTATGAAATAATTTCTTTAAACAATATCTGCATGATAATTCTTAGCACACCATGATCCCCCCCCACCGTGTCCCCAACTCTCTGTGTCTTTTTAATCAGTACACCACTAGTGAAAAATTTCTTTGCTCTACTGACTTTATGGAAGGAGCACTGGTTTACAGAGTTGAAAAGTGACTTTATGTGATTGAATTTATTACTGATTATGAATCTATCGGGGAAGCAGTTTTCTTCTATATGCTTTTTAAAATATATTGCCTGAACTTTCAAATACTCCCTTAGAGATCATTTTGATTCCTCTTTCTTTTTATGCACATGTTTTCCACAAATTGCATTCAGAGTTTATGACACTGGGTGTGGCACCAATTCCCACATTCGTATTAGGCTGGAATATTCACATGTTCCCCCTACACACAATATAGCACACATCTCAGTATTCCTCCAAGGAAGACAAACAGCACTTTAGCTTCACAGCAATTGGACAGACTTCTTTGTAATAATCAAGAAAATGTATGTAAGGCAAATGTATTTGAGTAAATGTATGTAGCCTATTTCTAATTTCTATTTCTATTTCTTTTAAATCAAAGTCCATTATGAACAAATCCCATGGTAAGGAATTCCATATGTTGATTTGATCTGAAGCAAACGTTTTCCATAGCATCCTTTAGAAATTCTTCCACAGGCTTTCTAAGTGCTCAGATGCATTGTGTTGACTTCAGCCCATGAGAGAATATCTTCCATGTGTGAAGGAAAGCTCTGACGTGGCACTGGGGTGTGTGGTTGGTATGGGGGTTCTCACCCAGCTCAATGCACAATTGCAAGTGTTGCCTGGATGACCTCATAGACTTCCCACCAGGTACAGAGGCCTAATGGAAGTGTGGTGTTGTGGTTTGATAAATTAGTTAATTATGTTTACCAAATGCATCTGAGGAAGTAGACTTAAGCACAAAAGCTCATGCGGCCAACTTCTTTCTTTCATTTAGTCTCAAAGGTGCTACAAGATCTCTTTACATACTATGTTTACTGTGTTAACCCAGTAATTATTTTGCTTATTATTCCACATCTTTACCAAAATAGAATAAAAATTTAAATTTCTCAAAATACTCTCCCTTAAAGAAATACAATCATTGTCAACATCCAGTTCAATATAGAGTGGGCCACTGATAATCTGCTGGAGTTTGATTCCAGGACAACCCATGGATACCAAAATCCATGGATGTTGATGTCCCATTAAATACAGTGGCATAATAAAATGGTGTCCCTTACATAAAATGGCAACATCAAGGCTTGGCTTTTAGAATTTAGAATTTTTTAAAAAATAGTTCCAAAGCATGGATGGTTCAGTCCATGGACAGAGAATCTGTGCTTCTAATATAGCTTTTTTAGTGAGGGAAATATCAAGGTATAATCAAAGCATGTGATGTTATTTCAGTTGTCTAAACAAGATCAGGTTGACTGAAGCAGTGGAACTTACAAAAGTGTTGTTTTACCCAAATTCTTATTAATTCAAAGCACCTACTCTGACTAGAAGAGAATCAGTCTGGTGTAGTAGTTTGACAATAACTCTCGAGAACAAGGTTTGATTCCTCATTCAGCCATGCAAACCCATTGGGTGACCTTGGGTAAATCACACACTCTCGGTCCCAGAAACATACATGCTCCATTCATCTTAGGGTCATCATAAGTCAGAAACAATTTGAAGGCACACAGCAGCAACAAGTGGTTGTTGCTAGGGACCTACATGCTGAGGAGGAGCCAATGCAGAAGCAGCTTTTCCCCTTTGCAAGCATTTTCTGAAAGGGTAGAGGGAATTTCTGGAGGGGTCAAAGCCAGGCCACTCTGTCCTGGACTGCTTTCCTGCACTTGGCACTCTTCAAACATGCTACATTACACAAATTAGTCAGAACGTGACTCCCAGATCTAATCTAAGGGCCTCTAAGTATGATTACATTTTGTCACCACAGAATTATAATTTTTATATAATTTATATATATATATTTAGAAATTGTCAGAAATATGTAGTAATAGTAAGTAATTAATGCAAGCAGTTTTAGAAAATTACCAGGACTCATTACGAAGAGCAATTTTATATACGATATGTTTACTCAAAGTAAGTCTCATTGTATACTGTGGGGCTTACTCCCAAGTAAGTGCTCACAGGATTCCTTAACTGCTTTCATTAAAAAACAATGAATCCTTATAATAAAGTGGGGAGGTGGACAATTCACAATAAATATTCTTTAATTCCTCTAAAAGAAGGAACAGTGATGAATAATCCATGAGCAGAATGACATATGCTTTATACTACAGTCCCCATCATCCCCCAGGTAGATGGGCAGTAGCCAGCATCTTCCAATGGCCATAATGACTGGGTGATTCTAGGAGGTGTAATCCAGCAAAGGCAACTTTTCTAAGCTTTGCTTATAGGCTGTGGTAGGAGTATTCCTCTTTGTATTTTGTCTTTGTTGCTTTTTGTCATCAGAAATGCATTTTGTTCTACAGCTTTCCCCAGACATGGGAGACAAGTGTTGACTCTCACTCTTGAACCACATTTCTTGAGGTGACGTCACTCTTCTTAACAGGAATCAGCACTGAATACCAACAGTCAGGTAAAATGTCTTTGGGAGAAGAAGGGCTGGAAAGCAACAGAGTGCTTTATAGCTTTCCAGTGTGTGATAAAATCTGTTCACCAGATGTACTATCTGTCTCCCGTGTAGCATGCTTGAGTGTAGTCTAGGCTTGAGGTCCATTTGTTTCATATAATTGCTTTCCCTGTGCACACCTCAGGGCACCCTAATTCTCCATTTTATTTCAGGTGCAGGGTACCATCTGGTGGAGCTAAGCTTATTTCATAGTAATACTGGGATGGCTGTGTAGAGTTCAATAGCACTTCTGCTGGGAAGAGGCGAGAGTTCTCTTACTGCCTTCTAGTTATCTGGCTCTGCCATAAAGCAGTCTTCCAAAGGTACACATTCATATATATACAGGTGTCTCGCCAGAACCCTGGGGGTGCTCTGTGACACATACGTGGCCTTCTGAGCCATGCATAAGCTTCCCTTTATATTCCAGTGGAGAGAAAACAATGTACATAGATCTTATTTGTCCTCATGGAGCTGCTTTCCATTGAAATTAATAGAAGATCCTTTCTTTCCATGTGTAGGCAAGAATTCCATATCTGTCAGTTGGAGATGGCAAAACATTTTCATCCTCAGGACATATTCCCTCATGGGCAACCTTCCAGGGGTTATATATACATAAGTCAAATATGGATGGGACTAAAGCCACATAATTTCCCTAACCACATAATTCACATTAATTCATATATATTCACTCTTCCTCTATTCCTGTCCTCTCCCAACCGCAAGTACACTTGAAGAAAGCTTTCCATTAGATTGAATGGGAGGCCTTTTTGAGCTTAACAGTAGCACAAGGAGTGAGAGTTCCTTTCTCTCTGTTTGTGTATTTGTGTGTATATGTATGTGTCACAACTGGGGAGGAAAGGCGTTAGGGGAAACTGAGTCCATACACAGAAGACAGCTAGCCAGGTAACAAACGACAGGGGAAATTCTGGAAGCAGTTGTAGGCAAAAACTCCATAATCCAAGCAGAGTTTTACTCACACTCTGAAGTTCTTCCGAAGAGGCTCTTAATCTTAGTTGCAGCAAATATTTACAAGAACGATACAGCAATATTTATACCATTGGACATAATGCTCCTCCACCATTCGACATCCACCTAACATACTATGCATTGGAACATTCTTCCTTATATACACAAACTCTGGCTAGGATTCTGACCCAACCCCTTGCCAGTATTTCATCATTTTCCTGTCACATGTCCACAGTGACTATATAGTTTTGACCCATTACCACACAACTTCCTGCTGAAGTTTCATCAGCTTACTCTGAGGGCCGATGCAGACCGGCCTAAAGGGCCAGCCTGAGGGTGGCGTTGGGGCAGGGCGACCACACACTGGCCACCCCAACTCTGCCCTGACTCTGCCCCACCACTGCGCACCCAACTGCATGGCGCCCTGTTGGTGCAGTGTGCACACACGCTGGTGTCAGGGCGCCCTGTTGTGCAAAGGGGCACAAAAGAGATGCAGTGGTGGCTCTAAGGGTGGCTTTTTACTGCCACCAAAAGAAGCGGCATTTGCCGGCTCTTTTTGGAGTGGCAAAAAGGAGGATCAGAGCTGTGGCGTGTGGTTGCCATGGCCCTGCTCCGGTGCTCTCAGGGGTGGCACAGAGCCACCCCTTAGGGGCCATCTGCATCAGCCCTGAGTCAGCTTTTCACCTTTGTGCACATTCACCTTTGCATATACTGAGCTCAGGGCACCTTTCACCTTTGTTCCACATTGCATGCATCTGGGACATTTCACAGCTTTTAATCTAAGGCAAATTCTCACTGACAGTGTGTGTGTGTGTGTGTGTATGTGTGTGTGTTTATTAGTGTTGCCAAGTTTTCAAAATAGTAATAAGGGACAGTAAAAATTCATGATATGTAGGGTTCACAGTCATGAAGTAGCTATTAACCAGTTTCTGTTCTGCCTAAATACCAAATGAAAGTAATGATTTCAGTTAACTTAACCATGTATTTCTTTGTAAAATTAAAATACTGTACACAATCAAAAATTACATATTGCACACATGTCTGTTTTTATAAAGAGCCCATATTTTGAAAACTAGATGATATCTTGTTCAGCCTATATGAAATGAAAAGCTTTCTATCCCTTAACAGGGGACATCCCTTGTAATAAGGGACAATTGGCAACCCTGATTGCCACCCCCAATGAAAATCAAGAGACTCCCATTGTCTGAAAAGAGTTGTCACTTTCACCTTGTTATTAAGAGACTTGCAAAAAAAAAAAAAGAGTCTTCTTAATGCATACAGATAGCCTACAATAAACCTAAAAACATAAGCAAATCCTATAGATTCCTAGCTTGAAAGTGACAATAAAACTGACAATAAAACTGTTTGATGCCTGACCATAAGCAAAGAAGAAGCAAGGCAAACAGTCCTAGGGAGTAAAATCCATGACTCGTGCCACCACTGAAAATGCCCTGTCCCATATTAAACCACCTACACGTTTAGCCGGGGGCAGGGGGAAGAGGGATATCAGCACCAGGAGGAGTGGTGTGCCTTTTGCTCACAGTCTGGATCTCACCTCAAATTAGACATGGTTTGACAGTTCATCGCAGTACCATCTTCTGGATAGAGACAGCATGGTTATCATTGTTCATGATCTGGAAACATGATTGACTGCAATGGGCTGCCTTTTTCAGATTGTTTGGAAACTTGTGTTAATTCAAAATACCAAGCAATTAATTGGGAACATATCAGTACTGAAAGAACTTCACTGGCTTCCAGTCTGTTTTGGAACACAAGCCAGTGTTGATGTTTACCTTTAAGGCTGTATGCAGCTTAGAACCCAGTTAACTGAAGAAATACCTGCTCCCATATCATCCTGCCCATATATTTAGATAATCTATGGAGGCTTTCTTTCAAGTCCCTGCACCATCTGAGCTTAGGCTCTGAGCACCCAGAGGCACAGAGAGGGAGGAAGGGAGAGTCTTCTCGGCAGCAGAACCCTGCTTGTTGAATTCCCTCTCTCAAGAGGTTCACTTGGTACCATTATGGCTGTCATTCCGTTGCTGGGCAAAGGCATTTGTATTCTTGCATACTAATTTACTTCTCTGTTTTAATAAATTTTTATTTTCTGTATTATCTTTTTTGTGAACTACATTGGAAGCTTTTTTATTTTGTGTGCTATCTTTTTTTGGTGAACTATATGGGAAGCTTCTCTGAAGGGCAGTATATAAATCTTTTACATGGATGAAAGTATGAATGTATGAATAACAGAGACCAATTACTGTATGTTTATGCAATACAAATATTGTAAAAATATTCAAAATATTGCCTTATTTTGGCAACTAGTAGGGGCAAATGTAAACTCAGATTCCCAATCTCTGATTAAAATGATATTTTTGAAAGGTCTCTGTTATAACAATATTATCACAATGTGCCGTGTGTTCCACAGATGCAGTCCAAATATGCCATATTTCATGCTTTAAAAAATAAGAAAGAATTCACCTTTAAAGGAAAAAGGAGAAGGAGGGGTCCCCTTAACTTTTGTGTGAATTCTTCTGCATAGGTTGCTTTGGTTGGCCAATAAAGGAATCACTGTTTGGTGGATTCTTCTCCATAAGGTTTGCTTTCCCTGGCAGTGACAAATACAGCTCGATGCACCTGGATGTAGCTGTCTGCTTTGATATAAAGCATGCTTGAATGAAAAGATGAAAGGGGAGGGAAAACCACTCCCATGTATTCACTGTGCCAAGTATAGTTTATTTCACTATTTTACATCTCAGCAGGAAAAAAAAAGTTTGATTAAGATCAGTAACATACCAAAATCATAACGTGAATGCAGAATGCCAAAGACAGATGCCTCGTGTAATTCATTTCCCCATTCCCCCAAGTAATTTCATATTCACCCCTAATTTTCATAAGTCCAAAGTTGTCTCATTTTCATATAGACCATAGTGCCCCACAGTTTGGTTGTGTCATTTGTATTGGTGTCACAATTAGCACCTGAGCAAGAGGAAATGCTCCTCAAAGTGGGCTGCCAACATGTAATGTTGTCACAGGCTCTGTTCTCTCCATACACCACTGTCTCTTCCAGGTTGAGATGGGTCAGAGGATGGAAAAGATTTTGGTGAAAAACTATAATTCCTAGAATCGCCCTCCCCTATGGCATGCTGGCTGGGCAATTCTGGGAGTTGCAGTCCAAAGGGTGTCTTAGGCAAGCTCTCAATGGTAGAAGGAATACAACACAAGCTGAAATGAACTTTGAGGCTCCCAGTGCTAATGTCAAAATTGGAATAACTTTATGTTAGTCCCCCCTTCTTACTCTTATCATTTCATGTGGATGGTATTGTCTGCCAGTTGGATATCTGAGCATGGAATGGTATTGAGTACTTTTATATGGAATATTGCCTGTCGGGTACTTGTACCTAGAGTACATAGATCTGGTCTGGTGAAGAGACCAATCTGGGACATATATCCACCACTGACAGCCATCCAACTCCAAGGTGGTGAAGTTGCAAGTAATGTTGGCAAAGGATGCCATACTATATACACACTGTTCACATAATATGTCTGTTAAGGGTATGTCTGTGCTAATCACATACCACAGTGATTAGATGGCCCTACAGATGGTGTACTAGCAGCACTGGCCAGCATAGCCAATGATGAGGAATGCTGGGAGTAGCAGTCCCAGCTATATAATCCCCACACTTGGCATATTGATATTTCTGGCATTTTGGAGCTTGAGTGAACAGGGAAAATCCTGAAAATGGTAAAATGAAAGTGCTCTCTCAGTGCTGCCGGCACCTGTTCTTCTCCTTCTCCTTCTCCTTCTCCTTCTCCTTCTCCTTCTCCTTCTCCTTCTCCTTCTCCTTCTCCTTCTCCTTCTCCTGCCCCACCTCTTCCTTCTTCATTGAATTCATTGCTATGATTGGAAAGCTCACAACCTCTTTTTGTGAGTTTCTGGTGACTGGGAGATGTCAAAAGATGAGAATTTGAAAAATCACATTATTGAGTTTCAAATTGGTGGGAACACTTCTTCTACATCCTCTTGCAGTTATGCCCACCATTGGTTATATGTCAGCTATATGAACTAGTTATAAACTATGTTGTTATGGTTAAAAAGGAGGATTGATTTTCTTTTAAATTCCAAAGAATTTCCATTGCCATATTGCAATTAAACAAAAGGTTTTTTTTTTCCTAAACTGGGCAAGGTTATAACTTGCTGAATTTACCTTATCTTATCTTATCTTATCTTATCTTATCTTATCTGGCGTTCATAATCTGAGAGCAACAATCTGGCTTAATTCATTGCCCAAGGTGAAAATAATAGTGTTTTACTCTCTGATGGAGACATAAAGTAGAAGTCACTTTTTTTTACCTGCATACTCATAAAATGGGTCATGAGAAATATACAGCTTCAGTTATGGCACAGTTGCACAGTTCACAGCAGTGAATCATTGAGAAGCTTGAAGGTGTAGTCATGTGGCCAAGACTTTAAAACTTTTAGGCATGAATGGGTCAGCAGTTTGCTCAGCATTACCAGCAGGATCTGTACTGCAATTGTGGAGTGGGGAAATATGGGTTCTTTGGCCAAGCCTCTGCAAATAAACTCCCATGGCATAATTTGATTCCTTTAAAAATACAAATACTCCTTTAGCTGGATACTAATAGTTTCTGTAGTTCTCAGTTAATTTCAGTTACATCTCATTGAATGTGAGAGTAAATCTACTGCAGAATCTGGGGCTACTAGTGCCATCTGCAACAAAATGTTGCAATGGGGAATGTTCCTAGTCAGGGTTCAATCCAACTAGCCATGTCATTTTCCAGGGAATTCCATTTCATTCTTCTCATTTCTGTGTTCTCTAATTATCTAGGACAGGCATGCAGTGTTCTGCAATGGCAGTTAGTGACTTCCATGTCAGTGGGTCAGTGAATCTGTGCTGTCTTTTAGAATTCAAGACCTGAACTCTATCCCCAAAGCTTGCAAATAGGGGGTTGTCTAGAGCCACCTTGGACAGCTTCACACTATAACACACAGGTTAGCATCATGTCTACATTTGCCAGAGCACTATGGGCTGCCCTCCAAAGTATTCTGCCCCAACTTCTACCCAAATCTGCCTTATCTGCTGCAGTAAAATGCTGGGAAGATGTCTTCCTACATGATCCCTGTGAGCCGGCCAGTTCAGAGTGACTTGTCCCTGCAGATTGACTTAGCAGGGATGCTCACATTTTTCTGGAAAGCCTGGAGCAAAAGATAAATATTTTTATTGCAGGACAAGGGGTGAAAACCCTGAATTGTGTTTGGCATTGTGTAAACTCAATTTCGGGTTTGGGGGCTTCTTAGTGTAAACAGCATGCAGCCAGCCTGGTGGAAATTTGGGGTCAATAAGTAATGTAAACAAACCCCAGACATAGAGAGATCTTATAGCACCTTTGAGACTAAATGAAGAAGGAAATTGGCAACATGAGCTTTCATAGACTTCAGTCTACTTCCTCAGATGCATTTGGTGGAGCACTCTACATTGGGCATATATATATGAGGATATCAATTCAAATTATGAATCCTTTGTGTATGGAATTGAAATGGCAGGCCCAGTCTTAATGATGGTCCTTAGTGCACGAAGACATAGGAAACTGGTCTTTGTGCATGGGGCTGAACTGGCAGATCCAGTTTTGTAATGTGACTAGCCTGTGGTGAGATGAATAGATGAATGTAAGTCACCCTATGAGGATGGAATCAGATAGCGTTGAAGTGTGCATAGTGAGTAAGGAACCCATTGTCTTTGTTCAATCCATTGCTGAAGGACTTTAGTTTGTAGATAAATTCCAATTCTGCTGTTTCTCTTTCCAACCTACCTTTGTAGTTCTTTTGTTCAAGGTTCGCTGGTCTGAGATCTGAGATGGAATGCCCAGGGAGATTGAAATGTCCTGCCACTGGTTTTTGTGTATTCCCATTCCTAATATCTGATTTATATCCATTTATCCTCTGGCGCAGGGACTGGCCTGTTTGCCCAATGTAGAGTGCTGAAGGGCATTGCTGACACAGTATAGCATAGATCACATTGGAGGATGAGCATATGGAGGCCCTGTTGGGGTATGCAGACAGGCAGGATCTAGCATACAGACATGCAAAGTTGATGCACATAGGCAGGAACGCCCAGAAGCTGGTCTTTGTGAAGCGTCTTATTCCAGACGGCACAGGAAAAATCCTCCCACACGCAGGCTGCTGCTTTCAGCTTAGAGAAATGAATCACTGGACAGTGAGACTTCACTCAATGAGGGCTTTAATCTTTGTTGCAAATATTTACAAAGATACATAGAGTATCAGACATCCATCTTGACTTCTCACAGCTATACAGACCAACAAAGTGCTTTGCCAACCACCAACCACAACTAACCAACAACAGAGATTCTGACCCTCTCCCATATATAGGTAGTCTTCTTGGGAACATGTGATAGCCATGCACTAATGAAACCTGGCTGGTTTCATCCACATTGTCCGTTGCATCAGGCCTCCCATGATGCACAGTTTACCAAATGCTGACTCATGCACCTGCCACTTGAACTGTAGTAACCCTGTTGCTCCAGTTCATTTCAGTGGCCACATCCATTTCATTTTCCAGACCAGGGTGCAACAAGGTCTTGAGAGACCCCCCCCCCCCCAATATTGTGGATGATACCATTAGGTGTTGTGATGACATGTCCTGGATAAATGTGTGGGCAGAGTTGGCATCTTGGTTTGTGGCAAAACTTAGTACATGTGTCCCCATTTGTGTCATATGTTTTCCTGTGGGTGAGTACCTGTTTGAGGTTTGGAGGCTGTCTGTAGATGTGTAAAGGTCTTCCACTGAAAGCCCTTGAAAAAGTGGCATTATTGTCCGGAATGAGTTGTAGTTCTTTGATGATGCACCTGAGTGGTCCCTGTTGGGAACTGTATGTGACCACTAGTGGGGTTCTGTCATTTTC
>CM034701.1:177304673-177326944 GCA_020142125.1 Phrynosoma platyrhinos | reverse complement strand
CCTTTGGATTAGCTCTGCTTCAGACCCCATGTGATAAGGTCCTATGAACCAACACTCACAGTGGCCTCTAGAGTAACTAGCCAAGTACAGAATGAATTGAGGTATGTTTAATTTTATGTCTTTACTTATGTCACTGATGTCCAGAGCGCACCAGATAACAACCTAAGTGGGGTGACACCGCTGCTCCCCAAACATCTGCCTTTTGGCTCAGGTGTTTGCCTGCATCTCTTTAAAATGCTGAATAGATGGTGTGAGTGGGTCAAGGATCAGTGGGAGAAGAAAGGAGAAATTCCAGTGTTATTTTTTTTAAATAAAAATTTAATTTTTTTTCCTTTTAAAGCCTCATACCTTACCAAATTTTCACTTGGACCACATGAAACTATGTACCGTGTTTCCCCGAAAATAAGACTGTATTATATTTATTTATCCTCAGGAAGACACAGGAATGCTTATTTTCAGGGGATGTCTTATTTGTCCTGACTCTGCCCTGACGCCGTGCGCCCATCCACAGGGCACACAGCATCAGGGCACCCTCTTGGCACAGCATGCATACACGCTGCACCAAAAGGGTGCAAAAGAGCCACGGTAGCAGCTCAAAGGCCAGCTTTTTGCTGTCCCCAAAAGTAGTGGCCCTTTGAGCCGCTCTTTCAGGGGCAGCAAAAAGCAGAATTGTGGCCACTACCTTTGACCTGTGGTGGCGGCTCTTTTCTGGGCTGCTCCTGGGACCAGTGGATCCACTGCTCCCAGGGGCAGCCCAGAAAAGAACTGTGGCTGCGGCTCAAAGGCCAGCTCTTTGCCGCCCCAAAAAGGAGTGGTCCTTTGAGCTGCTCTTTTGGGAGCAGTAAAGAGGAGGATTGGGGCTGCGGCCCTTTGAGCCCTGATCCGCTGCTCCCAGGGGTGGCCCAGAAAAGCTGCCCCGTCTGCATCAGCCCTATGTCTTATTTTTGGGGTATGGCTTATACTGCACAAATCCCTACAAATCCTGCTATGGCTTATTTTATGGGTATGTTTTATTTTCGGGGAAACACTTTACCTGTAAATGTATTTAGGCTGTGCGTATGATATTGTAATATAAAGGCATAATTTTGCTACTTGTTTATATCACCACTATTGCCATTACATTCAGTGATATACAAGAATTACGATTTATGAGTAACTTTAGTACAAAAAATTCTGTATGGTGTGGTATGGGAGAAGGCCAATGTGTGTGTGTGTGTGTGTGTGTGTATGTGTGTAGGGGGGGGTGACACCCTGAGTTATGGCACCAAGTGACGCCAACCCAAGTGCCACCACTCCTGGTGCTATTCAAAACAATTAACAAGTGGTTTCCATCCCCAGTTTTCCTCATGGCTCTGGAGGATGCAGTTATTCCCTCCCTCTGACCCTCTTGCCCAGGGACCGGCAACCTATGACCCGGGGGCCAGTTAAGGCCCCAGTCCCCGGACTTACCGGCCCAGACCAAAGGTTGCCGCTGCCACTGGCTGCCACCGCCGTGCGTTTTTGCTGCTCTGCAGCTGCGCTCGCTGCGGTCGCCATTTTGTAAATCAAAATGGCGGTCGTGACGTGTTTGCTCATGCGCCGCCATTCCCCCCCCCTTGGCCCAGATGAGATCTGGGCTACGGGAGACCAGCCCAGGTCTCAGAAAGGTTGCATGCCCCTGCTCTTGCCTTTCCATCCTCCTTCTCCATTCAAGCCTCTTCCCTTTTGCTACTCCTGGCACTCTTTTTAACCTTTATGTGTCTCTTAACAATTTTAGCCACAAGTTCTGAGAAATTGGTGGGAACTGATTGAATAGCACCACTATTATGGTGGCATTTTATTCTACATCTTCAGTCTCTCTCAGAGAAAGCCTCATCCCTCCACTCCAGCTTGTATTGCCACAAAATGTTGGATTGTTCTCAGTGGCAGTGCAGTCCATCATGTAGGCTTCTTTTTCTCATGTTTTGTTTCATCACACACAAAAAAATATATTCAAATAATATAAAGACTGGGCAGAAAATTGTTTCCTTACATCACTGCACCAGCATGTTGCTTTTTGTTTTCTCTGGAATGACAACAAGACATTCATCTTCAAGTGGGGGGATACATTTTGCTTCAGGAAATGTCAAGTTAGAAACACCCAGATCAGGCTAATCAAAATATTATTATTTTTTAAAAGGAAGTTTACCATTTCCAATGGGAAAATCCTCACCTCCTAAATACAGAATTAGACTAATAGATTAATATTTTTGTATCATTTTACAAGACTTTCTGCTCTTAGTCATAGCTATTTCTGGTGATATTTATGTGAAATTTATGCCAAACTGTATAAAGGTATATATATATATATATATATATATATATATATATATATATATATTCTTTTTAAAATTGTCAGTATACTCACTTGGGGGGAAAGCTCATAAAATTCAGCTTCACGCACAATCTGGACTATGGCCTGCCAAGCTGCACATAAATAAATCATCAAGTCATTTTTGGCATCCTGTGAACCAAAAGGAATATTTTGCTGGGCAGATTTAAAGAGACATTGTTCTGTAAAATCTAGTCCATTCAAAACCCTAAAATGAAAAGAAAAATGTTACTTATTGGAATTTCCAGACACTATTATCTGAATAATATTGCTACAAATGTAGAAATGCTCATTGTAAAATAATAACTACTTTTTCCATACCACATCATCATCGTCATAATTACTTTTTCATATCCAAGCCCATTTTATTTTAATATCCTCCCACACCTTGACCTGAAAAAAAGAGGAGAGCAAGTCTAAAGGATTGTTTAGGTTTGATGTGGGCCATACTTAGAGGCCAGGGAGCCACTTTAATAGCCCAGGAGATCTTGCAAGGTTATACCCCCATTAAAGAAATCATTTTTTTTTTTGCTAGCAAATACCTCCTGGAGGCATGGGAAATATTTTTGTTATGTGTTTAGCCCTCCCTTGGACCATTTTAGGCCTGGGAGAGACTTTTTTTGTTAACAACAGAAGTGAGCATAAGTCACTTCCTAGTCACTTCATTTTAAAAAAAGGTCTCTCTTGGATCTAAAATGGTACCAGAGAGCTCCAAAGTGACGAAAATTGCCCCGTGCCTTCCAGAGGGAATATTTGGGAATATTTGGAGACCCCTTTGGGTCTCCTGCCTCTTTTTCCTCCTCTCCTCCCACCCTGCTGGGCCGCCTGCAAGTTGTACTTTGCCTACTTCTGCCATAGGTGCTGCTACGGGTTGATGTATTTTTTTATCCTTATAGAGCACGTTCTGGCTGCAGGCACTGGCCGCAATATTGGGAGTTATTTCTGAGTGGACATACATAGGATTCCATTATTGGGACCAAATCCGATTTTTAGTCTCAGCTTGTGTGGACGCATCAACTCAGTAAAATGCACGTAAATGTTGACTGATCAAGTTTGCATGGAGGCTGCATCTACACTGCAGAATTCATGCTGTATTTGACACCACTTCAACTGCCATGGTTCAGTGCTATGAAATTCTGGAATTTGTAGTTTTTCTGGGATATTTAGCCTTCTCTGTCAGAGAGCTCTAGTGGCACAACTAATTCTGGCACAATTAATTCTAGTGGCACAATTAATTCTGCAGTGTGGCAAAGCCTGAGTCATGGGTCAACGGCAGATGAAACTTTCAACTGGATTTAGCTGCTCAGCTAAAGAAGTGGCATCACTAGGGCTGGCATCACCCATTGTGGTAACTTATGGTGGCACCCCACCCTCCATTGACCTCCTCCCATATTGCACCAAACAGAATCCTTAGTAATGTTTTTTATACTAATGTCACTCAAAAATCCAAATTCCCATATATCACTGAATGCAATGGCAAGAGTTGTGACATAAGCAACTAGCAAAATTAAAATTATACCTTTAAATTACAATATCATATGCACAACCTAAATCTATTTACATGTATATTGTTTCATGCGGTTAAAGTGGAAATTTGGAAAAATGTGATATTTTTAAAGAAAAATTAAAAAGAATAGATTTTAAAAAATAAAATTTATTTTTTTAAAAAGTTTAAATTATTTTCAAACAAACAAACAAACAAACAAACAAATAACAAACCTGGGGCCTCTCCTTTCTCTTCCCATTGATCATTACCTCTTCAGCAATTTAAGGAGATAGAGGCAAACACCACAGCCCATTTCTGGCAAAAGGCAGATGTCTGGGGAACAGTGGTGTTATCCCTTGCTTATGGTGTCACCATGCAGTCCACACACCCCACATTCCTATAGTGACACCCCAGGATAAAGTAGTCATAGGAAACTTTCTCTTGGGTCCAGACTGGAATCATCTTACTGATTTGGCTGCTCGCATTGAGGATAGAGCAAGCTTGTTTTCTGCTGCTTCAGAGAATAGGGACGTTATCATACGGGGAGTTGCGGGGAGAAAGTGGAAATAAACTGGACGAGCAGAAGACTTTAATTTACGGGATTTGTCCCGTTCCGCCTCGTCTGATAACTAAATTCGAATTTAAAAGGGGGTTAATCCGAACAAAAACCTGATCTTTTCAAATCCTCAAAAATCCTGAAAATGAAAAGATCAGGTTTTTGTTCGAATTAACCCCATTTTAAATTCGAATTTAGTTATCAGATGAGGCAGAACGGGACAAATCCCGTAAATTAAAGACTTCCGCTCATGCCCGTTTATTTCCACTTTCTCCCCGCGACTCCCCATGTGATAAGGTCCTAGGACATGTATCAATGGATGCAAACTACAAGAAAAGAGATTCCACCTAAACATTAGGAGGAACTTCCTGATAGTAAGAGCTGTTTGATAGTGGAACACACTCCCTTGGAGGGTGGTAGAGTTTGGAGGTTTTTAAACAGAGTCTGGATAGTCATCTGTCAGGGCTGCTTTGATTGTGTGCTCCTGGATATCAGGGAGCTGGTTCTTCCAACTATGGGAGGATGTAGACTGCCCATTTGGGGCAGCAGAAAGCCGCCCCAGGGAGCAGCCGATCGGGGCTGCGGCAATCCCACACTGAAGCCCCGATCCTTCCTTTTGCTGCCCCTAAAAGAGCGGCAAAATGCTGCTCCTTTTAGGCGCTTCAAAAGGCCACACTAAGAGCCGGCATCATGGCTCTTCCATGCCCTTTCGGCGCAGCGTGTCTGTACACTGCACTGGAAGGACATCCTGATGCTGCACGCCGTGCGTATGGCCACACGGCATCAGGATGGCGTTGGGGTGCGGTTGGGGTGGCTGGCGTGCAGCTGTCCTGCCCCAACTCTACCTCCAGGCCGGCCCTTTGGGCCGGTCCGCAATAGCCCTATGATTGTATGTTATAAAGAGTGGCTAATACCGGAATAATTAGTTTTTATGGCATTGAGTAAGGAGGTATCTAGTATCTCTATGCACAATAGTTTTGTCAGGCTATGGAGTGGGTGCCAGATGCTACCCAGGTGCAGATCTACCCATTTGGATCCCTTGTACTACCACCTTCTCTTTCCTCTTCACTGGCTTCCCTTTGCCTTCAATTGTACTCCATTGTAATCAAGCTGTGGGAACTTCATGCTCCATTGGCATCCTATAGGACAAGTTTGATGTGGGGGCCATGTGACTCAACTGGTTGGGGCTGCTGGAACTTGTGATTCAACAGCATCTGGTAGGGAACATGAAGTTCACCTCTGAATGAGGATCTTGCTTTAAGTCAATGAATTAACTTGCATTGCAATACATTAACTTGCATGAATGCATTGGTATGACAATGGTTGTGATTTATTTGGTTCCTTGATTTCAAAGGGTTTACTTAACATGGTTGTCTGGGCTGAGCCTACCATAACTTCAAAAGTAACTCTAATCCGAATGAACCAAATGAGATATCTGTGCTCTATCTGTGCTCATGTGGATATCCTTGCACGTGTTCTCATTTGCCACAGACATTTCTTGAGAAAATTGTCAAGGATCATACAGATAGAACTGTCGTAACAAACTGGATGGTTAGAGTCAATGTTAAAAATACAGTGGGCCCTTGGAATCTGCTGGGGTTTGGTTCCAGGAACTCTCATGGGTAGCAAAATATGTAGAAGATCAAGTTCCATTAAATACAATGACATAGTAAAAAGGCATCCTTTATATAAAATGGCAAAATCAAGGTTTGTTTTTTTCAATTATCCCCCCCCCCCAGCCATGGATGATTGAATCCATGGATGCAGAATCCATGGATATAGACTGTAAAACACATCTAAAGCTTTTCGATTTCCACAAGTAAAATTACTAGAGACTTTTTTTAAAAATGACTACTAAACCATTTAGCAAGATGTCTGAAATATTCCTTAGGATGTGAGTCAAAACTTGGTTTTCATCTGCAAAATGTTGGAGGATGTGTATTTCCTGAACAGAGAATAGAATCCATTTATACTTTGAAATCCATACTCTTCTGGATTGTGGCACAGTTTATACAAAACACAAAAATATAAAGGGTGCATTCATCTAAAAAACAGGCCAAAATCAAAACTATTTATGTAAACTCCACAGTCAGTATGGCTTTTACCTATGGTGTCTGGGGAATTTTGGATATTGGCTTCCAGAAACGTAACTTTTCTAGTGCTGACAAAGGTAGGGGTGAAGAGATACTATGCAGGCTTGAGGCTTGTTCACCATTAATAAACAATGGTTTATAAAGGCAGGAATGTTTCGCCTAAAAGGCCCGTTGAGTGTGAAACTGCTGAGATATTTTCGCATCGCAAGCAGTTCTTCCTTTGTTATCTTTAGTTTCACGACTCTCTGTTTGCTAATAGCTATTGTAATAAAATGTAATTGAATTGACTACTAAATGGTTAGCACAAAGTACTGTTTATGCAGTTCTTTCACTCCCTTGGTTCTCACGTAGCTTTAAGAAACCAGAAATCTTCCCCCTCCGCACTGTCAAGAAATCTGTGCCAGGCAGTTAAGGGGTTAAAGATTATTTGCATAAATTAGCAAGTTTTACAAATGTATTCACCTACTGAAACACTGGACATTAATAATTGACATTCTATATGAAATGCAGTGTTCTTGAGGAGGAAATTGGGCTCCATGTTGCTATTAGAATCAGTGGAGCAGCAAACACTAAGGGGAGAAAAAGGGGAAAGAGAAATATTATTTCCTTCTGATAGTTACTGCTCCTGCATAACAACGATCTTTCATTTTGATGAAGTTCATTCCACTAAAAACAACAGGTCAGATTTTATGCAAAGTGGGAGAAGATCTGAGGAATCACACTTTATGATAATATTGGACAGGAAATGAAAAAGAAGATGTTTCTTTATGACATGGATTTAACACCCACTAACATTTCACTGTTTTGTTTCTAAAACAATCCTTCATTCTCCCAACTGTTTCAGGCTTAATCTGCCCTTCCCAGAGTTTTCAGGTTTGCTTAACAGTTTCCAAAAATTATGTTGAGTGGAAATTATTAACAACTATTTTAAAAATAATTTTTGAAATTCCCTGTTGCAACATAGATTAAATGACATAATAAAGATAAGTGATCCTGTTAGCTACCTCCTGCTGTCCTGTTCAGTTTAAGAATACATTATATGATTTACAAACATTGGTTCTGATACAGAAGTAATGACTTTCATAAGGTGCTCTTGCCAGTCATTCCAGCCACAGTGCTTTTGCTGTGTGCCATAAATACAAATTATGCATTCGCAAAGGGTTAGAAACAAATCTGTTCTTAATAATGTGCCCTGGCATAATTTGAAATTAGTTTAAAATGAATTAAATCATTCAGGCAGTGATCTACTTTACCAAGTTCTCACAGAGTAAAGTATGCCATATCAATTAAATCTCAATGAACTGGAGCAGCCAATAAAACTTCCATCGGCCATTGGTAGTGTTTCCAGCTACTGATGGTCATGCTATTTTAATTAATCTCAGTACAAACCCAGAAAGAGAGCAGAAATTGCCTGATATACTTGCCACATTGGCTAATAAAATGATCATTAGCCCTTCACTAACTCAGTCCTTCTGCTGTTCCACCAGATGGAACTTCCATAGACAAGGACTATATCAATTTTGGAAGAATGGCCAAAGATGGATAGCTGTTGGCCTACACAGGCTCACTGCGGACAATTTATCTTTCAGGTATCCCCCTTGTCTTCACTTACCCCCAATACACCATCTAATCCTGTAGTTTTCAAGAACCTTATACATTGTGTAGAGGGATCCTATAACATCTTTGAGACTAATAACTGAAAGAAAGACATTGGCATCATGAGCTTTTGTAGACTTCAGTCTACTTCCTCAGATGCATTTAGTGGTTATACATTGGTTATACTTGGCTTATTCAAATGCAAACCTGTCCTACACTATTTCTATAGCAAGGGTTAAGAACTGTCACAGGAACCATATACAGCAGTGCTACTCAAAATGCTGGCCTGTGGACAGTGACAGTCTGTGAACCATCAGCTGCCAGTCCAGAGTGAGTGCCAGGAATGAAAGAAACATCAGACAGCTTGCCATGCACTGATATAAAGGAACCTTTGATAAGCCATGTTATGAGATGTCATAAAATCATTGGAAACAACCACAGAGGCCTTCTAGTTCAACCCTTTGCCATGCAGAAATACATACCTAAAGCATCCCTGAGAGATGGCCATCCAACCTATTTAAAGACCTTAAAGGAAGGAGATTCCACCACCCTCTGAAACAGTCTGTTCCACATTAGTGAAATATTGGTGCTTCCTAATGGTTGAGAAATCTCAGAGGTGCAAGCTGGGTTCAGGAAAGGAAGCAGCATTAGGGATCACACTGCAAACATATGATGGATAATAGAGCACACCAGGAAATTCCAGCAGAAAATCTGCATGTGCTTTTTTGATTACAGCAAAGCCTTTGATTGCATAGAATGAAACATTCTTAAAGGAATGGGGGTGTCACTACTGATTATCAGTGGAGTCACTAGGGGGTGTAGACCACACCAGTAGACACCTTAAGGGGGGGGTGACACTATTGCTCCTCAGACTCCTGCCTTTTGTCAGAAATGGGCTGGGCATTCATCTGCTTCCCTTTAAAATGCTGTAAGAGATGGTGGGAGTGGGGCAAAGCTCAGTGGGAGGAGAAAGGAGAGGCCCTAGAGTTTTTTAAAATTCAAAATTCAAATTTCAACATTTTATTTTTTAAAAAAATATATCATATTTAACCAAATCTTCACTGTGTATATTAAATAATTTAGATTGTGAGCATGATATTGTAATTTGAAGGTATAATTTTAATTTTGCTAGTTATGTCGCAACTATTAGCAGCACATTCAGTGGTATATGGGAATTACAATTTATGAGTAACATTAGTGCAAAAAAGCATTACTAAGGATTCTGTATGATGTGATGGGAGGAGGTCAGTGGGGGCGTTTGACACCCTGAGCTACTTCATGGGGTGACGCCAACCCTAGTAACACCACTGCTGATTGTCCTGATGCAAAACCTGTACTCAGGGCAAGAGGCTGTTGTAAGAGCAATATAGAGAATCGAAAGGGTTCCCAATTGGCAAAGGCTTCTAACAAGACTGCATTCAAGCACCCTATTTGTTCAACTTGTAAAGCTTCATAGGCAGAACAGGCTCAGAGAAAGGAGAAGTGAGAATTAGAGGAAGGAACATCAACAGCCTAAGATATGCAGATAACACCATCTGCTAGCAAAAACCAAAAAAGACTTGGAACAATTACAGTTGATCCTCCATATCCATAGATTAATTTTTGTGCCCCCTCCACTTACCCACCCCGTCATTAGTCTAAAGAAGAGTTCTGTTAGGTGAAAAACCAGAGTTCCTGATAGTATTGATCTAGAATTCTAAAAATGTTACTTTTTTGGACCAGAGTTCCCCAAATCCCCCAAACTCCTATAGCTGATGGCCACTGTTGTTGTTGTTGTTGTTAACAGCCTTCACGTAGATCTCGACCCATGGCGACCCTATGGATGAGACATCTCTAGGCCCCCCTGTCCTCTACTGCTCTGCCCAGCTCCTGCAAACTCATGTTCGTGGTCTCTGTAATGAAGTCCATCCATTTAGCATGTGGCCTTCCTCTCTTTCTACTTCTGGAAATTTGGAGAATTGTATTCAAGAGCCAGCATGGTGTAGTGATTTGAGTGTTGCATGTTGGTGACTATGGAATTATGAAAGCAACTTTTATTGCATGTTGTTTTAAATTGAATCAAGCCTCCTGGACTGCAGCCGGAAGTCGGGATGGAGTTGGGGATTATTGTAAGCTAAATTGCCACTGAATTGCTGGCCACTATCAGCCTGGATCCCAACTGGGCTTAGCCAGTGCTTTTTAGAAGCCAGAAAGCATTCCGGTTTCAAAAATGCATTGGATGAGCTTGGTTAGGACCCGGGCTGATGATGGCTGGCAGTTCAGCAGTGATTTGGCTTGAAATAATCCCTGCCTCCATCCCGCTTCCCAGTTGCAGCCCAGGAGGCTTGATTCGATTTAAAATGGCATGTGATAAAGTAGTTGGACTACGACTCTAGAGACCAGGGTTCGATTATGCAGTCAGATATAAAACTCACTGAGTGACCTTGCTCTTAGCCTCAGGTGAATGCAATGGTAATTCTCTTCTAAACAAATTGTGCCAAAAAACCCCATGATAGGTTTGCCTTAGGGTCACCATAGTTGAAAATGACTTGAAGACACACAGCAACAACATGTTCAAGAATACATTCTCTCAGCCTCAGTGGAAGGCAAGGGCAAACCTCAACTGAACAAATTTGCTTTAGGGTCACCATAAGTAAGAAATGACATGAAGACACACAACAGTAACAACAATTCTAAGAAGTGGATTCATGACTAAATGAGTGCCCCCTCAGAATCTGGTACTGGCAAGGCCAGGGAAAGAGAGAGCTGGCACAGCTGGACAAAGGGAGCCAATCTGCAGGGGCCTATTCTTCTGCTTGTTTACAGCCCTCCCATGCTCAGACAAATGCCACCATTGGGATCTGTTCATTTTTAAAACAACCCTCCTCAACCCATAGACCACAGTGATATTATTTTTGGGGGGCAAAAACTCCCATAATTCCATAGTCACCATAACCACTGGCCATAGTGGCAGAGGAATTATGAAGCTGTAGTCCAAAAGCATAATACTACACTCTGTCCACTCTCAGGACTGGCAGAATGGTGACTATGCCCCATATTATTCAATGGAGGCGCATTCACACATCCATACTGATGTATCTGCGTGCATGCTGCTGCCATTTAATAATATGGGATATGACATCCCTATTTTTTTGACATCCACATGGGGAGGTAGGCAACTGCATGGAGGATGGGGCTAAATTTCATCTCTGTGACCTCCTCCCACAGGCCTCACTCATATGTCCTGTTTACAGTGGATATGATGACACTTCCAGCCACCATTTTGCACCTTTTCGGCCAATTTCAAGCGATTTTTTCATGGTTTCTGGGGTACTGAAGGCTTCTGGTGGACAGACAAGTAAAATCACCATGTTTCTAGTTGAATTTTTAATAGTTTAGGCTGTTTTTCCCCCCACTTAAGAATCAGCCTGGGAAATTTAAAAAAAAATTGTGTGTGTGTGTGTGTGTGTGTGTGTGTGTGTGTGTGTGTGTGTGTGTGTAGGAAGCTGGCAAGGTCTTCAAAGGTTCTTTAGAGTGATCAAAATGGGGCTTGGGTACATGTGGCATATAGGCTGCACTTTCTCCCATTTAGGGCGAGGTAGCTTTTTTAAAAAGACAGTTTTGTAGAAAGCAAGAGGAGAGCAAGAGAAAAATGCTAATAAATTCCTTCCCCCATTGGAAAAAATATTCTGTAAACTCAAATTTGGATGGCACAGTATGTGAAATGGAATCTTGCTGATATAAACCCCCACCAAGGTTGATAGAAAAGAATTTGATCTGCCATGGCTGCTCTAATAACACAAATTGCCCTCCACAGAGGGATCTGAGCATCCCTTTTTATGTACTATGCTACAAATATTCCCCTTTTCTCCATTTTAATATTAGTGAACGACATAAATTATCTCCCATTCTGAGGCACTGCTGAAGCAGCCATCTGCTCTAATATCACCCTGACAATGATATAGGACTGAACATTGCCGTGTTTGGTCTGTTGCACAGAAAAGGACAATAGGACATATTTTAAAATGTCAGAATCCTTCAGAACCTGTATTCGGGAAAAGTTTGCTTTTATGAAAATGGATTGTAATGGAGATATATCATGATGTAGATCTCATTGCAGATGCTGGTGTGGTGAATTAGATTATGAAGTGATCTAATTACCACCATGTTAAATACTTGCTCTTGTCAGGCTTTTTCATGCTGAAAAATAAAATTAGAAGACAAGGGCCCTGACTCACCAGTAAAACCGATTTGTGGTCTGTGGCATGGCCCTGGGGATCACCATCATGTTTGGGCAGTTCCTCTTTTCCAGCAAAGAAGCCTGTGCAAATTTCATGGCTTTGGGGAAGGACAGCCGATGAGGAGCTCAGAGGGTAGAGGGGACTCCTCTCCACCTGATATTGAAATTGGAGTTTTCACTCGGGTCAAGGACTCTTCTGCACAGTGGTGTCACTAGGGTTGGTGTTACCCAGTGCGGTAATTCATGCTGTCACCCCCCTGCATTGACCTCCTCCCATACCACACCCATAGAGAATCCTTAGTAATTTTTTTTGTACTAATGTTACCCATTAATTGTAATTTCCATATATCTCTGAATGTAATGGTAATAGGTTGTGACATCGACAAGAACAATTAAAATTATTTTTTTAAATTACAAGATCATATGCACAGCCTAAATGTATTTACATATTTATTTATTTATTATTTTATTTATTTCATTTATATCCCGCCTTTCTCCCTTTAAAACATCTAAATTCAATATAAAATCACATAAAATATCAAAGAAGTAGGATAGGTATGTTAAAGGGAAGTTCCTGGTTCCTGGTAGAAAATTCAGAGTTGAATAGTTTAAATATAACCAAAACTTAATAAATAGAAAGAGGTAATTATATAATGAAATTTAGAGTATGGTTGTTGGAACAGTGAATGCACTTTGTGGGGTGGTAGAGGATATGTATATGTAATAATGTAGTAGTGTAATAATGTAGTAGTGTAAATATGTAATCAGATGATGGATATATGAGTGTTTTTATGTTTGTAAGATGTTTGTTTAATTTAAAAAAATCACATAAAATATAACAAGTTAAAAACAGACTAAAAAACCACCTGCTCCATAAAACCACCCTCCTATGCATTATATACAGAAAGCCTGCTGGCATAAAAATGTTTTTACTTGCTGGCGAAAGCCCAGCAAGGAAAGGACCAGCCTAGCCTCCTGAGGAAGGGCATTCCAGAGGGTGGGAGCAGCCACTGAGAAGGCTCTCTGTCCGGGAAAGCTGCCAAGTAGCTAATAGCAAGACCAAACAAACCAGTGTGTGAAGTGCAAGCAAGCCTCAAAGAGCAGACTTACAAACAAGGCAGAGTCCGTAACAAGGTCTGTGGTCAGGCAGGGTACAAGACAAATGGTCAAGCAAAAAGTGAAGTCAGGCAGTCCAGGACAAGAGTTCCAAAAGAGCAGCGTGGTCAGGTCAGTCCGTAGTCCAAAGGTTTGAGCCAAGAAATCAATACCAAGTCAGGACGCAAGGTGCTATCTTCAGAGAACTCAGATAGCTTCTGATGAAATCCTTGGCATCTTTCCTAGCATTTTATCATTAACCCTCATTGGTGTAGGTGGTCCTGATAAGGGCGTGCCTCCAGCGCTCAAGGGGGCTTTATGAAAAACGCCATCCTGCAAAGGCCCAGAGTCCTCCCTTGAGTCCTCAGCCAGGCTGGGCATGACACACTCTCTCGTGTCCTCACCTCACAAAATCTGTGATCTTGGTGGGACTAAAAGAAAGCCTTCTGCAGATCTTAGGGCTTTCATATGTTCATATGGGGAGATACGGTCTCTCAAATAGTCTGGACCCAAGCCATGTAGGGCTTTATAGGTCATGATCAGGACTTTGAATTGTGCCCAGAAATGAACAGATAGCCAGTGGAGCTGTTTTAACAAGGGAGTTATATGCTCCCTATAACTGGCCCCAGTCAGCATTCTGGCTGCAGTGTTTTGAACCCGCTTAAGTTCCCAGACAATTTCCAAAGACAGCCCCACATAGGACCTTATCACACGGGGCCCAATCCAGACAGAATCCAAATGAAATCCTGACCTAATACATATTATTTTTCCGTGTGTCCACACCACATCGCACAGAACCCCGACAGAACCCCGACAGAATGCGGAAAGAACCGAGATCTTTTGAATTTTGGTTTCTTGAGGAATTGCAATTGCGCGATGGGAATCATTTTGCTTTTGCCGTAGGTATGAAAACCCAATACGTATTGGGGAGCATTTCCCCGCCTGCACTCCAAGGAGGATGTCCTCAGAGAGCAGGCTCTCCAGGGAGGACCTCCTCAGAGAGCCGACCCTGCACATGTGTGATAAGGTCCATAGAGTGTGTTGCATTAGTCCAAATGGGATGTAATCAAATCATGTGTCACAGCAGCCAGATCTGACATCTCGTGTGCTTAAAGTTAAAATTTGGTAAAATGTGATTTTTTTTAAATGAAAAATAAATAAATAACAATTAAAAATGAATTTTTGAAATTTGAAATGTTATTTAAAAAAAACAAAAAACAAAAACCTGGGGCCTCTCCTCCCTCCTCCCACTGAGCCTCACCTGATCTCTTCAGCATTTTAGAGGGACACAGGCAAATGCCACAGCCTGTTTCTGCCCAAAGGGAGATGTTTGAGGAGCAGTAGTGTTACCTCCCCTTGGGGGTGTCACCCAGTACAGTCCACACTTGCTACATCCCCTTGTGATGCTATCCGTATGAGCCCCATTCTTTCAGCAGTCCTGCTAATAAAATAGGAACATGCCATTTCAAGGCAGCTATCATCACACCTCCTCACTTTGATGCAACCGGGGCTGCTGCCTGCATCACGCTTTCTTCCTGACTCTCCCTTAACCCTACCTCCCTACCTTATGCCCATCCCAACATGTCTTTAGGCTTATTGTTTGTTTGTTTTTCTCCCCATTTTTTTTGGAGCTCTGCCACTGCAACTGAAGTCAAAAGAAATAAATAAATGACCATATATATATTAAAAGTACAGTTGGCCCTCTGTATTGGCATGAGTCCCATTCCAGACCCCTCTCTGTGGATACTAAAAAAAAAAAAAGGGACCTCAAGTCCCATTCCCATTATTGTCAATGGATGCTTACGTCACTTGCTGCAAATGGAGTTCAAAATGCACAAGTAATTGCATTCAATTAACTTAGCTGTGGGATGGAAGAGGAGAGGCACGGTCTTCCCCTTTCCAGTAGGATCTAGCAAACTCAAACTGCTGCAGTCTCTCCTAGCTTGCGTGTTCTTCCTCTTTAATAATGTTTTTCCTCTTGACCACACTGTAATAGCTCAAAATGTTTGAGGGTATGCCCTACAAAAACTCCTCCTTTGTTCTCAGCACACTTAAATTATTTCAATGTGTGGGTGTCTGGCCTGCTGATACAGAGAGCCAACTGAACTAAAGGTAATCTGGAATAGTGAGGGGGAGGGAGGAAATGGGGAGGAGAGGACAGAGACCACATGAATGCCAATTGTGCAACTGGCCTGAGATAGATGTTTTGCACTTGGGGACTGGCATACTTACCAGGTCATTGATGGGTTTCCCTTGTCAATAAAAAGGGATGGGTCAGGGACAGTGCAACTACAGGTCAGATGCATTGTCATGCAATGAGTATGGCCAATGCTGCTTCTTTCCTGGTAATAATTGCAGTTTAAAAGCCATGTGTAGTAATGTCCTAAGTGGAGTAGAATAAATTCCGGCTCTTGCCAGCTTGCTCAGCATATTTATTTAAAGGTTTTATACCAAAACCTCTTCAACCAAAAGAGGCACCCAGTGATGAGGAATGCTGGGAGTTGCAGTTCAGCAACACCTACCGGTAATGGTCCATATCAGGGGTAGGCAACCTTTCCCCTTTAAGGGCCAAGGGACTTCAGCTCCCAGAAGCCTCAGCCATGTTGGCCAATAGTCCCATGTTGGCCATTAGCTCCTGGGATTCTGGGAGCTGAAGTCCTTCGGCCCTTAAAGGGGACAGGTTGCCTACCCCTGGTCCATATGATTCCAGTTCCTGCCCTGAAGCTCCTTTGCACTACAATTTCACTTTAACTGCCATGGCATGGCTGACTGCATCCTGTGGAATCCTGGGATTTGTAGTTTCGGTAGGGGCCTTTGGAATCGTCAGCCAAAGAGCAGATAGGACAAGAGATTCCACCTCAACATTAGGAAGAACTTCCTGACAGTAAGAGCTGTTCAGTGGTGAAACCCTCTGCCTGATACTGTGATGGAGTATCCTTCTTTGGGGGCTTTTGAATAGAGGCTGGATGGCCATCTGTTGGGGGTGCTTTGATTTTGTGTTCCTGCATGGCAGGGAACTGGACTGGATGGCCCTTAGGGTCTCTTCCACCTGTGATTCCTCTGGGGCCTCTTACCAAACTAGAAACCTCAGGATTCCATAGAATGGAACCATGGCTGTTGAACTGGGTTCACAGTGCTATAACTGTATAGTGTGAAAGAGCCCTTAGACTTTCTAATATAAGTAAATTTTAAATATTGCCAGTTTTTAGAAGCAAAACAATCTGCAATGAATATAGTACTATGCTGATACAAGGACATTTCATAATATTTAATTACCAGCAATCTTTAAACATTAAACCAAAGCAGAAAAAGGCAAAAAAAGAGGGAAAAGACCCAAATCAGTCTTTTGATCCCTTTCCAAATGGTTCTTGGGAAATGACTCGTGTCTTTCTCTTCTCCTTTGATTCCTTCCCCACATTAACCATTGGCCAATGGCTGCTGCTGCTATTCACCACATGTCTGTTGCTGTTATGACTTTTCCTTTCTTCATTATTTCACTTCATGTTCATGGTATTTTATCTAATTGATTTATGTATCAGGATGTATTTGGGAACTTTTGAATAATATAAAAAGCAGTGCCTGCTGTATGACAATACATAATGGTGCATGTTGTTTTCGAGCCTTCCTGGGCTGGATGCCATTGTAAATAAATAAATAAATAACTTATGCCCAATAGACTTTTATGTGGTTAAAGATTTTGACTGATTGATTAACAAGAAAATGTTTGCTAGCAGGCTACTGAGCAAGCCAAGAGATATTGTATGGTGTCTGTCAGTGAGCTGGGGGGGAAATGCATATTCTTCCAGTTTTTGTTTTGTTTTGTTTTTTTAATAAAGAGGAATGCTGCAACCTACTGACATCAGGCATTTTCCATTTCATTGTTCTGGTGTCTTCCCTTCGGTGTGCTTCATAATGTTTGATTTGCTTATTACAGCTGGTAAACTTCATTGTATTCCTGAAGTCTATGAAAAATCCTGGTCATTTATTGCATGCAAGTTAACTTTAACAGACTTTCTCCTGCGTGTTAAAGCACCATTAAATGGGAGTGTTCCATCAGTCACAGCACTGTCTGTAAGTGTGAAAACTCTGGTAACGATCATATATTCTTTTTTTGGTGGAGAGCAAGGAGTTTCTTTGTACTAAAAAGCACACGCTTATGGTTCAAATGTTAATACAAATAATCTGCAAAGAGTGGATATTTTATCATGGAAGGCTTTGCTTTGATCTCTCCACATTCAAAAGGTCTGTCTGAAGGGGACCAGAACCAAGGAAAGGTGGCTGTTCAAGCCCTTAGGCAGAAGGCTGGCATCAATAGGTTCACTCACACATAATACAGAGGTGATTTTACATGTATGAATCCTACAGATGAGTCATACCATAGCTGTTGCTACTTTGCCCCCCAAAAGATGAATCCTGTCACCAAAGAAACATAAACCAATTTGCATGGTATTCATATATGCTCATTTGTGCATATATGCAAATCTAGAAATAATTACTATAATTGAAATAGAAATATAAAGACATCTCGCCAGGGCTGTGGAAGGGCTGTGACCAGGTGATCTGTTTACCTGCACACTCTGCTTTCCAGGTACCCCCTATAGATGGGCAACTTTTAGGCTCTTCATAGTCTGTCTTGTCATGGCTGTTTACTTTTAAATTATTCACAGACTGGACAGCCCTCAGCAAGAGCATGCTTTCAAATAGAGGCCTGTCCTCTGTAACAAAGGACACATTGCCACCTTAATCAACACTACAGACAAGTTTTTTTGTGGGTGTTTCAGGCTATGTGGCAGTGTTCTAGAATATTTTATTCCTGACATTTCAACAGCATCTGTGGCTGGCATCTTCAGAGATTGCTGGCATGGAACTGAGTGGGGTATATACATACTGTGTGACCCTTGGTTGAGAGGAAGTGATTTACATGTTAATCTGTGTGTTGTTCTATTGTTGAATGCCAAGGCCTTAGGGTGGGAGCATATGCAAGGAGACATTATGTCTATTTAATTAGTGATCCATTGTCTGCTGGGGAAACCCCTGATCTTGACTGGTTTTCATTTGCACATGCTGGGTCTTGATTTTGATGTGTTTCACCAACACACAGATTAGCACGTAAATCACTTTCTCTCAACCTAGGGTCACACAGTATCTCTCTCTCTCTCTCTCTCCTACTCACATCCATGCCACTCTGAAGATGCCAGTCACAGATTCTGGCAGAACATCAGGAATAAAATCTTATAGAACACAGCCACATAGCCCGAAAAACCCACAAAAAAACATGGATGCCATCCATGAAAGCCTTCGACTTCACTACAGACAAGATTTTCAACATCACCTCAGGCACAAAGATATAGTAGTACTAAAAATGAGTTGAGCACAGAAGAAATCAAATAATATCCATATAGATCCATGAAGTGAACTGGTCCTGAGATTGTGCCAGTGTACCTAACCCACTGCTATCAATGAGAGAGGCAAAATTGGCTCAGTGAAATGCTCAGCTGCAATTATTATTATTATTATTATTATTATTATTATTATTATTTATACCCCGCCCCTCTGCATAGCAATCGGGGTGGCTACCAACATAAAATACAATGCAATAAAATCAATCCCAAACCCAAGCCTCCCTCCCCTTAAAAATTTATTAAACAATCATCAATTAAAGAATATTTAAATTTAAGAGAGCCTTTACAATAAAAGATTAATAACAATCAACAGAAATGGCTGTTATGGCAGCACTATGGAAGGAAGGGAAAGGGGAACAGTAGATCTGGTTCTTGTGACCGGGAAAGCTAATCAAAAAGACTAATCAGGAAAGGCCTACCAGAAAAGATCTGTCTTGACAGCCCTTTTAAAGCTGTCTAAGGTCATCAAGTGATGGATCTCATCCAGCAGGCCGTTCCATAATCTGGGAGCGATCATCGAAAAGGCCCTCTGGGAGGATGCTGATAGTCTGGATGTTTTCACCTGTAGCAAATTCATCCCAGAGGACCTAAGTGCTCGGGGAGGATTATATGGGAGGAGGGGGTCTTGGAGATAAGTTGGACCCAAGCCATTTAGGGCTTTATAGGTGATAACCAACACCATGTACTGGGCTCGGAAACTAATAGGCAGCCAGTGAAGAGAATTCAATATAGGTGTAATATGGTCTCTTTTTGATGTAACAGAGACCAACCTGGCTGCCATGTTCTGAACTAACAAACAGGAGGTAGCCCCATGAAGAGCACATTACAGAAATCAAGACCGGAGCTTACCAAAGCGTGTACCACAGTTTTGAGACTGCAGCACAGTCTTGTAAACTTTATGGCAACCTCTCTGGAGCACAGTCCTCATAAACATTTGATTTATGGTACCCTTAACCACAGATTTTTATGGCATAGGGAAAAGAGCATTTTCAGCAACATCTTGTTTCTCTCATAAAGATTCCTCAGCCAGCAGTAGTATCTTTTGCAACAGTAGTTTGCATTTCCTCCCTTGGAATCCTGAGGCCTATGCTAGTTGAGAGCTGTCCTGACCTTGGTCAACCAAGAAAGATGGCAGGATCACAGGCTGAGGTAGTCATGCAGTGACATTGATCAGTGCCTTTTCCCCTCCAGATATTTAAATTGTAAAGAAACTAGGCTGGAGACATCATTAAAATAAAATACAAGAAAGGAGAAGGGAAGTTCAGGACTCCAGTAAAAACTTGCCTCCTTTTTATGAAGTGGCAAAACTCTACCAGTAAAATATTATATTATTGAACCATTGTGAGTAAATTCTCCTAGCACTTGAAAAATCAACACTTTTCCAGCAACAGAGATTCAAATTCAAAGAAAGCCACATATGCAAAATTAAGGCAATTTGGTGCTGCAATTACATAATTCTAGATTATGGATTTGATGATCTTATCAGAGTAGGGTGGAGGTACAGTATTTTACTAAGGCCTTCTTACCAGTAAGAATCAAACAGGAGTTGTATGAAATGAAGAATGTTATGGCTTCAAGCTCCTAATTCTCTCTGTCATTTCCTAGTAGTTACTCCTGTTTCACATGGTATTAGTAACTACTAAGAATCCAGCAGGAGTTATAAGAAACAAAGAACTGTACTTAAATAAGTTTGCATTCAGCTTCTACAATATACTCTGTTCTCCTTGCTTGGTCTTTGTACTGTTGTGTGCTGGCTAATTTCCTGTTAGCTGTTTTCTTAATCTTAAATTTTCTTCCTGGGACCCTAACAAGACTACTACACATGGCTTTTAAACAGATTATAGTTTGGAAAAGAAGCAGTTTGGGCAATACTTATTACAAGCCGATGCCTCCAACCCATAGCTGCTGTGACCCTGAAGAATGATTAGGATATCCCTTTGTATTGACAGGGAAAACCCATCAATAAGTTCTCATTCATGCTGCAGTCCTGTTAGTCCTCAGGTCAAAATATTGCTCCTATAGCAGTTCCAATATTGGCAGACACATGTTGTCAATATATCCTCCTCTGCCACATCCCTCCTCCCCTCACAGTTCCCAAGCAGTATGAATTCCTTTATTATTTATTTATTTTTAAATTCTTTTTAAAACTTAAATCACAGTAGTAGAGCTCCAAAACTGTGAAAAAGTTACAAATAAAATATATAAAATAAAACTCCCAAAGGCACAGGGTAAGTTGGCAAAGTTAAGGGATGTCTGGAAGAGCAAGTGATGGTGGCAGCGGACCTAGTTGTGCAATTGCGAAGATGTGAGATTATGTTTGCTCTTGAAATTGGTATCTTTCCATTTTAAAAAAAACACCCCAAAACTGATGCGACCACTGCAACAGGACTCATGTGGAAATGTCCCACATTTGTCTGCTGCTCTGTTACCCTAAACGTCCTACTTAGGAAATAATCACACTGCACATTTATAACAGCTTGACCCTTCTTTAAGTACCATGGCTCCATCCAAGGGAATGTAGTTTTGAGGGAGTTAAAATTCTCTGCTAGAGAGCGTACATGCCCCAGAATTATAGTGGTGCAATTCTCTAATGGAGAATTCTGAATATCTCTCACCCAGCTACAAATCCCAGGATTCCATAGGATGAAGCCATGATAGATCAAAGTACTAGAATTAAGTAGTGTGGACAGACATTTTTTAGTTCCATATAGGTGGAAATAGTTCCATTAATCTCTGCTTTTCCTCTGGGGCACTAGGTTTCTCTTCCTGTCTGCTGTCATATTAGCTCCTATCTGTCATGTAGGATTTGCAGAGATGCTAATGATGTGTTTTATTTCACATACTTCAAAATGTGGTCAGACTGCTCTGCACTGTTTGTGGTCTTCCTGCTCATCCTGCTGAAGTGGATCCTGAATGGTTTCACCCAAAGTCCTGTTTTAATGGCACTGCTGGCTTTCACCTTTAGTTCGTGGCACAATGCTGAATGCTTACTAAGGCCAGCACTGGACTATATCACCTGGTTGAGCACACAACCCCAAAAAGGCATCTGGTGAATTTGGGGCTAGATGTAGATGTAGAAAATTCCATAGTCTACATTTGTGCTGCTGTGTCAAAAAGGCTTGCATGGAACTGCCAGCACCCTGCATCTCTTTCCTTTTGTAGGGCTCACATTTGTAGTGCCTTACATGAAATTATTCTGCTGTGACAGAACTTGCAGAGAAGTTCCTTTTTTGAGCTACAACTCCTAGAACCACTCCTTTCTGTGAACAGCATTCCCCATTGCTGATGCTGCTTGGAGAATCCTAGGAATTACAGACCAAAAAAGCAGCTTTACCCCTGAGCTCTGGTGTGTATGGTCCTGCTCTTGCCAGTGATGCCTCTGTTCTTCCTCTGTCCATACATTTGTAATGGAAACTCACCATTGTAAGCTGAAAATAATTCCTATTTCAAAGTTTGTTTGAACTAACAGTGCCC
>CM034701.1:177288285-177300078 GCA_020142125.1 Phrynosoma platyrhinos | reverse complement strand
TTGACAGAAGGAGTCCAGTGAGAGGGAGATGATCTTCCCTTCCTATGGCACTCTACCATGTACTCCAAAAGCCCAGTGCAGAGGACTAGTTCATCTGGGGCAAAGGATCTCAGAGGAAAGGAGGGAAGGGATATGAGGGAAAGGTATTCTATCATGCTGCCTTAGATCATTCTATATACTATCCACACTGAACAGTTATAGCTGTTTAGATCCCAAATTAATTGCCATGGCTCCATCTCATGGCAGCCTAGGGCTTGTAGTTTGTTGAAATGCTTAGAATTCTCTGTTAGAGAGCTCTAGTCCACACCCTGAATTACAGTATTAGAATTCTTTAGAAGAGAATTTGAAATACTTTGTTGACCAAAATACAAATCCCAGGATGCCATAGGATGGAGCCATGACAGTTCAAGTGGTATCAAAAGGCTCCTTGAAGAGCCACTGCCTCTTAACCAAGGCTAGAATAAGGAACTATTGCACTACAGATAAATTTGGCCCATCTGACTTACATAGGGTTGCATCTTCCTGAAGGCCCTTCCTTTTACATAGGTCTTCTAATCTGCTCTGCATCTACACTGCAGTCATCCTTGGCAACCTAAACTGGTTGACCTCTGCTGTGTGAACTGAGGCTGCTGCCACACTGCTTTAACTGTTCTTGCTCAGTGCTGTGCAATCCTGGAATTTGTAATTTGTTGTGGTGCGAGAGCTCTCTGACAGAGAAGGCTAAATATCCTGCAAAACTTCCTATCCCAGAATCCCATCCCATTGAGCCATGGCAGTTAAAGCAGTGTCAAACTGCATTAGTTTTGCAGCATTAATGCACCCTGAATATTTATCTAGATCTGTTTTACTGATTAATAATAATAATAATAATAATCTGCAAGTATCATTGGGTATAATTAAGGGCTGTAATTAAAATAAAATGAATGCAAAAGAAACATGGATGATTGGTGAACTCTCAGGTATGTTTTGTGCTGTCAGACTGGCAAATGATATAAACATCACTGAAGTATTGGTGAACCATCATTGACAGCTGGGACCATAGGTAAATTATTCACCACCCGTATGCAAAAAATGTGTATAATAGATACATAATTATGTAGCAGACGTTAAAAGGTTATAAACCATGGTTATCAGCATCCTATTGAAGGGCTGGACTCAATAGTGATCTACTACAATTGATTAACTATTTTTCAAACTCTTTATTAACCATTAATCAGTCATTTATAAAGTATTAATAAGTGGTACCTCTGGGTAACATCGCTGAGGGATATAATTGCACATTGTCTGCAGAAGAATTTCTAAGTGCCAAGTAACAGGAATGGCAGGCCTTACATGACCTGCATGAACTTCAGTGGTTTGTATAGAGCTCGGCTCAACAAAACATCAAGAGCAGCAGATGGTTTTAGATGATCAGGGTTCTATATTGCACCTACCTAAAGTCACAGAGGTTGCTGTTCCACCAATGCATTTGAGAGTTCCTAAAGTATTTTTTTTTCATGATATGGCAGGAAATGAGTAAATCATGAGGGTGTCTTTAGGTGGCCAAAAAGCAATACAAAATATAAAAGTCATGGCTGGTCCTGGCTGTTTTCCAAAGTATTTTTGACTGAGATTAACAGATTTGTTCTTGCTGGGTGTTGTTTCTTAAAAATAATATTTAAAAAATTAACAGTGTTTATCAGTTATGCGTTTAAGATGCTGATTTTATTTTATTTATTTTTTAACTGTGAAGCATTATTAATAGGGGTTGAAGTCAATCTGACTTGTAGTTTACCATATATACTTGACTATAAGTTGACCTCATGTATAAACCAAGGACAGATTTTGTAGCCAAAATTATGGCTTTTGATAGGACTCGTGGATAGGTTGAAGGCAAAACGTAGGGGCATGTAAGAAAGAATGTAAATCAGGGGTAGGCAACCTTTCCCCTTTAAGGGCCGAGGGACTTCAGCTCCCAGAAGCCTCAGCCATGTTGGCCAATAGTCCCATGTTGGCCAATAGCTCCTGGGATTCTGGGAGTTGAAGTCCCTCAGCCCTTAAAGGGGAAAGGTTGCCTACCCCTCATGTAAAGAATGAAACAAAGAAAAACAGTGCTAAAGAACTTACAAAATTCCACCGTGCATAACTGTTTGTGCTCATACTAAAGGATGAAGAGGGAACCACCACTGCCATTTTCCCACCCAGGCATTCAAAAAGGCCAGAAGTAGTGCCATGGCACAGAGAGTAGAGAGGGCCAGTGTTTCTTTTAGGTTCTCCTGGGATGAACTAAGCCAGGGATAGGCAACCTTTCCCCTTTAAGGGCTGAGGGACTTCAGCTCCCAGAATCCCAGGAGCTATTGGCCAACATGGGACTATTGGCCAACATGGCTGAGGCTTCTGGGAGCTGAAGTCCCTCAGCCCTTAAAGGGGAAAGGTTGCCTACCCCTGAACTAAGCTCTCATCTTTTGCCACTCAATTCAGAGAAGGGTATACAGTATATTAATAGATAAAGGTAACAGTTAAAGTACAGTGCTTACATTGACCCATGAATAATCTGATCCAGGTTTTTTGGGTAAGTTTTTTTGACTAAAATTTCTAGACTTATGCATGAGTATTTATAGCAGTGATGGCAAACTAAAAGGCCTTCCAGCACCAGGTCTTATCTTATGCCAGGGGCAGGACTTCTGGTGTGGGACTTCTTCCCCCAGCCCTCCTGGGCCTTCAGCTGCCTTTCCAGAGACAGCTGAAGGCTTGTAAGGGCAAGGGGGGAAGAAGAGGAACAGGCACATGCCTCTTCTCCTCCTCCTCCTCCCACACCATCCCTAGGCCTAGAGAGGCAGCTGAAGGCCAGGGAGAGTCTAGAAGGAGGAGGAACAGACACACAGCTCTTCCTCCTCCTCCCCTTGCACTGTCCCCAGCCTTCAGCTGTTCTAGAGAGGCAGCTGAAGACCTGGAACAGCTGGGAAGGAGGAGTAACAGGTGTGCGCCTCTTCCTCCTCCTCCGCAGCCTCCGTGTGCCGGGGAAAATGGCTTCATGTGCCATCTCTAGCATGCATGCCATAAGTTCGCCATGACGGATATATGTTATATTAATAGATAAAGGTATTTATTTAATGCATTTTTCTCTCTGTGTGTATTTCTTTTTAACATCACTCATTCCCTTGCAAGCATTGGAGTGGGTAAGAAATGGTATATTCCATTATTCATGGATCTGTTTCTTAAGCTCAAAATGGAAATGGAGGAGAAGAATAAAAACATGGATGGGATTTTTTACTTGCATTCTAATAACTTTCTTAATGTAGTAAATTAATGCTAATTTAAAAAAGAAGTTAAAATTAACCTAAGTGTAATAAATGTTCCTCTTGCCATGTAAATGAAACTTCTAAAAAGCTTTTAGTGTAAATAATGTAGTTACACTTTTTTGATAATGTTTAAGTTTCTCCCTATTCATGTCCATTGGTCCTGCTTTTGAGATATGTGTTTTCTTCTATGGAAAAAAAAGCCTATTCATCTGTTTCCCAGTGGAATGCGCAACATGGAGACATTGGGGCTGAGTAGGGGTGTAATTCTTTTGATATTTTTTTTGAAGGAAGCAACAAATAATATTAGCAATTTTCTTCTCAATGCATAATCACAAACTCACTAGTCACAATTTGAGACTTATTCTGCACAAAATTCACACATGGTTGTTTTGTGCAAAAATTGCATTTTCTGTATAGGAAACAAACACAGAAAATAATATGGTTTTTTTCTGCACCGAAATATTGTTTTTCTATACAGGATTAGAAAAATGTTGTTTCCTGAACAAAACAATCATGTATGATTTTTTGTAGAGTCTCTTCAGTCCAGGATTTTTTTCATCAGCGTTTTTCGACACCCAAGAAACATGTTTTTTAAACATTTCTGAGTATTTTCTAGGGAATATTCTTCTCATTCCTAGGACAGAGCAGATGGGCATGTGGCTAGAGGGGCAAGACTGGTGGCTGCAGGTATACTGTCCCCCTCCCACATATGCTGAACTCATAGCAGCTTAGTACAATAACATCTAAAATCTAGAAAACAGTGACATGTTTTTAGGCCTAAAAAAGACATAGCTGTTTTCTGGATTTTGGATGTTATTGTACTTTGCTGTATGGCGAACATGGCTGCCCTTGGATATGTTTTCAAAATAGAAGCATATGAATGAATAGTCCTTATTAGTGGTTATTATGTGATGTGTCTGAAATCCAAAAGTTTGGGAATATTACCTATTAAATCACAACTCCTAACATTCCCCTGCTAACATGGCTAGTAGCCAGCATTTCTCAGTGGCCATGCTGGCTGGGGGATTCAGGGAGTCATAATCCAAAAACTAAGGTCTAATGAAATTACTTTATTATTATTTAGTAATTAGTTCAGATAAGGATCTTCCTGGTCCCATCATTACAGCAAGCTCACATCAAGGAAGTATCAAGGAAATGAAACTCTCTGTTGTATAGTGCCTTTTTACAAGGCAAGCTCAGAAGGTCCCAGTGCTACCAGACCATGATAGTTTACTGTTTTGGGGGCAGAAGCTTTGGGGTTAAAGCCTGCTATCATCGTTTCAGTGGCCAGGGCGATCCTGGACCTATTCCAATAGGTTTTATATTGTTGGAGCAAAGAACATACTTTACTAAGTGGTGAAAGCAACTACCAGTAGTGCAGACATAAAAGATAGTCAATGCCCATCACCCAACTTTTACTTGCATATTGGGTGGAAGTGTATAATATGCTTACTGTAGTTGTCGAAATAAGTTGTGGCTGTGATAAAAGGATCATTTAACTTTTGCTCTGCCCTGGAAGAAGACAAGAATGCTGGGAACAACATCCTTTTTGAAGAGCTGAACTACTCTTTCTGATAGCTGGCTATAACAATACTATGCTGAATGGCTACTCCCTGGAAACCAAGAGCTAAGACCAAGAGGAATCCCAGAGTGTTGCCTACTGGCTGGGAGTCCTTATTGAAATGCATCCCATCTGCCTTGTGGAGCAAGATATCTCAGTGTTCTCAAATCCTGCATCTATATGTCTTGCTGGCTGGAGCCCATTGCATTGTACTGCATTTATTGCTGCTGGTGTTGTCATGCTGTCAAATTACACCCCATTTGGGGAATCACAAAATGGAGGTCCTATATGTCAAATGGCTCCCTGCACTAACTGTAAAGAAATACTGTATTAATTATTTACTGTTGTATCTCTCTGTTCCATATCACTCTTGACTGTAAACTTGTGTACATACCATTGGTACTCAAACCTCTAAATAGGGGTCCCTGGTCTTTGAGGAGGGGTGTTCATGGGAAGGGCTTGAGCCAGAACTTGAAAGCAATGAAATATGATTCCTAGATGCTGAATGATTCTTTGAAGCCAGCAATCTTCTCTGTTCTAGAAGATTTCAACAAATTACTGTAAGATAAAGATAGCTCTGTGCACTGAGAAGAGCTATTTCCTATATACAAAATGTTCTGTATCACTTTAGCTCCTTGCCAATTTTTTTTTTTGCATTTTTGCACATTAGATTTCTCTTAAATTTAAATCATAAAGATTTATGATTAACTATTAATCACTATTAATGCTAGTGGTGTCCTACAATGGGTGTCATCCAGTGTGGGTGTGGGGATTTGGGACAGGGCATGAGGGGGCATGCCCTTACCTTCCTGCCTGGTACAGCTTTACACATGAATATAGTCACACCGAACTGGGGGGAAGAGGTGACCTGTGCCTCTCCCTCCCTGCCGCATGCCATAGCACATGGCAGGGAGGTGTGGGGGGCACTCAGCCAGGTGTCACTCCTCTTCTGGAGTGTCACCCGGTGTGGTCCTCACCCCCTTAGTGATGCCACTGATTAATGCAACCTCATTTCTTCTTATATTAGATTTCCATTTCTTGAGTAATTTTAATTTCTGTGTAATTATCAGACTCAAAATGTCCCACTCTTGTCCACTTTAGCCCACTCATTGTAAGTACTGCAATGTTTATATATTTAATTTCTTGTTTTATTATGTCTAGCTTTCCCTGATTCCTGCTTCTCACATTCTGTGTTCCTATAATATGTGTTGTATAGCTTCAGACTTTCCTTTTACCTCTTAGCACATCTTTCCAGCTTGAGTCCAGTTGTATCATTAGCCACAATGCTCCTTGTAGTTGCCCTCTGATTTTCTTCAGTAGCTCAGTGAGTGTTTTCTGACCTGGGAGTGTCATTTTCTGGCAGTATCTCTTGTTTTCTTGACTGTCTCATCATAGGGTTTTTCTGGTAAAAGATTTTGAAAACGGGTTTAATGGTGCATTCTTATGTGCTGTACTTACAAGTGTTAGCTATGGTGCCAGTGCTGTTGTCTTTGAGAGATCCTTCACCAATGTCACCCGCCACTCCTGCTGCTGCCCAATGGCTGTTTGGCACATTTAAGTCTGGCTCCTCAGCAAAAGCCTGTCTGACATGAGAGACCCTAACAGCATCATTGCTGCCATCAGCATAGCCTCATGCCTCACAGGAGCACCCAGCTGCATCAGTGTGGAAAGGTAGTCCCTTGGTGAGCTGACATTTCCTTAATTTTTTTAAAAAGTAAGGCCTTAGGCCACAATCCTAAACAACCTACAAGGGATAAACTTGACTGGATACAACTGATTATTAGGTTAACATAAACAGGATTGCTCTGTTAAGTGCCACTTCTCTTTTTTCTCCAAAAATGAATAGTTGTTTTTGAAAGCATGCAAAATTAAAACAACCTGATGTGCAGTAGCTTTGTGTGAGTCATATGACCATTGTTCCAAGAGTTTGATGGCTCCCTGAATCTAGTGGGATGATGACTATACATAAACATTACCATGCCAAAGGCACTGAGCTCAGAATCAGTCCTTACAAGAGATAACATAGAAGCTTGGATGACCAACAGCCTCCAAAGAAGATAATTGCAAGTTTATCAGTCTGCTCTCAAGTAAGTGCTGTCACTACTTGAATCTTGTGATAAATTACGTTGATCATATGGGTTACAGAACTGCTATCAGTATCAAAGGAAAGACATTAAGTTTTGACAGTGGCACCGCCATTGTCAGCTTCTGCTAAAGTAACACTGCACTACTTGGAATGTCTCATTTAATGCCTGCTTATTGAAACCATACAAACCAGATGAATATTGGTGTGGATTTAAAAATCTCAACAATTTGTATACACTTACATAAAAGAAACAATGCAACACTAGTCTTTATTAAATACATATTTCTGGAGTAGTCCTTTTATTTTTATTGGTTGGCTACAAATTATAGTTGCCTTTATCTATATTAGAAACAAATATTCAAATATTGTTAGTATTTATAGATTGCTTTTGCAGGTGTTCAGTACAGCTCATGTACTCCTTTTCATATTCATATAATGTAGAGCAAAATTATTCCTTCCCTGCTTTATATGTGGGATGGAAACTGATTTGGAGGCATAACCCCTTGTTCATGGCCAAAGTGAAATTTCTTGGCTCATAGCTTATTCTCTTAATCAGAATTTGAAAAATTACTTTTTAGGCATAATTAACTATGACTCACAATACTCACTCTAAGAAACTTGTTACCATTAACTATGAAATATACTACCCTGTTAGGTTTCTTATTACATTTGTTGTTGCTCTTTTTTGTTAAGAAAAAAGGTAAGAAAATAGACTAAAATCAAGGGGAAATATTCTCAGAATGTCCCTACAAAATATTTTGGTCTCCAAAAAGTATTGAGGAAAATTAACTCTTAATATGATTGATTATATAAGGAAATATTACCAATCACAAACATTAGTTACATAAACAATGCATTATGCCTGCATTAACCCCCCCCCCCCAATAATGTTTTATAGATAATGCCATTACTTGTAATGCATTACTACTAAGCTCTGCTATTAGCTTAATTCAAGGCTGGCCAGTATTAAATACATTTAAATACAATCACAATCTAAAGGAACTGGATTATCTCTGTTGTCTGTAATATTCATAATCCATGTTATCTGCAATAGAAAATTCAAAGGGAAAAATACAGTTTGGATGCATCTAGTACACAGAGGTTTGTGTCCCAATGAATCTCTTATCTTTAATGTGCCACAAGCCTTTTTATGGAATAAATGGCAGGGGAATGTGTGGCCCTCAGTAATTACTGGAATGCTCTTCCCAACAACATCAATCAGCATAGAAATAGCACGAGATGATAGACGTTGTAGTCCAGCAATGTTTGGAAGGCCACTTGCTCCCATTCCCATGGTATATCTAGTTACATAATTCAGCTACATTTGAATGGTTTCATTTTTACAGTCAATTGTGCATTCACTTGAGATGCCAGTAGCTAATCCATTAATAATAATAACTAAAGATGCAAACAGGGGCCCTCTGCAAGCATAGAGTGTGTCTACCATTCTGCTTTTAATGGCCATTATTTCAGTTTTCAGGTGTAGCCATGGAAGTGGCTTGCTTGCTTAAAGCCCTGTCATCAAATCAAAACTGAAACCAAGATAAACTAGATATTTAAGGTCACCTAAGCTTATTCTCTTATACCAGGGGTAGGCAACCTTTCCTCTTTAAGGGCCAAAGGACTTCAGCTCCCAGAATCCCAGGAGCTATTGGCCAACATGGGACTATTGGCCAACATGGCTGAGGCTTCTGGAAGCTGAAGTCCCTCGGCCCTTAAAGGGGAAAGGTTGCCTACCCCTGTCTTATACAGTAGTGGTGGGTGGGTCACATCTGCCAACTAGGTCAGATCAGACCTGTGCTCCGACCCTACTTCTCAGTTCTGTTTCTTATGAAGTGAGCAAGGTTGCTGTTGTTTTCTTTTGAGGTGACACTGATATTTACACAAATTTTGATTGGAGCAAGAAGTTACAAGAAAGTGGAATCAGAGCAGATAGCTCAATGGGATTCACGTTTAAAGGGAATGGATGTGTGGGATGGCTTTATCCATGGACATTTTCCATAATGGCTCTGCTCACTATTGGCAATGGTCTCCTTGAGCAGCTAACCCTCAAAGAATAGGGCCCGTGATGAGAAAAAAAAATCCCTACTCCATATAGACTAAAAATATGATAGAGATAATGTTTTCTATCCATTTCCTATGACACACACCTCACCAAACGTTTTAAAGTGGTTGACTATTTAGCTTTTGGCAAATCCTAGCTATACAGGATTATTTTAAGAGTCATAGTAGTTGGTCCTTAGCCTGATTACCTTATTAGCATGTCTAGAATTAGATACAAAATAGGTAATTGAAACATTTCTGCTTAGAAATTGCCCTATGTTGACATCAAAGGGGTTAATTTCCATACAATCATGCGGCCACTGATTCTGGCCATGGCTCTTCTGTTAAACAGTTTCATCTTCTGGGCTTCTTGTTTGGAAGACAGAATGGAAACAGTTTTGACTTGGCCTAGATTCAAAGGACAGTGTGGTCTTTCATCCTTAGCCCCCTTCGCTACTAATTACATGCCAGCGGGCTTAGCAAATCATTATTTCCATTAGGAAGGTGTCGGGATCAATTCCATGGAGGTTTCCCTCCTATTTATGCAGCTGTTATCCCATTGGGAGGGAGGAGGCCGCTGACTGAAACATGGGGCTTCTGTTCTCTTTCCACAGCACTTGGCAGGAAAAACAAAATAGGGGTAATGAAAAACACACACGGGAAATGCTTTATTATTTCATCATCCTCACCTACAGAGATCTGGCACTGCTGTGTGGTTAGGAAGAACGTCTCCCTCCCTTTCAGTCTCTCTCTCAGAATATAGTTCTAAAAGGCTAGCACTCTGTCATTTCCTGTCAGATCAGTCCAGAGGAACTTGCTCTTATTTTCTCTTAGCCTCATCCTTTCCTTTTGACCCCTGTGTTGACTAAGGGGCTCAAGAGTCAGCCACACTATATTTGCTTTGCCACATGAAGTGATGGGCTGCTTTAGAAATTCTGGGGTGCCCCTCAGACAACCCCATCTCAAATCAGATTCTAAAGGTTGTGTGCAGAAAACATCTCTATACATGTAGCAACATTGCATGAACTTGATTTTTGATCTAAAGAAATGAAACATGCTCTCCAAAAGTTAGACCATAGATTTACTGTCTCCAAACTTGCTCAAAGAATGACTTTTCTATTAGTTTTCAAGGAAATGCACTTCCTTGGTAACTTTGATGATCAAATTGTGATAGCTGGCGTTATGTAGCTTAGTGGCTGAGATTCTAAGGACCTTATCACACGGGGTCCAAAGCAGAATGATTCCAAACGAAATCCCATCCTAATACGTATTATTTTTCCGTGTGTTCACATGACGTCGCACAGAACCGCTAAGAACCCGTACAGAACCCCGAACGATTCCGAAACGAATTGAGATCTTTTGAATTTCGGTTTCTTTAGGAAGTACAATTGCACGACCGGAATCGTTTCGCATTTACCGCGATTCCGAAATGCATATGAACAGGCAATATGTATTGTGAAGCATTTCCCCGTCATGACCCATGGTTCCCCACGCTATTTCCCATGGATCTGTGTGTGAACGGCAAATACGTGTCCAGGATGCGCTTTCTTGGAAGTGTGATAAAAGCACGATGACGGTAATTGCGTGTGATAGCCATTTACGTATTGTGGGGGCTCTTTCGGTTCATTTCGGTATAGTACTGGATTTATTCTTATTTCAGTTTCTTATCACTTTGTGGCCCGCGTGTGATAAGGTCCTAAGAGCTGTGAATTAGTCTGGTTTGAACTCACACTCTACTTCAACTCACTATAAATGGCCTTAGAATAGACATTCTGCCAACCTCAGGCCATCATTTCTCTTGTTCACTACTCTTTCTTCTACTGTGTGTGTGACTTCTGGTTGTCTGTCAACCTATGGTGATCCCATGAATTGCCTAGGGTTTTCTTAGGCAAGGAATACTTCAGAGGTGGTTTTGGCAATTTCTCCTCTGAAATATAGTGTACAATACCTGGTATACATTGGTGGTCTTCCATTCAAGTACTGACCAGGGCTGACCCTGCTTCTCTTCTAAGATCAGAGAGGACCTTGTGCCTTTAGGGGATTTAGGCCCAGCTCCTTTTGCCATATGGGGGATAATTGTACCATTTTACCTTTCAGCTTAGGCTTACTGAATGTATGATAATGCTGTACAACAATTATGTATTATTAATATGTGTCATATTAATCTCCAGATTTACTAGCTTCACTGGCTTAAGTTCATAAGGATGTCTTAATCCTTCAATACTATTGTGGTATTTTGTTTTGTAAACTTGCTTAGGAGGGTTGGCTAGGAAAGGCCACTTACACATTTCCAGAAAAAGAGGAAATGCAGCAGACTGATGCACTTGGCATAAAATGCATTTTTGTACAGATTTGGATGTGCTAAAATATATGCATATTTGGAAGGAACTGCTAATCTAGTTTAAATGCAACTACTGTATATACTTGACTATGTTGAACTTATGTATAAGCCGAGGTAAGGTTTCGGGGCCATAATTATGAATTTTGATATGACCCATGGAAAAGCAAATGGGAGTTGTGTGTCTGGAGGGTGGGTAGGGGTGGTGACCAGTGCAGGCTGGGTAATAAAAATGCACATGGTAAAAGAGATGAAAAGGTAAAGCAAAACAAAGCAAATGGTGATATTAACACCGTTTATTGCCTTTAACTTTAATGTGAGAACTTTGCCTGAATTTAACCTAGAAAAGCTGACAAATATGCACAAATGTTTTATTCAAATTGAGGAAGTAGTCTGAAGTCTATGCAAGCTTTTGCTGCCAACTTCTTTATTACAGTCAGTCTCAAGGGTGCTACAAGATCTCTCTACATACTGATTCTACAGA
>CM034701.1:177244524-177269875 GCA_020142125.1 Phrynosoma platyrhinos | reverse complement strand
TCTTGCCACTTTTGAGAGCAGCGTGGGATAAGGTCCTTAGCCTTCTCTATCAAAGAGGAAAGTGGAGGAAGAGAAGTATGTGCATCTTACACACACATGCATACATATACACACAGAGGCCCGTGGACATAGCGACAGCTGATGCGCACAGCCACACCTCCAAGTGTTTGCGTAACCGGAAACATGCACAAGTGCATCATATGACTAACATTTTTTTTAATGGATCAGTCACAACTGATATTGAGAATCCATTTTATTGTGGTACAAAAGTAAGTGTGAACTTGAACCGTGTTAAATAGACATGGAGGAATTTGGTAATGGAAAATGTAGTGTGAACTTCGCACCGGTTCAAATTGATTCTGCAGTACCAAATCTATTTGACTCCAAAACTGGGGGTTTTTTGCAAGTGTGAATGACCCCTTTAAGTCCTTCAGTGCAATTCTGTTGGAAGTTGACCATAGAGTTGTGCTGGACAACCTAGAGGTTCCTAGAGAAAACACTTCCATAGGCGTTTGTAGGTTCTCCAGCATGATCAATTTCTGGCAGATGCTGACCATGGGGGTGTACTGGAGGACTTGGACATTCCTAGAGAGGTGTTCCCTTAGGTAAAAAGAATAGTGTTTTTTTTTTATTTGTGGTTTTTCTACATTCATGGGGGTCCTTCACCCCTAACCCCAGTGGATGTGGAGGGACCACTGTATTTGTGATCCCCCTTCCCAGACAAATAGACTGAATATAAGAAGTCAGAATTACATTGTAATTAAATTTATACGACTCACTGATACTACACAATCTCCTTTCATTTAAATTATGTCACATCAGCTGAACACAGTATCAAATGAACCCTGATGTCTGTAATTGCATAGAAGAGCCTGTGGTTGATGGGAAATTGTGATGGAAATAGGGGAAGATGGAAGGCATCTGATAGACATTGATCAAATTCCTGCCAAGGATCTGGAGATTTCAGACAAGAGATTATACTGAGACTATTTTAAAAAGCCCATTCCTGTATCTTCCAGGAACATGTTTGGAATCCAGATTATTACTTAGAATTTGAGAGCCAGTGTGGTGTAGTAGTATGACAAGGACTCTGGAGACCTAATTTCCATTCAGACATGGACACCCACTGGGTGAATTTGGGCATGTCACACTGTCTCAGCTTCAGAAGAAAGCAAAGGCAAACCTTCTCTGAACAAATTTTGCCAAGAAAACCACGTGATAGGGTCACCTTAGGGTTGCCACAAGTTGGAAATGACTTGAAAGCACACAACAACAACTTGGAATTTGCACATAGACCAAAAATAAGTGTTTAGCTCCACTTTTAGAAGTGGAATGATTTCAGCTGGTACACGCCCCCCCTTTTTTTTAAGTGGTGAAATTGGTTACACCTGGAGCATTTGTTTGGAAATTTTCAGTTACTGGTATGTGTTTTGTCACAATATTATGCTGAAAATAGGGTGTCATGTTAACAGCATCCTATTCCATGAGATCTCTGTGTGTGAAAACCTGGAACCAAAGGCGAACCCCTTGTGATGGCATGAAGGGGTTGTGATATCACAGAAAGTGAGACATTGTGATGTCACAGGGTAGGGCAGACAAAAGTCAGAAGGTAGTACAGAACTATAGAAATGAGTGTAACGACAATGGAGCCAGGTTCTAGGAAAAGCTCAGCTAATCAGTTAATGCAGCATCTGAGAACTGGAAATGGAAGGAGTAGCCTTTTCAGATTCAATTAATCTTGAATTATTCAAAATATATTTTCCTGGTGATAGTAGCATAATCATCTTGAATTATTTCAGCAGAGCCATTCCTGCAAGCATAGAGATAATTAACTCTTCTTTGATGGCAATAAATGTGCCTCTATTATCAATTTAAACCACACATGATCAGTGAATTGCCACACAGAGAGCCAGATTTAGAGATGGAAGTTGCATTGGGTGCTGAGGTAAGTGACTGGTTTTCAGTTTAGTGTATTGAATGCAGCCAGTGGAAAATGCGATAAAAAGGGAAATTACATTTGTGAACTGGGAATATTATTTGCTTTCTTCAAAACACAGCTCAAACAGGCACATTTTATATTCTATATCACTTATCAGATGTATAAAGCCAAATTATCATGTGTTGTAGAACAGATTTGCAAAACTTACAAATCTCTTTTATTTTAGCTCTTCTCTCAGATTATTCTCCACAGTCCAAGATCCAGGTACTCCCCTGCATGCAACTCTTTGTTTACAGAAATATGTGTTCCAGATTTCTCCTTTTCATAGTCTTAGCTTGAATGCTGGGGTGAGTGGTGGGGTTTTTCTAGCTTTCTTGAGGCTTCCATATTTCCATAAACTGCAGAACCACATGGATGTGTTGGTATTTTAAAAAGAAAAAGCTAACGTGTCAACCCAGTTCATTTCCGGCACATGTGCTGTATAGTTTTGTCCATATGCACAGATATGTGTGCCTCTCCTAGATGGAGACTGGTGGTTAGTAGGAGACTATTTGAAGCAGAGGAATAGCAGGGTGAGGAATACAGTAGGAGCAAGATGATGGACCAGATCCTACATCAGGTGTGTGGAACAAACACTCTGCATGTACAGTTCCACACTTCATTTCCTCCCCAGGTAGCTGCCAAGGGGAGTGTGGCCACTACAACCAATACATGTATGTAGATGAAAAAGGAAGGAAGCAACAGACCAGAAGGGACTATAGTAGGGACATGTGATTGGTTGTCTCCTTACCTTCACCCTCCCCATTTGGCCATTTAATGACTCACTCTGTCTCACAGTGCCTCACTCTGGGTCTTGGCAGCTGCTGAGTTTTTTTTGGATGAATAACCCTTTGTGCACAGACATGTGCATGACTCATATGTTACTGACAGGATTCCAGCCCATGCTGCCTTGTTCCATCTGGCAACACAGGCCAAGATCCTATGTCAAGCAGGCCTATCGAATCAATGGAAATTTTGGAAGTCAACAGTTATAGAAGAAATTATGTATTTATTTATTTATTGCACTTCTACTCTGCCTTTTCCCCCAAAAAATTGAGTCACCAAGTTTCCACTGACTGAATTAGTCTATTCTGCTTGGGATTAACAACTGGATTTAGGCCATTGTTTGCAATGGGCAACTCAAAAGAGGACTATGGCTAATGAGGACTAATAGGCAACTCAAAAGAGGACCAAGAGCTCTGGTGGTGCAGTGGTTAAATGCCAGTACTACAGCCTTTCACAACCACTCGGTTGTGAGTCTGATCGCAGGCAGGCTTCCAGGGTCGACTCAGCTTTGCATCCTTCCATAGGTTGCTAAGGTCTTTTTCCCACTATGATGTAAAATGAATTGCAGATCAGGTTATATGACCGTCATTCCCACTTGAAACCGGTTCTGATCTTATTGAGCTTGGTTACAGTCACGATGAAGCAAGGCAAATGCAAAAAAACCCAAAACAAAAACACGCTGTTTCCTGACACTAGTTCTTTGGCGGTTCTTTTGAAAAGATTTGATTCTGAAGCATCTTCAACAAGTAGGAACGACGGATCTGAATCAGATCATACTGGAGGGGAAGGACAAATGGCAGAGGAGTGTTTACCTTCCCGACTTAATTTTTGGGAGATGTGCAGTTAGCTAATTATGACTAACTTAAATCACATTAATTTCAATTATTGTACTCTATGGCTGTATTCACACTGATGGAAAAACTTGGTTTCTTATTGGGACTTCCAGATTTGTGAGGAAGACAAGCTGTCTGCACAATTGGCACCCAAATGGACTGATACTGGCAGCACTGCCTGAATACTCTCCAGACAACAACCATTGGTGCGCTGTTCTGATGGTATCATTGTGCTAATGTGTCCTTTTGCAGTCAATTTGTACATCTGCAGAAGGAATGGTGCTGGAACCATGTCAACTTGACAGTAAAAGGGCTGTGACAGGGAATTGGAAATTCTGGGTGGGAAGAGGTCAGTGGTCTGCCCACCCACCAACTCTCCTCCTCAGTCTGGCGTGCAGTTCACATGTCCAGAGGATTCTCTGGAATTTGTGGACTGATCTGGAACAAAGGGGGACTCTTTTTACTCTGGAGAATCATCCTGGAATATGGATTAGGCCCATGTTCCACCCATTTTGGCCCCATGCATTCTCTAAACATGACAGTGTGGGTGCGAGGTAGGAACATTTATCTCCCTCTCTGCAGACACCTGCTATGACAAAATCTAGATCCAACCCCTTGATTATTATTAATAAAGTCTTATAACTGTGAAAAAATTATGTTTCACATGGGGAAATGACAGTAAAACTGTAATAAATTGTACCTAAGTACTAAGAATACTTTAGCATTGCTATATTTTCCTTTCATTTTTTAACATGCTTTGCTACTACCGTAATTCAACCCTGCAGGTGATTAGTATCAGTGTAGTGTCATTTTGACTGGTTACTTTTAAAACAAAACAAAAAAAACCTAGTATTTCATCAGGTTTTAAAGAAAGCCACTTTAAAAATCACTATACTTTAAAGTTATTTCTGTTCATTATCTCTATTTTTTTTCCCCATGGCTTACCAAAGTAGCATAATCCTATCGTTATTATGTATAGTAAGAGCCAGTCATAAGTTATGGCAGGCCTTCATTTTGATAATTGGAGGTTGGTGTAAACTGTAAATTCTTTTAATGACAGTTTCTAGAAAAAGTAGAAATCTGAGCATTTTTATTGTCACTCCACTCAACAACTCAATAATGTTCTATTTTTAGGAACTTGGATGATCTTCATTTGCTTGAAATTTCTTGTGAATGGTAAAGTGTTTTGGTTTTAGCTTACCAAGCAGGAATTGGTTGAACTCTAATGAAAGAAATTCTGTTCTTAAGCCATGCTGCCATAATGCACTTGGACAATGCAATCAGCAGCTATCTCAAAGTATGTACATATTTACATGGCATCACTAGGACTGGCGTCACCTGGTGAAGTAACTCATGGTGTCACCCCCCCCCTCCCCGATTGACCTTCCCATACCACACTATAAAGAATCCTTAGTAAATTTTTTTGTACTAATATTACTCATAAATTGTAATTCCCATATATCACTGAATCTAATGGTAATAGTTATGACATAAACAACTGGCAAAAATAATATTGTACTTTTAAATTACAATATCATACACACAGCCTAAATGTATTTATATGTACATAGTTTCATGTGGTTAAAGTTAAAATTTGGTAAAATGTGATGTTATTAAGAATGTTTTTAAATTTTTAAATTTAATTTTTTAAAAAATCCTGGGGTCTCTCTTCCCACTGAGCTTCACCCCACTCACCCCATCTCTTTTAAAGGGATGAAGGCAAATGTCAAAGCCCATTTCTGCCAAAAGCAAGGTGATTGGGAAGCAGTAGTGTCACCCCACTTAGGGTGTCACCTGATGCAACCTGCACCCCCCATGCCCCTCTACTGATGCCCCTGCTTACTTACACCTATAACAGCATAGTCCCACAAGAACACACAAGACCAATTAGTTTTCAGTTAAAAGTGAAAGTTTGAAACTGTTGAAATGAATGTCCTCTCCACCATATAAAGACTGAAGGATGTCCCCTTTGGAAAGATGCGGAAAAATAATCTAATAGTTTTAGGTGTTTTTTTTTAAAAGGTTGAACCCCCTACCAGGGGGTTCTTTCCTGAACATACATACATAGGTTTATTATGGCCATAGACCAGCCTCAGTCTTTTCTGACTGCACAAAACATGTTCTGTTCCAAGATTCTGAATTTAGGCACAGTACATTTTGGACTACAATTCCCCAATGACCACAACAAGAACTGTAGTTCCAAAAGTAGTTTTCCCTGGCTCTGTCTAAGATTATGGTATTCTAGGACAATGATCTCAAAGGTGCAATGCAATCCTGTACATTTGTTCTCAGAAGTATGTCCTACTGACTTCTAGTTGATGAATATAGGATTGTAGCCTAAGGAACTAAGAATTTGCAGTCAGGTTTGTCCCAAGACATTGTTCTGCCTGAGATGAGCAGCATATGGCACTGCTCCATTTACCCAAAACATGTTATTTCAGCATGTGAGGCAGAATTCCTACAATGACCTCTCCCCAATCCCAGTAATCAAATCATCACCACCACCACCACCATTTAATAACTTTCTGCATTCTTATGACAGCTACAGCTGCTACTGGAGCCATTGCCTAATATAATATTGAATTCTATAATGGTGTCCCACAGCAGCATCTTGATGCTCATGAAGGCAAGGAGCAATGGCCTCAGAGAGAAGAAGCAAATTTTGTTTCACTTTGGCTGCATCCGTGCTGCAGAAATAATCCAGTTTGACACCAACTGCCATGGTCCAGTGTGTGAGATCTTTAGCCTTCTCTGTCAAAGAGCTCTGGTGCCACAACAAACTACAATTCCCAGAATTCCATAGGATGGAGTCATGGCAGTTAAAGTGGTGTTAAACTGGCATATTTCTATAGTGTAGATGCGGCCTCAGGGGACCTTTCACATTACACCATTATAGCACTATGATTCCACTTTAACTGCCATGGAAACATCCTGTGGAATCCTGGGGCATATAGTTTTGTCAGAAGCACCAGTGGAGCTCTGCGGCTGAGGAGCCTAAATGCCCCTCCTTATACTGCCAGTCCCATGGTAGTTAAAGTGCAATAATAGCAGTATAATTGTGAAGTGTGAAAGCATCCACTCTGCTATGAGAAGGGAGTGATAAACTGAAACTATTGCATTCGTTTTAAAACCAGTTTACCTGATCTGGATTAAATTTTAAATCGGATGGCATCCTGATATTATCAGAAGGATTTAGCCACTGAAATCACCACCCGGGTCCATCCCAGGTCCATCCCCACTCCCCAGGCACTCAGCGCAACTCTTTTCTGGCTCAAAAAAATGGCTGCCGGAGTGGCCCTGAGAGCAGGAATGGACCCAGTCAGCAGATTCAGTGGCTAAATCATTCTGATAATATCAGGATGCCACCCAATTTAAAATTCAATCCAGATCAGATAAGCTGGTTTTAAAATGAATGCAATAAGCTCCATCCTCTGAAACCTTTTCCCATCATGAGAGATCTAAAAGAAAGATCTCAATAATCTGCCTAATAATATTTGGTCAAAAACACTGATTAACTCATTGTGAATAACTCATATTATTTACATTAGAATGTGGTGATCACACTTTACTTCTTGAGGTAAAATGTTATTGCTCACATTAACACTCTTTGGATTTTTCTGAGGATTTCTTATTCTTACTGCTCACCAACAATGATTTCCTTATTCAATTCTTCTTTGTAGCACCGATCAAATGGCATTTCCCCTGCTCACTTGGACATATCTGATCATTAATCTGATGTAGGGCCATGTGATTAAAAACTTTTCAATAGACAAGGGCAGTTGCTGTTGTTTTTAAGAAACATGATCCAATTGGAAATTTGGGGGACAGTGTCAAACAACTGTTATACAGATGTGTCTGCTGTGAAGAGATGTTGCTACTTATCTCCAATAAAGATTTCCATTCAACATTTTCATGTTAACATCCTTTTAATAGCTTTTTGCTTGTTACAGCATGATTACTACATTCATTATTCCTGAGTGTATAATAATCACTGTATTCATAGCCCAAGTGAGCTTATAAAATCTACAACTATTATTTATCTAGCAGGCAACAAACAATATTTGTGACATATTTCTGTTTCCTTTGAAGTAGCTATGGCAACTACTGTAGAATTGCTTGTGCTGGGCAGGAATATGTTGCAAGGGATCCATGCAGTTCTCTTTTGGTTGAAAAGCATCCAAAAAGATGATCCCTATTGCACCATATACTTCTCCTTGAAGGGAGCTCTGTTGTGTAAAAATAGTTGGCATTTATGCTAGAGAGTGGAATGGGCTAGTGAAATGTGAGCTGGTGTTTTTGAAAAACCAACCCCAAGAGTAATTATTCTAGATTCCTGCAGTTAGGCAATGAGACAAAAAGTGTATGTTTATTATCTCAACAAATCTAGAGATAGGAAAGAAGACAAACAAAAGAATGAAATTAGACTTGGTTACAGGAATTGCTGAAGCTATGCATGGGGGTAGGTTAACATCCATCCCACCTGACTGCTCCTTTCTCAGACAAAAGGATCAAAGAGATTGACTGAAGAAGGAAGAAGTAACTTCAAAAGATGGGAAGGAAGCCAAAGGCCCAAGTACACCCATATATCCATTTCACAAAAAAAAAAAAAAAAAAAAAACACAGGAGAAAAGCTCAGAGACTATCTGTTTGGCCATTGCTCCTTCCCATAGATAAACCAATGCAGGTACTGATGTCTTTTTCTTCCAATGCCTTGCATGATTATATGTACGTCCCTTCAAATCACCTGTTGACTTATGGCAACCCTATGAAATTCATGGGAAATTCTGAGAGTTTTCTTAGGCAAGGAATATTCATAGGTGGTTTTGCCAGTCCCTTCCTATTATTAGGACATAAGAATGCAAAGAGTTTGAATCAGACCGCAGCCTCATCTAGCTCAGCATTCAGCTCTCACTGTAGTTGTCCAGGTGCCTTATGTGAAGCCACCCCCAATAATTTAAAAGCACAATCTGAATGTTTATAGAAGAGGGACCAGTTACACAGTAGGGAATTCAGCTACGGTATTTCTGTCAGTTCACTGGGGCAAAACAGAAAGGAGACATAGTTTTTCCCCTGGATTTTAATCTGCTATTTAAAAAAAACCCAAGCACAATAAAGGCCTGATCCATGGTAGGTTTGTGGCATAAATATGGCTGCCTTTGGCATAACCCTGAAATGCTTCATTTTGGGTCCTCCAAGTGGCAGGAACTTCATCTGTGAAGTTACAAGCATATGGGAAGCCTCAGGGGTGGATGTGCTAGCCCCCTGGAAAAAGTCCTTCCTGTTAGCATGCCCTTCAACATTTCACAGTTAAAAGCTGGGACATGTGTGTCCAGCCAACATCAGAGTATGATCAAGGTGGCAAAAGTTATTAATACAACCCACCTTGAATCCCACTGTGGGAGAAAGGTGGGATGTAAATCCTGGAAATTAATTAATTAAAATATTAAACCCTCACTCAGCAGGCACTGACCTCCACCCAGCACAGCTGCCTTGCCTGGCTGAACTATAAAAACAGGACTTTGAGGGAGACCTTACCAAACAACACCCAGCAGAGAGATTGAGGACCACAGAGACCATCAGGGAGCTGCATTTGCTACTGCCTTGGACCTCTGCTTCCCTCAGTGGTCTAGCTCTTTGCAGGACTGAAGCTCTGATTCAGCAGGCACTGCTCTTTACACTTACACTTTATTCTTGCACTAGTGTAGGGGGCAAAGTTTTGTCCTTTTGTTGAACAGAAACAAGGGTCTGTTACCTGCATTACCTCCTCGGCCTCAGAGGGAGAGAGGCAGGCCAGGTCTATCAGGCCTAGCCTAAATTAAGAAGGAGAACCTTCCCTCCAGTCCACCTGCCATGGTCCAGGCCTCAGAGGGAGAGAAGATCTGCTGCACCTGATTACCTTCCCCACTACCATTCCCTTCTCCTTTTGTGTCATGTCTTTTTAGATTGTAACTCTAAGGGCAGGGAACTGTCTAATTAACTATTTGTGAGCCGCTCTGAGAGTCTTTGTAGCTGAAGAGCAGGGTATAAATACTCCTAAATAAATAATGTTGGGAAACACTGCAGCATTTTGCTTTTGCCAGACTTTCCTGGGACAGGCAGCATTCCACCCCCTCCTTTCTTTTCCTTCCTACTCAGTTAACTGAGTGCCAACTACTTTTGTATTTTGAACTCAGATTACAGCAATAAAGGAAGCTGAGGACAAAGAAGGAAAGTAGGGGGAGAAGGAGAGAGAAACTGGGATATTTTAAAGGCTGCTGAAAAAGTGGGATGAAAGAAGATTAATTGGGATATCTTATAAAACTGGGCCAATTGGTGGGTATGTGCTTGTGAGGCAGCCTTTCGGCTCTTCCATTTCACTCTAACAAGTCCCTTCAGCTGGCCTTCAGTAAGGGCCAAAATTGCTCTGCTAATTAACTAAAATGAGCTAGATTAAATTATGAACTTGTCAGTTAATACTTGATGTTGATTTTTAAGAATATCTGATTATAAAATAACATATGTACCAGACTAACATGCATAGAACATGTTTCTTTTTAATGTGTATAGCTCCATTTTATTTGAAGTGATCTGAAGTGGACTGAATATTTGTTAAGAAAATATGGGAGTGAATCCCACTGGATCAGTTCTTATTAAAATATACCCATCCACTTTTAGGGTTAGGGTTAGTGCTAGGGAATTGTGGGAATTGGTTTTTTTCTGAGACATTGAGCCTTCTCTGTCAGAGAGCTCTGGTGCCACAATAAAATACAGTTCCCATGATTCCCTAGCCCTAACCCTAACCCTAAAAGTGGACTCAAATTGCACTATTTCTGGCAGTCTGCAACCCCCCATAGTTGTTGAATGGTGAGTAAATCCCATTGATTCATTGGGTTGCTCTAATTGTGAGTAACAATAGAATTCAGGCCATGTTGTATATTTTGATAATATTGTTCATTAAAAATTCTTTTATAAGAAGAAACCTAAGGGATTCTGAGATACATCTAATATAACATTAAAAAGTGAACTTGTCACTTCCTTAGCCACAGGTTTTGCATTTCTATGGCTATTCATACTGTTGTTGTGTTCCTTCAAGTCATTTCAAAATCATGGTGATCCTAAGGCAAGAGCTCCTGTGGCATAGTAATTTACGTGTTGGATTACAACTCTGGAAACTAAGGTTCAATTCCTGGTTCAGCTGTGAAACCCACTGGGGTGACCTTGAGCAAGTCAAATGCTCCCAGCCTCATGGGAAGGCAATGGCAAACCTCCTCTGAATAAATCTTGGCAAGAAAATCCCATGATATGTCCACCTTAGGGTTACCATAAGTTGGAAATGACTTGAAGGTGCACATCACCACCACCAAGGTGAACCTATCATAGAGGTTTTCTTGGCAAGATTTATTTAGAGGAGGTTTGATGGCTATTCATATAGTCTGGTTGTAATGGCCTTTCCTGGGCAAGAATTTACTCCTGGGCAAGAATTCACTTCCCTCTGAGGAAGTAGACCAAGGTGTCTCAAAGGTGCTATGAGATCCCTTTGCATGCTAATATACTTTGCATTCACTTCCCCAGTTTCTTGTTTCATGGAGCTTTATTCATGGTTTGTGGGATGTAAAATGTAATTCATCCCTTGACAGTCACTAATTATTACTGATTACTGAAGAATAAGTCAACAAAGATATTTTCCTGTTTACATTCTTAACAGAGTGTATCAAAGCCATCTGTACTTCCAAATCCTTTATCCCAAGGGATAAATACTTCACATTGTTCACTGAAAAGAAGCAGACAAATATGCCAGTTCTGTTTGCTGCATAGAAGCAAGACCGCTGCTAAAACATGTAAATGGTTTTTTAAACCAATAACAACAAAATTATATACTGTAATGCCCAAGAAAGTAATTTACCCTTGCATCAATAATCCTTTAATGGCATGTGAGCTTATTGAAGAAGCTATGAACAGGAGGTACAAGACCTTCAAGGTCTTCCATGACTCCTTCTAGTGTATGTCATTTTTAACCCACAAATGCCCCCTCACTGCAAACCCCTAAACCATTCTACATGAGAAGAGCCCTGCTGAGTGAGACCAAAAGCCTGCCTACTCCAGCAGCTAGTACACACAATGGATGTTATCACACGGGGTCTAAAGCAGTCCCATCCCTGCACCATCGCTGCATCATTCCGGATCCTTTGCCAAAGTTATCAGACTACGTCGCAGCAAACCCCGCCCATCCCTGCATCATCACTGCATCATTCTGGATCCTTTGCCAAAGTTATCAGACGACGTTGCAGAAAACCACGCCCATCCCTGCATCATCGCTGCATCATCGCTGCATCATTCTGGATCCTTTGCCCTGTGATCAGACGACGTCACAGCAAACCCCGCCCATCCCTGCATCATCCCTCCACCATCGCTGCATCATCCCAGTTCTTTGTAATTCCTCTTTCAAAAAGGAATTACAGCTGCCGCGACCGGAACCATGCCAGAATGATGCTGCTGCCGCTTTCTTGCTGCACATGTGATAACGTCCCATGGCCAACCAGCATCCCCCTCTACTGGCAACTGCTGTACTGTCAATGGCCCTATTTCGTCCCTTGGGTTACGTCTCATCCCTAGCATATATACAGGTACTGGTACAAGACTGTCTCCAAGTCAGGCTTGGCAACATGAGAAGTGGCCTGGTGAGATTCTGGCCATTATTTCCTGCAATGCGCCAGAGTGTCCAATGCAGCATTGCTTTGGGACCTTGTGGGAAATTAAAATGACAAACTCTGCTGGGGGTGGTACACAATTTTACTCACAATCGGTGATGTAAATGAGGTATTGTGGTGGAATTTAAAGTATCCAGCTGCTTACCATGGAGTGTGTATGTTTGTGAGAGAGAAGGGGGTGGCGACCAAAAAGGTGAAAGGTCTGGAAACCATGTCCTATGAAGAGGGGCTTAGGGAGCTGTGTATGTATGTTTAGCCTGGGGAAAAGAAGGTTAAGGCCATGTTAAAACATTTGAAAGGATGTCATATTGAAGATGGTACAAGCTTGTTTTCTGCTGCTCTAGAAGCTAGGACCTGGAACAGTGGATTAAAGATACAGGAAAAGAGATCCTACCTAAATTTTAAGAAGAATTTCCTGATGATAAGAGCTGTTTGGCAGTGGAACACACTCCCTCGGAGAGTGGTAGAGTCTCTTTCTTTGGAGTTTTTAAACAGAGTCTGAATGGCAATCTGTTGGAAGTGCTTTGATTGTGAATTCTTGCACAGCAGGGGTTTGAACTTGATGGTCCTTGTGGTCTCTTCCAAGTCTGTGATTCTATGGGGCTAAGCAGATGGGCGGCCGTGGGCCGCCCCGGGAAGCTGCGCTGCGGGGCCGAGGTATCCCCACACCTTGGCCCCATGCCGCAGCTTAGCCGCCCCTGGAAGGAGCGCTAAAATAGCGCTCCTTCCACAAGTCGCTGAAGGTGTGCTGCAAAAGGCTGGCGGCGCACCTTCGGCGACTCTTCTGCCGCAGTGTGTGTGAACGCTGCAGCGGGAAGTCATCGTCGGAGCCCCGGCCATGCGGAGGGTCCAGCGCTCCAACGATGACTTCAGGAAGGGGTTGGGGCACCCACTGTGCGGCTGCCCCTCCCCTTCCTTGCCCCCAAGATGGCCCTTTTATCCATCTGCTTCCCCCCTATGATTCTAACTTTTTGCCCTCTAAGTGTTTTGGGCTGCAGTTCCCATCTGCCTCACTCTCCATGGCCAGTTATGAAGGACTGTGTTAGGTTCAGTCTAAAACATCTGGTAGGGGGAAGGACTAAAGATTATTCCCCACCCGTCTTGTAGGGTCTTCACTTGATGTTGTGATTTTGCCATCTTGCACTTCTTTCCATCCTTCAGGCTGAAAGCATTTTGGAATGTGCAACATGTTTTAAGAGTCCCCCCCCATACATTCATGGAGGCTGTCCTTGTGAGGAATTGTCCTCATGAAAAGATAGGCTGCCTCCTGTCTCACTAGGGGTGTCATTAGAAGGTGTGGGGTGTGCAACTGTACCAGATGACACCCTAAGGAGAGTTGGCACCATTGCTTCCCAAATGTCTCCCTTTTGGCAGAAATGGGCTGTGGTGTTCTCCTATATCCCTTTAGGCCCCTAGAGCTCAGCAGAAGAGAAGGCATGAGTGGGGTGAGGCTCAGTGGATGGAGAAAAGAGAGGCCTCAGTTTTCCTTTAAATTTTTTAAAACACAATAAAGAGTTTAAAGGAGTGGACTGAGGGTTTTTTTTGTGCCCCTGGCTAATATTCCTAAAAGGTTGTAGGGCACAATGGGAGAGATGAAGGCAAGGAATGTGGCTTGAGGACTTTCTAAAGCATGTATAGCTACTTCTTCCTCCCACAATAATTTGAGGAATGAACATAAAATTAAAAGCTGTATAATTATAATTATCCTATTTGCAGGACTTTTGCAATAATAACCCTAGTGGGTGAAAAGCTGAGCCCAACCATCTTTTCAATATCTTGCCTGGAAAAATTTTTTTTGAGATCTTGAAAGCTTGAATATTTATTGTTTCTCTTAATAAAGATAATTAATATAGGATATGGAATTTACTATTGCCTTTTGTGTTAGGTGTAATGTCCTTTGAATACTGCAGGTAAATTTCCATGTTCTGTTTGGTCCAAGTAGAATATAATTGTTTCCTTTTAAAAAAATATGTCTGGCTTGCCTGTAACACTTATCTGTCCTGATCTACTGTGAATTCTGTTGCTGCAAGGAAGCAAATGCAAAAACCTGTGACAAGGAAAGAAAAAAAGGGGGATTGTAAAACTAAACAGGAAATACATTTTTAAAGTGTAGAAATAGGAAAGAGCTCTCTGAGAGAAAGCTTGTAATATTTCTGGAATAGCAAAAATGGCAGGACATCAGGAGACGGCTAAGGCATTGCTGTCACAATTATTGTTTGTTAATTGTCTAATAACTGTTGTCTTTCCCTACCTTGGTCCATGGGAAGAGGCTAGTAAGAAATAATAATAATAATAATAATAATAATAATAATAATAATAATAATAATAATAATATTGATGTTTAAAAAGTGATGGACAACAAACAAATGTTCTCTGAGGTACTGCTGATAAGATTACAGCAGTTTTTGAAAACAAAAGCAGGAACATCATTTGGCTAAAATGGGACACAAAGCACCTTTTTACTGGTGAGTGTCTTTTAAATAGCCAGCATGGAATAGTGGTTTAAGTGCTGACTATTTTTGTGCTCTCTCAGAGAGACTAGGATTTGAATCCCGCTCAGCCATGGAAGCTAGCTGGGTGACCTTGGGCAAGTCTCACACACACTCAGCGTCAGAGGAAGGCCATGGCAAACTTCCTCTAAGTACCATAAATCTTGTCAAGAAACCCCCATAATAGGCTTGCCTTAGGAAATGACTTGAGGCACACAACAACAAATGCCTTTTGAGTTATTAGGCAGTGGTACAGACCCAGCCAATGCTGGCTACAATTCAGCTAGGAAACAAGAGAGGTCTCTCTGAGACACTGCTTCTAGGGCCCCATTCACACTTGCCTTTTTTGTGCTGGGTAGATCTGGGCAGATTCGTTAATGCAATACCAAATCTGACCCAAATAGAAGTTCACACTACTTTTACCCCATTCGAATCTCTCTCTGCCATTTAATCCAGTAAAGTTCACACTAACCAAAGTAAATTAAAAAAGGAGCCTCCTTATTGATCACATTCAATCATTTTCATCAATGAAAATGGAGACTTGCTTTATCGGTCTGCTGCTTCTTAGTTGTTGGTTTTAATTTTTAACTTTATTGTTGTTCTAATATCTTCTTGGTTTAATCTTGTTTTGAGGGGTTGGGTGGGCGGATTATGTGAGGAGGGAATGTTTTAACTTGTATTGTTTTAAAATGTTGTAACCCACCCCGATTGCCATGCAGAGGGGCGGGCTATAAATAAAATGTATTATTATTATTATTATTATTATTATTATTATTATTATTATTATTATTTTCAGGGTTTTTATTTTTGTTCTGTCAATCAAATGATGCATATCTACGTCACACTGAGTGGAGAAAAAAAACATCCTTGGAGGATGAGGAGGGCAAGTCTCTTGGAGGACCCCTTGCCATGAAACCCCCCTGAGAGCTTCTTTGGGGGATTCCCCCCCCGGCCAGCTTTGGAGGATGGGGAGAGCAAACCCCTTAGAGGACCCCTTCCCTTGAAACCCCCATGAGAGCTTCTTCTTCGGGGGATCCTGAATGTGTAATATTCCAGTGGTAATAAACACTCTGGAAACATCAAACTCCCCCATACTTAAAGCTATGTTGTCATTGTGTGCCTTCAAGTTGTTCAAGTCATACACAGCTACAGATATATAAAAACATGCACACATAGAGAGGCCAGAATCACTGTGAACCTTTACCGGGGGTTACTTTGATGTAACTGTTTTTTCTGACATTGTTGTGTGCCTTCAGGTAATAAGACGAACCTGTCATGGGGTTTTATTGGCAAAATTTGTTCAAAGGAGGTTTGCCACTGCGTTCCCCTGAGGTTGAGAGAATGTGACTTGCCCAGGGTCACCCAGTGGGTTTCATGGCTGAGCTGGAAACCAAATCCTGGTTTCCAGAGTCATAGCCCAACACTCAAATGACTATGACACACTGGTTTCAAAAGCCTATAAATGTAGGAAAAAAATAATAGCATCCTGTTAATTTTTTCCTTATGAAATAGGCACAGAGGACAGATGAGCCTTTAAACTTTGCTCAAAGTTTGTGAGAACAGGCTCTGATGGACCCCCTCCTAGGGTTGTACCTTCCACAGTGAACCAGAAGGATACTGTGGTTGAAGATATCAAAAGCAACTAAGAGATCCCAGAGAATAGATAGGACTGCACCACCACCCCCTTCCATGGTTAGAACTGATATATAACTGATGTTATGCCCAATGGTTAGAACTAATGTATAATTAGATATTTGAGCAACTCTTTCTTAGGGCCTCGGCAGACGACTAATTGGGTCGTCTTCCAGGCCCGGAAGAGGAGGGGCAGCCGCACGTTCGGCGCCCTTCCTCTTCCTGAGGTCGCCCTGGAAGCTGCCGGCCCTCCGCACGTCCAGCGCTTCCGGGGCAACCTCCCTCCGCAGCGACCGGATGCGCTGCGGAGGATAAGACAGTGAAAGTGCGCCCACTGCTTTTAGGGCGCACTTTCGCTGTCTTGAAGAAGGAGCGCTGATTTAGCGCTCCTTCCAGGGATGCCGCCGGTGTGCCAAGATGTGGAGGCTGCAGGCGTGCCGGTGCAGGGCGTCCTGGACGCCCTCATCTGCTTCCCCCCTTACTCCAGTATAAAACAAGTTCTTGTTAACTTAGGGCACATCCAGACTGATTTAAGAAACAGCCCAGAAATTCCCAGGTTTTGTTCTTGTTCTTTCCAATTTTATTTTGGAGATCCATACATGTTCTATTTATCCCAGAGTATTTTGTCAGCCTCTAGTATGATCAGAGAAGTTTTATACCAACTTCCCAGGTCCGTATAATTTAATCCAGTACATAATCGGAAAAAAGGAAAACAAAATCTAGGACTTTTCAGTCAATCTGGAAGTTCCCGTACAGTGGTTTTTATGAAGAACATAGGAAGCCAGCCACTTTGTAGTGAACTGGACCATTGGTCCTTCTATCTCAGTTTTATTGATCTGGCTGGTAACAGCTCTTCAGGGTTTCACTCATTTGCACCCCTAGCTGGAGATATGGAAGAGTAAGGCTGGGACCTTCTGTATGTAATGTACATACTCTACCACAGAGTTACAACCCTTCCTCATAAATAGTGCAATATTCTTCCATAAATATTTATTTGTTACAATGTAATATCATGATCAGCCATAGCATGATTGCTATTGATATCTTGTGGTGGTGGTGTGTGCCTTCAAGACATTTCAGGCTTATGGCAACCCTAAGGTGAATCTATCATGGAGAGTGTGTGACTTGCCCAAGTAGGTTTCCATGGTCGAGTAGGAAATTGAACCCTGATCTCCATAGCCCAATGCTCAAATCACTACACCATGCTGGCTCTCTATTATAGTTACCTCTGGTATACTTCATTAATGACAATAATCATCTTAGATTGAGGCTACATTTGAAAAACCAAGATGGGGGAAAAGTAAAATTCACCCGTAGTCCACTAGAGGGTAGCCCCCTTCCAGATCAACTCAAGAATATTTGAAACAACACAAGTTCCTTCATTTGATTCACCTTCTGTGCTTCAGTGGGGTTTGACAAAGAGTGAAAAATATGAATAAAGTATTCTTGCCCCTCCCCATTATCCTTCTTTCACAAAATTTCATTTCCATCTTTACATGCCAGATGAAATAAAATAAAATATCTGAGTCTAGTAATTACTTTTGTTATAGTTAAATAGGAAATTGCTACGTTAAAGAAGAGAACATATTAAAAATTACATCAGTCAGATGGAACTGAAATAATCAAATGACCACTGAAGCAATAGGATAGAAGTGCAGCAGAATAGCTCCTCATTTTAGGTGCACTGTTAAAAAAAAACACCACCACCAAAAACCCCAAAGCATATTCTGAACAAGTAGCCATGTTTTTATATACCGCATCAAAGGAGCAGTGTAGGCTATGAGCATGCCAGCTGTTGTTTTTTTATATGACATGCTGTGATTTCCAACATTCAAGAGAGCATTTGGCACTAAAATAAGTTACTACCTAGTTCATCCCCCCAATACTTACATTATCAGTCTACCTGCCTGAAAACAATATAGAGAAACAAGCAAGCTATATTTAGAAATAAAAATAAAATGTCATGCAGCAGTTATGGAATCTTTCCTGGAAATGTCGAGTCAAGAAGCGGAGAAAATTATAGCTCCCTGGGGTCATCCAGGTGTCACTGCAGCAAGTACAGGTGGTGCAAAGCAGGTTAATATGCTCTTCTATTCTTGTTCACTGTTGCAAAGCCTTGTGCTCATTATGGTAGACTCAATGGAGAAGGGTGTTGATGATATGGAGTTCACTGTAGTCTCAAGACAAAACACAACAATTGTAATTCCACTGCAGGATGAAAATTTATATACCACCTTACAGACACCCCTATATTTCTCTATTTGAAATATAAATACATCTCTATATTTAGAGCAATTTATTATCTGTTTTTCTTAGCCTCAATCCAGCCAAAGTGAAACATTTTCAAATCTTGTATTAGGCAGACATTGAAATTCCTTGCCTTAAGATGAATGGGACCTGAAAGTTGTTCACCTGGAATTGTGACCCCCTGATGAATTGATGTGTGTGTGTGTGTGTGTGTGTGTGTGTAAGGAGAGAAAAAAAGATAATATTAATGTTTGATACAGTAGACAGCATAGGTAGAGTGGGGGTTTTGTGAACGAGAGGGAGGGTGAATGTGTGTGTTTGTTGTTGTTGTGTGCCTTCAAGTTGTTTCTGACTTATGGTGACCCTAAGGCAAACCTATCAGTGTTTGTTCCTTGCATTTATATTCACAGTAACACACATGTACATACATGGTAGTTTTGGTAAATTGTAACTAGGCAACAACTCTAAACATCAGTGCTAAGGCAAGTGCTCCCCTGAACACAGAGGGATTTATTTCTGGGTAAAGATCTTCAGGACTTGGCTGCATGACATTAAAATTCATAGTCACCAGTATGAATGTTATACATTATTGGAAGTTTGCATACATTTGATGCAGGCTTATGGTAGCATTACCCTGGAAAAAAGTGGAAGATGTTTTCTATTTTTGCTAAATGTGTTTTTACAATCAATGTGCTTAAAACACTTTTTTAAAAAATCTACAGAACAATTTTCTTAGATGTTTGATCTACAAAGGGCTGGCTTCTATATTCTTTTGTTAAACAGTTCTCATTGCTCCCCTTACCATCATTGAGGAGAAAAAATTAAGCCGGTTCTTTTCTGTTTCAATTACACATTAAGAAAGACAGTGCAATTTCCACTGAGTTGGTACCCCCTCCTTCCTCCCCCCTTTCCTGGCAGGACCACAATATGATGCATATATTTGGAAATCAAATTATTTAGAAATATGACCATGTCATCAAAATAAACCATTTAGAAATGCACAGCCAGCTCACAAAACAGATTGCAAGTGAAAATTGGATAATACTTGGCTGGAGACCCGACAAGTCAGTGAAATCTAAACTCCAGGGGATTGTTCCATTTTATTCGCCTTGAATATAAATCTATCTCAACATGATATTTAAAGCGGTGCACGATGTGAACTTCCAAATGACTGAATTTCTTCAACTTTATGAGTCAGCAGCCTCACACAGTCTGTTAGATGACCACCAGGTGGCAGCCTTTGGTAATGGACATCTGTCCATTGTCTCTTTTTCCAAGGCCCAGAGGGGGGGATAAATAATATTGCACCCAGATCCCTGTTTCAGCTAGGAGATTTAACACAGAGAGATAAAAAAAGAAAGAGATAAAGCTTTCACCTGCACTGGTATAATAAACTGGGCTTTAAGAGCCTTGTTACTGCTAGATTTAATAGCGTACACATTTTTTTTTTTTACAACCCTTACACACCAAAGAGCAGAACATAATATTGTTGTTTGGGCTATAAATAGCACTCCTCCAGATCTATTTTACACAGTAGAAATGGCATGGGCTTTCATCTTGCACCATCTTTCACTGTCACTGGGCACTGCCAGCTTCGGGTGTGGCTGCTCTTTCTAAAGCTTAGCATGTTAATGGCACACTAGAAATAAGTGCATACACTCATGCATTTAGCTACAAGCAATAATCCCCATTTCATTTCCTATTTAATATGCTTTCCAGAGTGACCCAGTGTCTCCCACTATCATAGTGAAGCTTCCAAGCTAGGTACAGGAGCTAAAGACACAAGCAGCAGAGTAGACCAGCATGCAGCTTTTTGGACTTGTTGTTTGCGGGAGAAGGAAGGCACCTTGGGTCAAAGCCCAGCTCCACTTCAGACTTACTGAATGACCAAGGACAAGCTGCCAACTCTTGAATGAATCCTCCATTTGCAAAAATGGAAGCAGAGACTGATGTCAGAGAGCTGTTTTGAGGGTGGCTACAAGAAAAGTGGGCTACTAAGCAACTCCACTGTTCCCAGGTATAGATTTCATCCATTATTATTATTATTATTTTGGTTTGTGCATATTCAAGAAATCCTGATGTTCTTAGGATTCTCTTCTGATGTGCATATAGAGCTGTATAACAGCACTGAAAATGAATTTTACTGGAGCTGAGACTCTCATTGACAGTATCCATTTAGCTTCTTCTGAAACAAATAGAAGGAAACAAAGTAAATCTTCCTTCAGAAATATATACATCTGTGAGGCTTGGTTTGCCCTTCAGAGAAGTAAAATGCAGATATATGCATGCATACATTTTAAAAAATGTGAGCAGCTACCATTCATGCAATTGAAAGATGCTTTAGCCAGTGAGGAGAAATGTCTACAAAAATATACAGGAAACATGCATATAAAATTCTTCCTACAGGAAGAAAAACAAAGTTCTGAGAAGAACAAAGGATGGGATAAAAATGCAGATGGGATTAGAAAAAGCACAACAAAATCAAGAATGATCCCCACCACCGCCGCCATATCCTACTGTACAATGAAATCATCCAAATCTTATCACTGATTTCAACTTTGATTTGTTGAGGGACAAAACTGAACAATAATTGGCAATGCATACCAGTCCCAATCTTTCCCCTTGCAAAAGCCATGAGATACTTTGAGCTCTAATACTACTGTATGTTTACACATGCATATTAGAGTAATGCACACATAGAGATACAAATATTATTATTCTTTTGGCCTACCAATTTGGAGCCATTCACAAAGGAAGGAATTATATGTTCTGATTAGAAGGACCAAGAAGGGTTAGGACAGGCAGAAAGAAAACCTGGGAATCTGCGGTCTGAACACTATGCAGTTTGTTCTTTGTGAATGCCTTCCATAACCACCATTTTACCATCTGCTAAGGGAAGCAATAAAATGGTGGTAAAGGCAGAGAGACTTCCGACATCACACGTCCTGCCTGAAATTGCAGAGAGACTGTGCAAAGTGTTTTGTTGTTTAAGGTGGTGGTGGCATCCTGGCATTAAATGGCAATGAAATTGAGATTCAGCACACACACACACACCCTGCACACACACACAAAAGAGACGGAAATGAGGACACAATTCAGGTGGACATTGGGAAATTCACTAGCTAAAAATTAACCTTGAAATTGAGGGGATTTGGCTGTAAACAGCCCTCCCGTGAAATGTCCATTCAACTCTAAACAGCCCTCCTGTGAAATACTTCTGGGAACCACAATTACAGAATCCCACTCTTACAGCAGAGATGTATGCACCCAAGTTGGCCTGTGACTTTGCAGTGCTCCTAAAGCGAGAAAACCTGCCCTGCCCTTCTTCCTCAAATGCATTGATCTGGCAGAATGAGCATCACATATGAAAATAGGATTCACCCTGGCAACTCATGTAGCAAGCAAATGTATCAAGAAGGGAATTTTCCATGGGATGAGCCTGCAAATCTGAAGTATGTCTATTCCAGCATTTTACTATGCAGTAGCACTTCTATAGATTGCATGAAGGACATAATTATATGTGCATGGGAGACTTTTTTTTTAATGGGAGAGTCTGCATTGTACATGAGAGTATATTTATGTGTACATCAGCAGTTTCTGGCTTTGAGCTTCTCCTATTTCTACTTTTCAAGACAGTATTGTGGGAAATGCATGTGAATTAAATATATTATGAGAGGTCTTGTATATACAAAAACAACCACCAGAAGCAGTTGAGAATTCCTCCTAAAGTCTAATACAAAGAGCTGACAAACCAGTAATTATGTGTTTGAAGAGAAGCAAAACTGCCACACATTGTGCTTGTTACCCTAGCATTGACATGCTATTTCATTGCTCTCACCCATAGATACAATATCGATATAAGACTATACAGGTCTGGCATCAGTTTCTATTATCTTATTGAAATGTTTCAAATGAACTGAAATGAAATATCATTAGATCTGAAATGTTTATATTTCCAGTTCATATTGTTTAATAGAAATGTGAAAACAAGAAATGCACCAGTATTGTGAATACTGGAAAAATCCCACTAATTGTTATTTTTAAAATTGAAAGATGATGGTATAAAAAAAGGTTATTGCCTAAAGTATTAACACAGTCATCCAAATAAAAAATATCCAGTCATTTCTTTCTTGCAGAATCTTATTCTCTGCTATTGATCTACTTAGGTATTAAAGCTAGTTCAGAATTCTTGCAAAGGAACAGATTAAGAGATGCATTTGGTAGCTAAGGCTGAAATCTGATTTACTCTCCTTAGGAATAAACTCTATTGAAATACCATTGCAATGTAGGTCTGAAAAAAGCTTTTTATATGAGAGACCAAATTAAACCTGAAATAGAGAGCTGTATTATTAGATTCATTGGAGTTGGTTGCCAAGAAAGAGATCTCTTATATGAGTTATGATGTGGAGCAAATATTTGAGTATATCTAGAAAAAGCAGCTTTGTAAAGATGCATGTTTTAAATTGAATGTTTCAGATCTGGTGCCAAGATTCACATGAAAATCTTCAAACCAGACAAAGGTTTATAAATATCTAGAAACTTTATGCTAATAAGTATTGACAAGCAGCAAAATCTGACCATCAAGATCCAGAAATATGTATCCAAAAAGCAGATGAATACATTCTGTTTTTGAACATTTGCATGTAAAAAAGCACATTGCCATATTTTGGCCATTCATTATACAGTAATGTGGTGTTTCATCAGAGGGCTGATTAGGAGGAGTATAGGATGAATAGTTAAGCAAAAGTTGCAAAAGTTAATGTCACTAATTTCATTGGAAGAGACTGCAGGACAAGCTTTCGCTGAAATCCATAGGCTTGAATAGTGTCTCAATCGTTTTGTTTGCCTTGATGAATCCTTATACTTATGAACTTCTTTGTTAAACACATTAATCATTATTTATTTTTAAAAAGCATTCTGCTTCTAAGCATGTTCAGGTATTTCTGTGTTGCCAAGGGAAGTTTTCTTACAGTACAGAAAACAATTCACTGCCTTGATGTTGGAAAATATTTGTCACACCTCATACTCCAAACAGCAAGACTTTGTCCAATTGATTTATCAAGGAATCTGGTCAAGAAATTAATGTGGTGTCAGTAACGCTTTAATCCAGATAACAAAAGGGATTATTGTCATTATTTGGTACAAAAATTAGGCTTCATGTTTTTAATTGGTGGCATATCCTGTTCAGAGTCTGTTGAGTTTAAATCACAGCCTTTCCATGCTAGATGGGAGTAAAGGGAAGTCTTAAAAAGTAAGTCCTTTCATCCAGCAGCATGGATTTTCTAAGAAAAGACAACAGGAAACAGTAAACATAGTAACACCATACAAATAATTTTCTGATGCACTGTTTCTTTCAGGTTTTCAAAGACTATATTGCAAAGACCAGAAAGGAAGCTGTTGCACCATTAAAAAACCCAGGCAGCCTCAAACAGACACCCTTTTGTAAAATGAGTACCCACCCTTCCCCCAATGGACTGCCATATCTCATAAATCTCTGCTTCAAACTAGGCTCAAACCATGGGTCGGCTCTCCCTCTCTCACATTAATGGCTTGAAACTGTTGTGCATCATGTTCAAAGGGAAGAGAGAGTATTTTCTAAAAACAACTCCTGGTGCAGGATGCAATTATAAGTGACAGCCAGATGTCTGCCCTGTCTGGTGCAACAAGCCAACCCAGAGATTGTAAATGGACATTTAAGGCCCCTTGGATTCTAAACAGTGCCTTGGAGTGACAGATAAGTTGGATAAACAACAACACCACAAATCAAAATGGTGCCTTGTTTGGAGTGGATAAAGATTTTAAACATTGGGGCTGGCCGTCCCCCAACAACCACTGCCACCAGAAACAGATAGTGAAGGAGACCCAGAGGTACCATGCATGTGATCTCTCTAATACTCCCACCATTTCATCCCATAAAGAAGTAGGACTCCTGCATAAGTGTTTAGATTACAAAGTTAAACGCACTCTGTCTTGAAGTCGTTTACCCTATTAAATTTATCCTGTTGAATTAACCCAGGCCGAGATGATTTGTGTCAGTCTTTTGCATTGTTGCATTTGTTTTTCTTTTCTGGTAGAAAAGTATTTTACACCAGCTGTCATTGGGATTGGTGGTAATCTGAGTAGAGCAAATCTTCTTTCAACACACACACATACATATGCTGTACTTGTAATAAGTGCTTTTGGCCTGTGTTCAAGGACTGTACCAACATTTATTAAGCAGTCATTTTAACATATCTAGTTAAATGAAATGGTTTTCTTCCATGTCGTTTAATTGTATGAAATCTAATATGCTGAGCAGGTAACAAGTAACATAATGACATTAATGCCCCCAGACAGCAGTACCTCTGTCTCTTTAGCTTTCCTTAGGGCTTTTTCTTTTAGGCCAGGTGGTAGGAATGGGTGTTTCAATGGTACAAGCCCAGGTTTTAAGTAGATGCTTTTGTCAGTTCCTATCAAAGGGAGTGGAAGACCATTATGACAGAGGTAGACAGTTGCTCTGTAGAGAGAAAAGGATAATAATAATAATAATGATAATAATTTTTATTTGTTTTTTCCCACCTCTCCCTACGGATCGAGGCAGGATTACAAGTAGCATAAAAATACAAGACATAAAATATAAAATATATGATAAAATCATAACAACAATATCCCCCCCATAATCCCTATAATAAAACCCATACCCTATCTGGTGAACAGGTT